>CM047587.1:19800747-19842386 GCA_026184515.1 Peronosclerospora sorghi | reverse complement strand
CACAATCGCCCCTTGCGTAACTTCAGCGTAAGCGAGCAAAATGCACGCACACACATTCTTCTTAATTGCCATACTTCAATTATTTATGTGCAGAATATTAATCGGATCGTAGCACGTCATTTCAAAATCATGTCCACAAGAAACAGTTCGACGAAAGCGCACAGGAGCTTGACAATCTTTGAAAATCGACTTCACCTTCGTATACATGTTTTTTTATGCAACATGTAGCTCACTCACTGGCTCGTCACCCTGGCGAATCCACTTATACTGTCCGGGTCTACTCTTTCACGTCGTACGGTCTGTCTTGCTCTCATCTTATCAAATCTCAACTAACTGACTTGCAGCGCAATTTCTTCTGCATCCTTCGGATCACTATATAGGTGTTGCCCCTCAATTATTCAACTTAATACCCCTTGTATAAGGTTATCAGCGACGTCCAGGTTTGTCGCCTCATGGCCTATTTTTTCTTAATAACATCCCATGACTCTGCATAAATTTTGCATCCGTTAGACCTGTTAGGTCCTTTTGGATATCTCCCGTACAGTCGTCCTCGATGCTCTGATTTTCTTCATTTTATTTTACAATGACGTACAGGTTTCACACCTTTAGTACCCTGGCAGGTTTCTCTTTGTACGATCTTTGTTGTTGTCGCACAGGTTTCACACCTTTGGTACCCTGCCAGGTTTCTCTTCGTACGCTTAGTTGTGGCCGCACAGGTTTCACACCATTAATACCCTGATAGGTTTCTCTTCGTGCGATCTCACTCTTGTTATATAATTTCCGTGGTGGATTGACACTAGATGTGCAGGTTTCACACCTTTAATATCCTGACAGGTTTCTCTTCATACGATCTTGCTGTCTCCGTATAGGTTTCACACCTTTCGTACCCTGATAGGCTTTTCTTCGCAAAATCTTGTTCTTGTTATCTTTCCTCCATATATGATTGATAATAGATGTACAGGATTCACACCTTTTAATACCTTAGCGGTTTCTCTTCGTATCATATTGTTGCTGCCGTACAGGTTTTACACCTTTGGGACCTTAATAGGCTTCTCTTCGTACGATTAGTTGTGGCCGCACAAGTTTCACGCCCTTAATACCCTGATAGGTTTCTCTTCGTGCGATCTCACTTATACAGATTCCACATCTTATTCTTAATTCACTGCTCACTTATAGACTTGATTTCATAATCAGTCGTCAACTTAAACACGCTGCGTCAATGAACGCTAGCTTGAAACTTATTTACTACACATGCTCAAACAAATTTCAGTTCTCGTGTAAACATGTATCTTTGTTTTTATTTTTGTTTGATTTTTTGCTATGCCCCCAATGCAACCAACTTGGGTCCGCATTCTACTTATCACAACCAACATGGGTCCGGGATAGGGATGTACTACATCTTCTGGGGCCTTATCTTTCTTATTTTTTCTGTCTTGTTCTCTTGTTATTTGCTTAGGTATCTTGACGATTTCGTCTCTTGTTTCTTATTTCATGAGGAGACTACAGTTCAGCCTCTGTAGTGTCCTCTTCGGCTATCTGATCTGCGTAATGCCGATTCTACCAAGCTCGTTGAGCATCAAACTCATACAATAAAACGGTGCGTGAAATATTGTCTTCTGGCTCCCAAGTCATCTCATCTGTATCCTTCCACTTGACATAATATTCCTTGGTTCGACGTCCATTCCTTGTTCGCTGTTTGACACGACAATCCATGATTCGTTCTACTTCCCACTCATCATCATGACCTGGTTCCACGAGTCCTCAGGGAGTAACGATTCATCCAATTCAAGTGTGTCCTCAACCTGGAGTCTCTCGCGAGGTCGTCTCATTTTATTGATATATGGTTTTAACCTGGCAATGTGCACAAGCGGGAATATTCGACTTTCACCAGTAGGTATCACTAGCCGATACACCATGTCATTTATCCGTTCATCTACTACATATGGTCCATGCCATAAATGCGCCAACTTCCTGACCAACCCTGGTTTAACCAGATCATGATACAACCAAACCAATTCACCTGGTTGATACGCCGTTTTGGTAGTCGACCATACTTTAGTCGCTACTGCGTCATTATGACTTGGGCTCTATCTTTAATTATCTGTTACTGGATAATAGAATCCTGCGCCTGCGCTCTCATATGCTTCAGTTTTATCCAACCTCCACTCTAATGCATTTCTTTCAGTGATTGACGTATCTTTGGGTGGTATCATTGCTTCAAATGTATTTCTGGGTTCCCAGCCATGTACCAAGTAAAATGGAGTTTGATGATGCTGAATATCCACTGATGTATTCAATGCAAACTCCAAAGGAGCCACATATTCATCCCAATCTCTCTGATCCGGATCCGTGATGTAACATTTGATTGCCTTAATCACTGTCTGCACAGATCGTTCCTGATTTCCATTGGCCTGTGGTCGATATGCTAACGTGGATATTTCGATTGAATCTTCTGAAGACCGAACGTATGAATCTTGGGTCTCTATCATGTCTCAACATTTCTTGGGCTCCAAATATCTTATAAACTCCCACCATATAAGCTTCTGCTACATCTTGCGCAGTGGTGGTGCTCATTGGAATTAGGATCACATACCCAGATAACAGACATATAAAGCACAACAACGCTTCATGCCCCATTGCAGTTTGTGGTAATGGCAATGCGAAATCCATCGCTAAAATCTGAAATGGTCTTGACGCTATGATGTTTAAACTAGTGCGCCCCTAGTATCTTGGCCTCCCTTTTGCGGTGGCACAATCTTCACACGCTGCAATATAGTTTTCAATGTGGGCATACATCCCTCGCCAATAATATTTGGGCCTCAACCGAGCATAAACCTTTCCGACTCCTTGATGTTCTGCACTTCCGATCTCCACATGATATGCATGTAATACATCCTCTTGTAATATGGTAGGTACCACGAATCTCCACACATATTATTCGGGTTTATCTTGAGCTTTCGAGACATAGTAAAGGACACCTTTATTATCCAACGCGTAAGTGAGCGCAGTCGAGCTATCTTTTTCCACTCACTGTTAAAAATAAATATAAAAAATAATATTTATAAAAATAAAATTTTTCAAATTGATATAAACCTTAAAGGATTTGCAGTCCTTTACATTACATTTATGTTATCTAGCCATAACCGTTTACGAGAATTGAACTCGTATTTTTGCCGTGAAAAGGCAATGTCCTAACCACTAGACTAAAAGGGCTTTTATTATCTGATCATCATATCCTCGTAGATACGCCATGACTTTGCTACACCACTCATACTGTATCTGGGCTGTTCCAATCCGTTCAATTCGGATAGCTGGGGCATTTTCATATGGATCATTATCTACTTCATCCTGAGGTTCTTCAGATCTAGCCACATCATTGTCCACTGAGTTTAAATCGCCATTAGTGTCCGCCCCTTGTCCAACAGTGACATTCTTTTGGTGTTGGGGCTGCCCATTACGAGAGTTTACCATACTTCGCGTGAGAACAAACACTTGTGGTGATGCATAATCATCATTCACCCATATATCACTCGACTTCGTATCAATTTGCTCCCCATTATTAGAAGTTGTGCCATAGTCACAAGGTGGGTTCTCAGTTGTCTCTTGGGCATCATCTGCAGTGGCATACAACAAGTCTGGCAGACGATTCAACAGCTGCAGATCCGTTTTTCTCTCCTCTCTGATAATTTTCCCTGCCCGCTGCTCTTTTATTGCACATTGAGTCAAAAAATCAGCTGCTTGGTTGTACTTGCGAGCCACATGTATCAGGCTGACTGCTTCGAATTTCTCTATCAGTGAACGCACTCTGACCAACCAAACCAACAATGATGCATGATTGCAGCGTAGATCTCCATTGACTTGTCCAATAACCAATCTAGAATCCCCACACACAATTGATTTCGTTACATTATGGTCTTGTGCGAGCTGTAATACATGGATTAGTCCGTGATATTCACTCTCATTCACGGTAAGGTTATCTTGAATCCCATATTCTGCTGCCACTACTTCCCAGGTTGGTAACTCCCACACTATCATGCCAAATGCTCCTTTCGGGTCATCCTTAAGACGCACTGCACCATCAAACGATAAAACATATCCAGTGCTATGACGTTGTAGACTAGGAATTGGCTTAATGATCGGCACATCCTTCAACGATTTTAACGGAGCAATATCTTCTAGCACTTCATTCATCTTTTCTGCGGGCGCAATGGACGCGGCTAATAAAGCAGGTAATCCTACAGCATCATGATTCGTTCGTATGATTTCCAATGACCACGGAGACAACATTACTAACCATTGGATTCCTCTGCCTGTCAGACTTTTCGATGTGAACAGCCATCGCATTGTAGAATATCTTGCATACACTGTTATATGCTGTCGAAACAAAATGTGACTGGCATTATGTAACGTTTTTAGCAACGCTAGCACTACTTGTTCCGCCCCTGTATATCTCGTTTCAGCATCTTTGAAAACCTTGCTAACGTAACGCAGTGGGTGCAGTATCCCATCATAATCTGGACACACTGTTGCTTCGAACGCCCATGGATTGGTATATAGCACTATACTCAATGGTTTTGATCGCTCAATATGTCGTAACAAAGGTGCATTCAGCAGACGATCCTTAAGCAACGAAAACGACTTTTCAGCGTGCTTCAGTTGTGTACCATCCTTTAACTGTAGTTCGGTTAACTCATACAGAGATGCAGCTAGTGTTGCAAAATTATCAATAAACCGTAGGTAGTATATCAAACTTCCAGTGAATCTTTGAACTCCTTTTAATGTTCGTGGGAACTCCATTTTGACAATCGAGTCCAAATTGCGGGGGAACGCTTTAATTACTTCTGCAGATATACGATGGCTCAAAAATTCACACTGTGTTTGCCAAACGCACTCTTCGGTAAACTTATAGTGATCCATCAATATTTAAATGATTCCAGGAGATTCTTAAGAATGATGAACAATGTATCCCAACTGCTTGCACCAAAGGTAATATCATCGATATACGACCGCCTCCTAATAATAGGTTGTTCATCAGTCATCACTACTTGGCCGTTATGAAAGACGTCTTGTGTGATGGACACATCTGTTTTCAACACATGTGCCTCTTCGTTGTCATTATCCATGTCTAACTTGCCGCCTAGTAGTTTGCATTTTACCCCCATCTATTGTGACCGCCGTACCATTGTCCACAAAGCGTTATCCACTATACGCTGATATATTTGAGGAGCGTTCTTAAGCCCTTGAGGCATCCGAAGCCATTCGAAATGTCCTAAGGGACAAATAAATGCTGTGATAAACCGAGCTCTCTTGGTCATCGTTATAGCCCAATACCCACTCGAATTATCCATTGAACACAACCATTTTACTCCCTCAAAATTGTCCAGTAAATCATCAATTAACGGCATAGCATATACCATCAACCTCGTCTTCTCATTCACTGACGGGTAATCAATACACAGCCGTATGTCGGTTTTGTTCTTTTTTAACACTATGACGATCGGTGAGGCCCAAGAAGACTCCGAATACCGAATTTGTCCAGCCTGTAATAGGCCTCGTATCAATTCATACAATTTAGGTAATAGTGTAGGCGGTACTCTTCGTGCTCTTTGTGAAATAGGTACATTGTCACCAACATCCACATCATAAACTACACCTTTAGCTGGAGGTGGTAGCGCATTACCAGAACTTATAAAACCATCGGCATACTCGGACAACAAGGCACGTATATTATCTTCTTGTTCTTTATTAGTAACTCCTGGTTCTCCTATGGCTGCACTTGTCTTATCTGGTGGTTCGATTGTGCTTTTATCTCCTTCTGGAATGTTTGCCAGCTGTTCTTCCATAGCTTCAGCCGACATCTCAACTCCTTCATGCAAGTACACCTCTCTTTCCAATTTTGTCTTATCCACCTTCATTGGATCTATTGCATCCATTACATACACATCAGGAGGTTTATCTCTAACAGTTCTCACTGCGTGCACGTTAGTCCAATTGATCGGTGTGTTAGCGCTCTCCATCACTTGTGTATGAACTTGTAGATATTCTTCTGACTTTAAATCTGCTTGTGTCATTAGCGGCAATGGTTCTTCCCTGGGAATCTGACAACTTTGGTCTTTCATGTTCAAAATTACACCCGCCTTGACCAAAAAGTCTGTACCGAGTATAGCTAGCGCATGTGTATAAATACTAGCGACCCACATATCACAGGTGAAAACCACTGACGGGCCTATGCAAACCTTGACTGTAGCCACACCTATTGCTCCAATATAACTGTCTGTCACGCCACAAAAGCTAGTTGGAGTATCAAACATCCGAACCGCTACTTGTAGCTTCCGTGACACATTGGTATGTAAAACAGATATGTTTGCGCCTGAATCCAACATTAATGGTAATTTCAGATCATCAATGGCCCCATTTACATAGACTTGAGTTGCAGGCTGCTTTTCTTCCATTGGCCATTGCCATCCATCTCTTTCTCCCACATTTTTTTCAACCAGTGTGACACGTGCTGGAGCCTCTGTTACTTCATCACTTATCATTCGCTCAGCTTGTGTCTTATCCTCACTGGAAAAAGCTTGTTTATTTACCTTTTCTTGTTTTTTATTCTTTTCTTGATCCTCATCCAAAGTGAGTAATCCATCCATATAACATGTATTATTTTTCTTGGCTTTCTTCTGTGTGCAGTGTGACACCGGTTTCGCTTTAATTTCATTTGACAATGCCCCCCCTTTCCTCTCGACAGTGGTTGCAATGCACTGTAGGGATAGGCGTTTAACTGCTCCAATACTTGAGCTTTAGTCAATTCCCCTGACTTCAATTTAGCACGCATCTGGACCATCTCTTCGATGAACTTCCGACATTACTTTGCATCATGACCAACATTATCGCAATGCTCGCACTTCACCAATTTCCAACAGTGACTTTTGTCATGTCCCCGTCGATTAAAATACTCACAAATCACTACATTGTCAATATTGGGATTTGTTGACGCTCGCGCACTCTTGTCTTAATATACCGTTCGTGCCCGCTGTGCTGCATGTACTTCCCCGCCTATAATATGCACGCTAGGTTGCAGGTCTTCATACATAGCATCAACGTTCTTCAACGGTATCTACCTTCTTTCCAGGCCTCATAAGCCGCGCTTCATGTTTAATTAGTAGCTTTTGTAGCTCTTCGATAGTTGGGAAGGTTATGTGTTGATACTGCATCTGTATAGTGCGATCATGAATAGTATCAAAGAACTGTTGAATGTGTTCTTCCAATAATGATGCATTGAACGCATGTCTAAAATCCATCCCTTCTCGCAACGCTGCTGCGTTTAATCGATATAGATATGTAGTAGCCAACTCGTCATGTTTCTGCGTTAATCTTGAATACATAACTCGAGGCGAAACTTTGTCCACACAAAACTTCTTTTGCAAAAGCGCAATCACCTTACTCCATTCATATTTTACCGAATCGGCTAGTTGTTCGTACCACCATGATTCTGTCCTTGTCAAGCTATCAACAAACATTCCAATGTGATATATTAGCCACATGTGAGAATCGAGTGACCCAATCCCGTGCACTTCCGGCATCCTTCCTATTCCCATCGAAAGATTTTATCTCCGTATTCTGAATGATGGCTGTAACTGGTTGAGGTGAGGGTGCCCATGCGTTTGCACTTCCATCAGGTATACCATACGCTAGAGTACTATGAGGCATCGTTGTTGCGTAGCCGGTGTTTGATATGAAGTACTAGGCGCCCCTCTCGGTATATTGGGTGTGCGACTAGCCGACAAGACTGTCGTGACTTTATCTAATTCTTCCAAACTCAAATATCCATTTCGCATCATCTTCACCAAATTAGCTACCACTGGATCTTGTTTAGATGCAGCCATTACTGAACCCTGTCTAGGTGCAGCCGCCCCTGGACCCTGGCTAGGTGCTGCCACCCCTGGTTATTGCTTAATTCCAGCTAGTTTGGGTGTGTACATGATTTCATCGCCATCAGATGAAAACTCCAACTTCTTTTAGTTTTTGCAATTTTTCTGGGTCGCAACTGTGGTACTTCTTCAGACTCACTTCTGTCAATAAGCTCCAACATACCGGGTGGTTTAGACTCCCTTACCGGTGTATGTACGGTATCTGCTATTATATAATAAATGGGAATGATATTGTCAGTTTCTTCTCGATATACCATTAATGATGTTTCCCACTGATTTTCTGCTAATAGTAAAGAGATCATCAGTCCAATATCTTCTGCGGTCCGTGCCAAATCATAATCACACGCACTCTCATAATCATCCCGTCTGATAATCTCATACCCTAAATTTGGGAACAAATCCTCCAGTGCCTTCACAGATGCTTGTAAATTTCCAAATGTAGTGAGATCGTCTCGCACCCTAAAGTGGCTGCACCCAACTGGGTGCAGCCTGATTCACCTTACGTATATCAAATAATGAAAACCAACAGCTCGAATAACCTGGTAATCTGAGCACCTGTTGTTGATACTGCGTCATCTTTGCACACGCTTCGGAAAATGTGTAAGTCCTGTTAGTATCATCATCTGAGTATTCTAGTGTAAAATGAAGATCTGGGCCATTTTATTGTGATACTAATGCCATTGTGTAAGCTTGAATTTGAAGTCGACGTTAGTCCCGGGTCGCGGCACCAGTTGTCGTGAAGGGGTTCAAAATATTATAATTCCACTTAATTAACAACACAAATAGGTAATAGGCCAGTCCTCCTTGTTTTACTTCCCGGGTACTTAATACTTCCGTCCGAACCAACAAATCAGTCAACACACTTGAGGTACACTTCAAAAGGCTGTTCCGGGCTTCCCCAACACTAGCGCACTTCAAATGGCTGCTGCTCCACTCACTAGGGCGTGCGCTCACCCACTTCCTTGTGTTACACTTGGTTTTTGTATAGAGTAAAAAAAAAGGTTTTTGAGGGCCACCAGAGATCTTCTTAGTTCAGGGGAAATTTCGTTTTATTAAGTATTACTACCTCCTACATCAACGTCAATCACTTTTTTCACCCACTACTTTGTGGTTACTTCAGCGCTGACTTCAATACGTGGCAGTTACCGCTGAGGCCCTCTGTAACCTGATTGATCATCCTTGACAGTTACTTCAGAAACCCTCTGTAATCTGATTGAGCGAGTTGGCCGTCGCGAGGTGGTCGTCGCATGTCACTCGTGATTGGTCAAAATTCCACTTATTTTTCCACATTCATACCAATCAAAAACACATTAGCCGTGAGAGAGTTGGCCTTCGCGAGGCGGCCGTCGCATGTAGCTCCTTATTGGTCAAAAATTCCACTTATTTTTCCACATTCATACCAATTACAAACAAATTAGCCGTGAGCGAGGTGGCCGTCGCAGGTCGTCTCTGATTGGCTGAAAATATCTTTTACACAATAAAATACTTAACCACTTGAAACCAATCGAGAATACCCAAGCCGAGGGCGCATAACTTTTCGTTGGCTTCACCGCCATGAACGGACCCGCCGTTGTACTAGTAAGTTGCGCCTATGTCTTGACTCTCTCATGCACTGCTGACAGTTCGTCTTCACAATCTGTTTGTCTTGTTATATCATGTGCCCTAGCGCCCCTTTGCAGTGACATGGTGCAACCAGTGGATTGTTCTCAGTATCTTCCTCTCCGTCATAACAAATGTAGCAAAACAGTTTGCCAGTTGTGCCCGACACGCCTAAAGGCAAATTTGTCGTTCGCACATCCGCGCTATCATCTCCATTTCCACTCGAACGTCGTCCAGCTTTCCTATCTTTATCCTCTTCCGATTCTCCTTCATCTGACGTGTCTCCTCCAATGCGCATCGAGCGTTCGTGGTCTTTATCATCATCATCAAGTTCTCCGCTCTCTTCCACGTCTCGAGACCTCAGCTAATGAAACACTTTTTTATGATTCAAGGTCCTACCACAACTTTTCGAGCTACTGGTGACGGAAGATACCGAGGAAAACAGTCCAAAAGTGGCGGAAGCAGTCCAACTCGAGCTCGCGACGACCGCGGCGGTGATTTTAGAGACATAAGTTCCTTTTTTGTCTCTAAATACCTTCAGCTTATTTTCCCTGCCGGAATTTGCGGAAGAAATGGAAGCAACGGGATCCAAGATCGTTGTCGCGCCAATCAACACGGAGGAGAGCACCCGTGGCGACGAACAAGAAGACAAAGTATCGTCTACAAAGGAAGTGGAGGAAAAATTCTGTAGGCTTCTATGCGCGTGGCTCGATCTCGCTTCTCGAAGATGCGTGGCAGCCCAAGCACTTGCTGTCATGTATCGTGCGATACATGCCTCTTGTGATGACGTCGCGAGCGTCGCGACTGGCGCCATGGTACACACGTCACCGAAGACACGCCACTTCGCACGCTCTCTGATCTCGACTTTCCCCATACCCTTCTCGAGTCGATTCGGGACATTTTACTCTATCATCAAAAACTTGCTCCCTCGACGCTTGAGAATGCTTTCACGGTCATGAGTACTGTCATTTCCCGACTTGAGGTACGCTACGACGTATCACTTTGACCGAGCATTGGGCTTACACGTGTGTGTGAGAAATTAGGTCGCACTGATGGCTTTCCAGAAATGCTCGGTTGAACGACGTAGTGCGAAAAGAGCTTTCTCGTCGATCCGATATACACTGGTCGAGACGTTCCTCACCTGGATTCATCATCCCGACACAGCGACAATGCTTTCTCTCCAAGTGACTTTCTTGCACAATGTCGCAGACACGCTCGCTGATCCACGCTTCTACGGTGACGTGCTGGCCCTGCTTCGGGATTCCACCGTGCCCGAAGCTCGCACCGAGTACGACGCTGGTCGCCACCGTGCGGTTGTCACGCTCTGCGAAGCGATTATGCAACTTGAGTGCTATTCCAAGTCGACGACGAATCGGATCGTCTCGGGTCTCACGAGCATTGCCGCAGCGTGTCGTGAAGATATTTACCCCCAAGCAAATGAGCTCGTCCGTCCCTTGCTTCCTTCCATGTTGGATGGCTCCGAGTGGGGCAAGTTCTTACTACTGCGTACGGAAGCATGGCGACCGTTTTACTTGCTAGTGCTGCGCATCCAGCGTTTCACGTACGTTGTTGTGTGTCGCTTGCAGTTTTTCTTGCCACAAAGAACGTGTGTCTAATCCTGCTCTTGTGGGTGTGGACAGGTTGACCAGCACGCTTGGATTCCTGACTTTGTTCGCTTTTTGCTCGAGCCCGTGGTAGCGTTGGAAAATGTGCATTCGTTCCGGATCTTGTGTGCGTTGATCCGAGCCGAGCGGAAACTGCTGCTGGAGGTGGTCACGTTCTGTTTGACGCATCCCCATACCGTCACCCAGACGTTACATAAACCGCTCACGCGATGGCCGCTCTATGAAGAAATATGGATCTTGTCGTGCTGACGCTCGAGCTGTTGGACATGCTCTTGAGTGTCCAGACGCTTCGCGAGACGCTGGCCGTGGACGCGATCGATCTCAGATTCGTGTCCTGTGTCATTCATCGAGCACTTCAATTGAACAGGTTCATGACTTAAAAGCGAGGGATTCCAGCTCTGTGGGTCAAGAATAAAGCCTCTGGACAGCTCGTACCAGTACTGAAGGTTATCGTCGACAGTTATTTCCACACTTTTAGGGCTTCGCACAATTTCAGCCACAAGTAAGGGCACTAATTTTCCTTTCGTTACGCTCTGTTTAGCACTCGAATGTTCGCTGTAGAGTTGGCGAACAAAAACCAGCAATTCTTCAAGTGTAATAGCTTCCGCGTTCGGAATATCCAGCTCGTCATTACCACCGACTATCACACAACCAGACCCCTTATCTCTGTAGCAACTATTGGACTTAGCCAGTGAAGTTTAGGCAGAATTACAAACCGACTTTCGCCGAGCGTAATTTGATCATTTGCTTTCACTTTTCCCGGCAAACCTGTTTCCACATTGACAGTACACCATCCGCGTAAATGGTCCGCACCAATGCTTGGATTAGAAAACGTATTTGAGTTCATTGATCTATTCAAATTCGTTGCCGAGATGATGGGATTTCGATGGCAAAACAAGTAGTGCGCAATAGTTGTGTGTGAAGTCGAAACAAAACGGTGCAAAGGTAGGAATAAGTATCCACGCAGAACAATGTGCGACTCAACATTGTCGCTGTAATTTTCCTTCAACTTCACCACAAGGCAGTGGCCTCTCCCCAAGGAGCAATGCGACGTCATCGACACATTCTTCAAGGGGAAAGAAGAGGCAGGTATAGTACGGGAGAGCAAGTCTCTCCATTCATCTCCCACCTTTTGTGTTCGTAAAACGAACGGAAAGTGGCGCATTGTGCATGCGTACAACAAGCTGAATACAGCTACTGTACCCATGCAGACTACGATTCCTCGGAAGGATGTCCTCCAGAACAATATGGCGGGCTGTACGGTGTACAGTGACATAGATCTGGTGGACGGGTATTATCAGGTGCTCATGCTAGCGTCCGATATTCCACTTACAGCGGTCAGCACGCCTAGTGTCATGCTGTGGGAGTGGCTTGTTATGCCACAGGGACTTTAGAATGCGCCAGCGACTTTCAATCGCTTGGTGACTCAACTCTTCCGCCCTCATAGAAAGTACGCTCAGACGTACTTCGACGATATATTCGTTTATAGTCGCGCGAAAGGCGACTCGTCTTATGTTCAGACGCACCTGATACACCTTGGAGCTGTGCTCGAATGTATGCGAGAGCATAAACTATATGCAAACGCATCCAAACTTATTTTTGGTGCTGAGAAAATTCCTTTCCTCGGATGCTTCATCGGTAAGGATAAAGTGCGGGCGGATCCCGCGAAGGTGAAAGCCATTATGGAGTGGTCTTCGCCTGTGAATCTTAGATATTTGCGGAAGTGGCTTGGATTAGTCAATTATCTCCACAAATACAGCGAGAAATACGCTGAAATGGCGAAGCCATTAACCGACCTTCTTAAGATTACGAGGATTTGTGTTGGGAAATCAAACACCAAAAAGCTTTTGAAGCGGTAAAGGGGAGCTTGTTGAAAGATCCCGTTATTTCTCTCCCAGATTCTAAGAAACCATTTAGTTTCGTCTGCGACGCCTCCGATTTCGCAATCGGATGTGCTTTGTTACAAGCAGACTATGCAGGAAGAGAAAGCGTGATTGCGTTTGAGTCGAGGCAGCTTAAAGCTGCGGAACAGAATTATCCCGTTAATGACAAGGAGCTACTTGCAATGAAGTACGATCTTGTCAAATTTAGGGTTCGCCTACTCGGCTCTAAGCCGTTCGTGGTTTATACTGACCACGCGTCCTTACGGACAGCGACAAATTCGCCTCATCTATTCCAACGGATGACCCCTTGCTCTCCTTCTTTTCGGAGTACAACTTTGGGTTTAAGTATAGACCTGGCAAGAAGAACGTGCTTGCAGACGCGTTGTCGCGTCGTCCCGATTACGAGCTCGCTCACGCGACATTCGTCACCTCGCCTGTGGTGGATTTCATACGCCAGGCGTATGAGAAAGACCCAGTGTACGGCGCTTATCAGCGCGTTGGGTGGAAAGGATCTTGGATCGTATGAGCCAACCCTGTCAAGTCGAGCTAAAGCTTGTTTACACCTTTACAGGTACTGTGACGGTTTTCTATATTATAACACAAGCGCGGAGGCCACTACGCGGGTGGTTGTTCCTCATGATGAGGAACTAAAGTACAGAGTCCTCTTTGAGGCACATGACGCCCCTACCGGGGGTCATTTAGGTCGGGATAAGACCTACAGCGCTTTAAGCGCTTTTTATTGGTGGCCCAACATGTATAAGTGGGACGGTGCGTATATACGCACCTGTGAGACGTGTCAGAGGATTAAACCCTCAGCAAGTTCAGCTGCGCCTTAGGCAAGCTTGTCCGTTCCAACGGACTGTTGGAAATCCATTAGTATGGATTTTATCTTCTGTTTTCCGAAGGATAAGGCCGGGAACACCGGCATATTGGTCTTTGTAGACCGTTTGATCAAGATGGCTCACTTGGCGGCGGTGCCAGAGTCCATTGATGGACAAGGAACAGCGAAAGTGTTCCTAAACCGTGTCTTTCGACAGCATGGTCTACCCGATCCCGTTGTGTCGGATCGGGATCCCCGTTTTACGGGACAGTTCTGGGGAGCGTTGTTTAAAGTGCTGAGCACCAAACTCCTCATGTCCACTGCGGATCACCCTCAGACGGACGGTCAGACGGAACGCGTTAATCGCGTTGTTAAGGATATTCTCCGGAGTTTATGTCCGGATTCTCCAAAGGATTGGAGTGAGATGCTTCCGATGGTCGAATTTGCTATAAACAATTTGGTCCATGCATCTACGGGGTTCACCCCGTTTTACGTGAACGTATTAGTGAATCAGAGGGTTCCGTTGACGCTACGTGTGTGTGGCCGAGGGCTTGAGGGGGGAGGATTCCCCGATGTCAGCCCTGTATCTGGGCGAAAGCACATCGATAAGTTTTTATCGACGCGCCTTAGTGTCTTACGACACGTCTGCGATGCCATGGCGGAAAGCCAAGACAAGAAGAAGGAGCAGGCTGACCGCAAGGGGCGGCGTAACGAAAAGGTGTACAAAGTAGGAGAAAGTGTTTTATTAAACGCTAAAAATCTTCCTACACATGCAGTTTCAAATGTGTTGAGGAATAAACTGCGCCCCAGGCTTGTGGGTCCCTTTAAGGTATTAGCCCGAAAGAGCTTGTCGTATACCTTAGACATCCCAAAGTCGATGCGTACGCATCCAACCTTCTATGTGGGTATGCTTAATCCATACCAGAACCCGGAGGCGGGTCCCCTCTTGGAGGAGGTTGGGAAGTCGGATAGCCGAAAGACACGACAGGTCGGAATAGCGCCGACAGGGTCGAAATGCGACCATGAAACTCCGCAGCGAGATACTCGAGGGAGGCAAGCCTCCCCTAGATGCGTTCATTCGCACTCCCTTCGTTGCGGAGTCCCTCCTGGGCATCTTGGATGCGAAGGTTGTGTCGATCACAGCGCTCGTGGAACTCACGTCGCAATTGCGCGACCCCCTCCTCCAGTCCTCGATACGGAGGGTATTCCACATTACCATGTGGAATGCCTGATGGCACGACGCCTTCACCGGGGTGAGACCCAGTACCTGGTGAGGTGGAAAGGTTATCCACATTCCCGGAGCTCGTGGAAGTCCGAGACTCCCCTGCGGCAGGATTGCCGTGACGTCGTTGACGCTTTTGATCGGGAGAATCCCGCTGAGAGTCAACGACCAAAGGGGCGGAAGAAGCCCCTTCACTCACAGTAGATGGGGGTTTTCCGGAGGCAGATGCAGAGTTTTCATTGCTCTCCGGCACCACATCGAGAGAAGGGCGCGTGTAGGAAGAAGCAGGTAATTGCCCTTGCGCTTTGGCCTGGGCATAGGCCAAGCGTAACGCCCTCTCTACCCGAACATCCGGTTCGGAAAAGCTGCTGTACAGCGCATGAAAGTTGGGGAGGCGCTTCTCCCCTTCCGCCCAAGCGCGGAATGCCTGTTCTGCGTCCTCGACGCTTTCGTCCCTCAAGAGAACAAAGGGAATCTCGCGGATGATATCCACGAGGGCACCGCGTGCCTGTTCCCCGAGGCGCGTCCGGTAGGACTTAACAGTACATTGCTTAGGCGTTAGCAGTCTGGCCCGGAAATGTTTCCGGCGCGCGATTTAACGCGGCAGTATAGCCGCTGGAACAGGGGCGTTCTTATCCCTCTTTTGAGGGTCACGAGGTCCCTTCCGTGGCCGTACGGCACGTCGGGCCTCATGAACCGAGGCCGGTTCATTGGTGATAGTCGCTTGCGGCGACCCGGATGCATCACCCCTAGTGGGTAAAGGTGGCGCACGAGTTAGTGCGTTTTCCCCACGTGTGGGGAATGGGTTGGATGACCGACAGCGCCGTTCGGCGCTGTCGGAGTGGTAAGCCGTTGGGGAGATCTCCCCAAGGGCATCCACTTCCGATTTAGTGGAATAGTTTTCTTCCATAGCACCACTAAAGGTGCTCATGGTCAGCCAGAGGTTCTGGCAGTTGGAGTTCTCCAACAAAATTTTGTTTATTGCGTAAGCAATAGTCTTGATGGGGGAGGATGTAACAGGGTTACATTCGAGTCACATTTAGTAGGTGATGTACGTGAGTACGCTACGGTTTGTGTCAGTATTGACCGGTTCGAAAGGTTTTGAACGATTGGTTATTTTAACCAATCAGGGCAGGGGCCCTTGGTGTGGTGGTGTGTCAGCCATCCACGTGTCGGTACACAGGTGTGTACACTACATTTTAGCTAGGTACGAATTTGGTAAGTTCTACTTAGTATTACATTTAGTTTACATTAGTTTAAATTAATTTAGGCTAATTATATATTAAACATACATTCAGTTTACATTTTCAATCAACGACTACAGACGCACTACCTCGACCGGTCGCGCGTGTAGTGAGTGCAGTAGCATAAGGGGAGCCCTCCCCTTAGGTAAACCCTTAGTAAGGGAGCCTTAAGTTAAGGCATTAGCGAAAGCTAAGTGTAAACCAAACTGGGAATCTTGGCCCCAAGTAGGAGAGCTCTCTCCTACTAAGCTCTTTTATAAGGGAGTATCGGCTAAGTAGCGGCGAACGCCTCTTAAAGGAAAGTCTTCCTCTGTGCGCTAGCCTCACCGTGCGTATACGCACCGGCTACACCGGCCGTCCAACTTACGGGGGGGGGGTACCCCGCGAACCTTCGCCTACGATCCGATCTGATCGTCCGCTGCTATCAGACGACCGATCATCAGCATAGGACGCCTGGTCCGATTCGTTCTTTATCTCACCTAGTGTACCCGATGGAATGGGCTGGTCACACACTCGGTGGATCGGTGCTGTAAATCGATTCGGGGTCTAAAAACGTGAGACCGTGCTGGGTAGTGTACCCTGGGCGTAACTCTTCACCCTGGGTACCGGTAGACCAGTTATACTCCAAATAAATATAGTTCAAAGGTCAGATCGCTCAATCGATCGTAGAGCCCAACCAATATGAGAATAAAAATCCAATACTCATATACAGAGAGATACAATAAGAACGTGATAAACTCCACGATAGATATCTCCACGAAATAATCCAATAACTTGATTACACGTTCCAAACGTGTGTATCTTGAACTTGCGAAGCCGACCAATACGTACTCCCGTCGAGGGAATTCCGGCGGTCCAAGTGCGTCTGTGACACGTCCCGGCCGGGTATAACAAGCTAGAGGGGACTACTCGAACCTCTGCTTCCAAACACTCTGCAACGTGCAGAGGCGACTGATGTACAGTGCGAAGAAACGACTTCTTGTTGAGTGTTAAAGGCCAAAAATTAACGATTAACCAAAACTATTTCCCTATGGTCCCCAGTATGTACAAACATAAAAATATGTACGTACACGCAATATCATGTGACTTACCAGAATCCGTGTTCTTGACACCTCTCGCACACGATTGGCTAAAAAGCCTCCTTTATTTCCACCAATCCGATCGACGATAAGCCGATCTGTGTGCTGCTGACGCAAACCGACCAAAATTCTTGAGTCCGCTTCACCACAACCGCCCCTGAGTCTGGTCGTAGCCGCGCAACGGTAGCCACCCGATCTCACCACATCCTAGCTCTTCGCAGAAGCGGACTTCACCGATGGACAGATCTTCGAGTCCACCTTCGCCAGGTACTTGCCTTGTACACCTGATCGTCTTGTAACCTCTCTTAACTCTCGTTGCTGCAGGTGACCTGCGTTCCTCATCGCCCCATATCGATTCACCTACCAGATCGGCCCGATCTGATAGCTCTCACAACACTCCAGAGTCCGACACACAGGATGGGCATCATATCGAGATTGATCAGCTCCAGAAAACAGTCCGGGAGCTCCAGTCACAGTTGGACATCAAGGATTCTTCGCTCCTGCAACTTCGGAAGGAGGTGGACACTTTGATTCCTATATCCACGAAGTTGCAGGAGGTGATCGACGAAACGCACATCTCCGGGCCCAGATCGCCCAACAAACAACGCGAGGTAAGCTGATCGGTATGCTTTCCGGCTTGGGTCTGGTCTAACCTCCCTTTCATGCAGATCAGTTGTCCACCGAAATCGCCAAAACGTTCGACACTTTATTCGCGGCTGATCGGCAGTCGCATGACCACTGCTATCAGCTCCGACCGATCTTGGACGGGCTGATCGGCGCACGGCATGATCTGTCTCGTTTGGAGGCCTACAGGTCACACCTCCGGGAACAGATCGCGCTGGTCAACCGGCAGAGGTTGGAAGATCAGTCCGATCGGACTTTAATCCGCACCCAACATGGTGACCTGGAGAGGCAGATCGGCGAGTTGCAGGTCGTGGTCAGGGAGTAGATCGGGAAGGTCGAGTCCTTCCAGAGACGATCGGACACCTGGACCCAGGAGTCAGACCGTCGCTGGGCGGCCGTAAATCGGTGCTACCAACAGTTGACCGACTTGTTGCACCGAAGTCCGGCTGCAGGCTCTAGCGTTGACCGATCTGCATCGGCCGCTCTGATGGATCTGCACCAAGATCGGACCCGACGCTACTCATTGGCTAAAAGTAAGCACCCCGAAATTCCAAAAACTTCCAAGAATCGTAAGGACACGTCGAAGGGCTCAAGGGCGCGGGTCATAGCGCGCGACTCCGAACTCGAGGAGAAGCGAGCGGCGCCCCGAAAGAAATATAAGACGCAGGCGCTTCTTCCGAGCCAAAGATCGGACGCGGATAATATGTCGAACACCGTCAAATCCCATGCGCCCTTACGCCCCCGCGCCGCTCACACCAAGCATATAGAGATCTCCTCCGGAAAGGACTCGGTAAACGGATGGGGAGATTCTGAGTTCATGCTTACCGCTTTGTCCAAGTCCCAATCCGATCGACGCCGAGGTCCTGTTCCAGCGAGGTCTGCATCGGGGGCTGATCAGGTGATCAGCGCCAAGGCGATGGTGTTGCACGAACGCGTGAGTTGACCGGATCGGCGCCTTCCTTCCATCCCGGCACGTCTGGGCTGCGCCATCACGCCCGATTGAAAGGAGTGTTGATCGGAGATCGACCTTTTTCGACGTTGACTTCAGACGCCACTTTTCCATGGTCACCGGGGCAGATTGGTAGCTCGTACCATTCAGACCTCACCAAGCAGTACTATTCCGGTCCCTATCGCGTCCAGACACCTGGCTTTTTCCTCCAATTTCAAAGGCTCCTGCCGCTTCTGCATGGCGAGCGGGCCTGGTGACAGCACCACAAATCGCCCGTCTGTATACAGATCAGCCATGGAAAGTGTATATCCGCCCCAAGCTGGGGTCCATGATTGCGTCGACTGAGTGGATCGACTCGTTCTTGGGTCGAGTGAAGGCCTTCAATGAACCTATAGCCAAGCGAGCTGGGAGTCTACACACTATCTAGTGCTTCCTCCTGATCGAGCGCAACATGATCAAGGCCTGATCGCATTCCAGAAGAACCGGAAGAAGCGCCGGAGTCGGGCGGGCGAGGCCTGGCAGACCTTATGCCAGTTCGTTCTGGGAGGATGCTGGCACGCGAGGGCGCCATCGGCATCTTTCTATATCCTTTAGTTCTTCATATGGCCAAGCGCCGGGTTAAGAAAGCCGGGGTATTAGCTGAAGACGGCGTCTGGTATCCCGGTCTTCATTGTTACGAGCCGATCGCAGACCTGAAAGACGCCTTGATCCAGATCGATCAGAAGGAGCCCTGGCGCAATCAGCATCAGGACCAGATCGAAGACGATCCGGCATTGACTATCGGTCGTCTGTGGGGTGACTGCGAATCTTGATGCGGCAGTTAGCTGACCAGATAATCCATAATACATGTCATCATTATTTCCAAAATCCAAATGACATGATCACTTGATCAAATTTCATCACTTTCTCCAAACTTGAACCAACACGTTATCACACACAGTTTCCATCCACATCGCGAAAATTATCACCACGTTCGTCACTCCACTACTCCAGTTCATCACAGTTCATCACACTAATTCAAAATAATTCAGACCTTACACATATTCACACCGATCGATATACTGATCGGTGCTACTGCGTGTCTTGATCTTCATCTTCATGAGTCTGCATCACTGCAAAGCGACTCCGACTGACTCGTTCTCGATCGAACTCTCGTAGCAGTGATCCACAATTTAGATCGAGTTCGTCGAATCAAGTTGCTTCGTCATGATCCTTCCAGCGGTCCCGATATTCTCGGTGGGTGCGACCGAAACGCGTCTTCTTGACCGATCGGACATCTAGCACCGTCTACACCTCGGAATTCGTCCTCTTCCAATGGCCTTTCCCAACTGTCCTCCGACAGCAGAGTCTCATCGAAATCGAATCTCTCCGCTTCATCCACCAGACAGGGTGTTTTGGGACGATCGGGGTACTCTCTGACCAGCTTCAATTTGGACACATGCACGATCGGAAAAACTTTATAATCCGTGACGATCGTGATCCGACGGGAAGCATGCTCACCGATCATATCTGCCTCACAGAAAGGACCGTGCCACATATGAGCCAACTTATTTGCATAGCCTTCCTTGACCCGATCGAGGTATAACCATACCCTCGCCCCTGGTTCAGTACCATGAGGTCGGACCTGATCGTTATTCCGATCTGCTCGATCTTGCTTGTTCTGACGCAACTTTTCATTGACGACTTCTTTCGCATGCTGATAATGCTTCTGGACCTGCATGCGCCAACGACGGGCATCGCGATCGCGGTTCCGAGTGCAGCCGATCGGTATCGCTGCTTCAAGTATCGATCGAGGGTCCGATCCATACGCCAGATAGAAAGGCGTTTCTCCTCGGAACCGATCGGTTGAAGAGTTGAGTGCGAATACCAGTATCTCTGCATACTCATCCCAGTCACGTTGGTCCGGTTCAGCCACATAAATCTTAATCGCCCTTGTTATTGTCTGCACCATGCGTTCAGCCGATCCGTTCGCTTGCGGACGATATGCCATCGTAGCGCTCTGCTTCTGGCCTAGCATGTTATTGAATGATCGGAACACCTCAGCCATAGAACCGGGTTCCCGATCGTGTCTAATAACTTCGCTGGCACCGAAACTTCTGAACACGCATTCCTCGTAGCTCTGGGCGATCTTCTCCGCAGATCGTTATGCACTAGCCTTTGCGATCACCAGACCAGTGAATAGGTCGATCCAGGTCAGCAGCTCAGTGTTTCCGCGTGTCGATCTGGGCAGCGACGGTATGTGATCCATTGCTATCACCTGTAAAGGGTAAGTAGCCTCGATATTTCCGGGCGATCGGCCCTTGATTATCGGTCTGCCCTTTCCGGTCTCGCAATCTGTGCAACAGCCCACATATTTCTGGACGCTCCGAAAAAGTCCTCTCCAGTGAAAGTGGGCCCTGATCTTGTGGTATGTCCTGCCTATGCCTTGATGTCCCCCTTCTAGACTCACATGGTAGTGATGAAGGACATCCGGCTGTATCAACTCAAGGATCACCAGTTTTGCTAGCCGATCTCGATCGGCACTGTCTTGATCAATGTCACGGCTGTAATACAGCAATCCATTGTCGTCCACATCGTAGCTGTCCGCGATCTTGGTACACTCTTTCGCCTGATCATTTGTTAACTTGGACAGTTCACCGCGCAGATAAGCTTTCAAGTTGACGATCCACTCTTCTTCATCCTGCGCCTTGAGGATCCGTTCCGCCCTTAGCTGCTGTACAACTTACTCACTCAGCCTTTCCTTCGGGAACCATCGACGATACTTCCGAGTTCGCGATCTAGTCGCCGCCATCACATGCACCTGATCAGGGCTGTCCTTGGGCTTGATCAACTCCGGGAGCCTGTTTATGTTCATAAGTTCATGTAGAACGGCCTCCTCGGTGATCGTCGCCTCGATCTGGTACCGCAAAGCTTGGTTCGCGAGGTGATCGGAGCTTCAGTTCAAATCCCGTTTCACGTGCAATAGCTCGTGGTTGGGATATTCTTTCAGTGCCTTCATCACCCGATCATTCAGCAATTTCATCCGTGGCGCCTTACAGTCGATCTCCCTGGTGATCTGCATTATCACTAGGTTGGAGTCACCACATATGATGATCCGCCTTTTTTTGTGACGACAGCAGATCGAGACATAGAAAGAGTCCCATATTCCACCTCGTTGACCGTTATGTCAGGCGTGAAATCGGCGTCGGCTGCTACTATAGACCATTGTGGTAACTTCCACAGTATGGCACTATAGGAGCCGACCTTCTTCACGCTAGCCGATCCGTCGAAACTCAAGCCCAGGAGTTCCTCACTCCGATCAACGATCGGTGGAGGCAGAGAGATTGACTGTCGAGGTTGCTTCCTTGGGTCAATTGCCATCCGAGCTTCGTCCACTTCAGACCGAGTGGTGATACTGGCAGCCAATGTGCCCAATATCTCCTACTCTCCCTTGGTGCACTAGAAGATCTCGAGGGACCACTGTGACAACATCGCTGACCTTCTGCCGATCCGACCGTCTATCCCATTGGTCGATAATAGCCAGGCCAATGTCGACTTTCTCGAAAGAACTTTTACAGATCGGCCGACCAGTAGGTTGTAGCACACATCCAAAATCCGTAGTAAAGCCGGAACTTCCTTTTCGACGATCCCATAGTTAACTTCCTTCGGCTTCAACGAGCGGCTCGTAAAAGTGACCGGGTGGTACACTCCATCATGTTCTTGAACTAGAGTGTCAGAAATGGCCCACTTACTAGCATACAAAATGACGATCGGAATTTTTTCCGGATCGAAGTGTCTTAGAATCGGTGTCGTCGCCATCTTGGCCTTCAGCATACCGAAAGCAACCTTTGCACGCTTCATGTGGTCATCTTCCTCCACCTGCGGAAAATATGCGGGCAGATCAGAGTCGCAGCCCTCCCGTAAGGTTGCCCGATCTCCTTCGCGCAACATATGGTAGTCGACTTCCCGGAGCTCGTACAGCACGTCCGCGTAATTCGCGAAGTCTTCAATGAAGCGGCTGTAGTAATTTATTCTCCCTAAGAAGACTGCATTGCCTTCAATGATCTGGGAAACGGGAGGTTGCTCAGTGACTCCAGATCCTTAGGATTGGCCTCTAGCCCACTGATCGACACCATATGACCTAAAAAGGCGACCTTGGACATGCCCCAAAAACTCTTCACAGCACTGATCGACAGGTTCCAGCGATCGCATGTCTCCAACAACTGTGGTGGAGTCAAGTTCGAAATCGAAAACATTAGCATCGATAACCTGACTACCACCATCGCGCCCAGACCTCCATCTTTCGGAGGGGGTACTCCGCGGACCACAACATGAGATCTGGTCCGATCGTCCGCTGCAAGCAGACGACCGGTCGTCATCAGAACCCACTTGGTCCGATTGTTTAGTGTCCATCTCACCTTGTGTACCCGATGGAATGGGCTAGTTACACACTCGGTGGATCGGGATCGCAGATTGGATCGAAGCGGTCTTGAATATAGAAGACCGATCTGGGTAGGTATCTCTGGGGCGGAACTCTTCACCCCAGACACAAACAGACCAAAAACACTTCCAAGAGATAACTTCCAATAGGTAGATCGACCAAACGATCAAGACCTGACCAATACGAAATATAGAGGGTAGACCGGACGTTCCGGTCTAGCCCCTGACCAATACGAAATAAGACCAAAACCGGTCTAGTTTCCAACCAATATTAAAACAAGCCAATATGTCCGCGTAAAGACCCAATATGCTCGTGAAACTCCACAAACGATATCTCCACGCCAAGACCAATCCAGTGAATAGCACGTTCCAAACGTACTTGAGTTGAGGTGTTGAGATCGCCAAATCGTACTCCCGTCGAGGGACTTCCGGTGGGCCAAAGTGCGCGTGCGGCGCGTTCAGACCGGGTATAATGGGCGAGAGGGGATAATTCGACCCTCTGCCCCCAAACACTCCGCGGCGAGCGGAGGCGACTAGTGTACGAAAAGGGAAGAACGGCGACCCCTATCTATGGTGTGAACCAAGAGCAGAAGAGGTTTCACCCACTTATCCGAAAGCTAAAATATTTCCTTACTTAAAGGTATAACCTCTGTCCTAAAAGGTAAAACCACAACTAAAATACTACTACCCTATTGTCCCTAAATGTACCCCCACAAAAATATGTAAAATACCCAAAGTCGGGTGACTCACCAAAACTTGCGTTCTTGACACTTCTTGAGTCTGATAGGCTGAAAAGCCCCCCTTGTTTAAACCAATCCGAAATTAGACCAAATGCCTTGACAAAACTTGACCAGAAGTGTGCCAAATTTTGGGCACGCTTCTCCACACAACCGTTCGACCTTCTCGCACAGATCGCTCCATTACGAAGCAGGGATCAGAATGTCGTCGATATACGATCGCCTCCCCAGAACGGACGGTCTCCTTTCCCGATCGGGTTCACCCTCTGTAAATACATCATGGTTTTCGGTGGGGTCCCTATCGGTACTGATATTAAAATGTCCATACAGTGCGTTGTCGATCAGCCTCTGGTAGATCTGGGGCGCGTTCTTCAAACCGAACGGCATACGGTTCCACTCGAACAGACCAAACGGCGTAACAAATGCGGAGATCTCGCGAGCCCGATCGGTCATCGAAACCACCCAAAATCCACTTGCCATATCCAGCGAGCATACCATAGGGTCAAGTCAAGATCTTCTAGCAGATCGCTGATCAGCGGCATCGGGTACACCATAAGCTTGGTCAACCGATTTACCAACCGATAATCTATACACAACCGGATGTCGACGCCGTTCTTCTGATCACAATCACGATCGGCGAGGCCCACTGCAAAGTCGACGGTTTAATGATCTTGGTAGCCAACAGTCCTTTAATAAGATCAGAAAATTTTTCGCGGTACTGTGGCGCCACACGTCGGCATCGTTGGGCGATCGGCCTGGCATCACCCACGTCGATGTCACAGATCGCTCCGCGAGCAGCAGGGGGTAAGGCGTTTCCTTTCCCGATCAGCAGATGTTTCTTCTTCCATATGATCTTCTTTAGCTGATCGATCTGGTCGGGACTGTAGACATCCCGATCACCCACTTGTAGATCGTCAAAGGTGACTTCGAGCGGATCGGCAGACACTTCAGGGAGGACTGCCATCTGTCTCTCCAGCTCCTGAATGTATTGATCCCCGCCCCCATGTATAAAAACTTGATCGTCTTCTAGGGCAACATCACCCAAAACGTCCTGATCGGTTGCAAACTGCTGTTCCCGATCGGCGGGATGCTCTTCAACGACATCGATCTGGTTAGGCGCGCCATCGTGGTCCGCCCCAGCAATCCCATGTTCCCTTTTTTCTATTCCCGTCTCCGCTGTCGCCTGTTCTTGTGACGCCACCACGTTGACGAACCTTGGCTCATGTGGTTGATGGTCCACCGTGTCCGGCGACTGCGGTGCCTTCCTTCAAATTAACATATTCTTTGGGGTCACATAGCTGGGTCGTTCCACCATAGATGAGGTATCTTCTTCCACCGATCCATCATCTCTTATCAGATCGGTGGTCGCTTGGTATGCCAAGTTCTGCCACTCAACATACCGTCTCGATCCGATCGAGACGAACCCCATTTTTCTTGGCACTTTCCCTTCCGCCGGACACATGCCAACAATAGTATTGTTGTCGAGTGTAAGCGGCTTGTCACCGATATTAGTGACTCGAACAAAATCATATCGGCCGGCGCTCTTCACAAAGGTCGACACCGACCGATCGCCCTTGGTCACCCATAACTTCCTTGATCGAAAACCTTTGTCGACCGGGGTATCAGCGGATTGGACGACTGGAATGGTGACATCTTGGTCCCACCGGACCAGATTGGTGTGCGATCCGTATAGGGGCCGCCGGCCAGCTAACTGGATCTGGAATTCATCCGGGAGTGTAAGCCCTCCATGAGACAGATCTAGGCGAATACCCACCGGCACCATGAAATCCATGCCTAACAGGGAATCCTGACCGGTCAGCTTGCCAACCCAAGCGCTGAAGAAGTAGACCAACGAACCCGATAGGGTGATCTTCACGCGCGTCTTTGCTTCGGTCATGTAAGAGTTTTCCCCAATTCCGACGCATTCTTGTATCTTGGTGTCGTCTATACGACATCCGACCTTACGAGCAAAGGCGGAGTCGATAATCGAGACTTCGGCCCCAGAGTCGAACAACATCGTTGCCTTCTGGTTGTTTATCTTACCACAGGCTTTGGCCTGCTTAAACCATTTGTCGGGCGCATGATACTTCCCGTTTCCGCGAGATTCCCTAGGCACCAGATCCATCTGCATGACCACCTTCGATTGGGAATATTCATCGGTCGTGAGATTGTAAACCGGATGATCCCGATCGACACAATTGAGAATAGAACATGTATTGTCGGTTTTATTCTCCTTGCCGACATATGCATAGATGCCAAACGTAGATCGCTCGGCTCGATCCAGATTACAACCTGGCGATCGTTCTAGCTTAACATCCTCTCAACGTCAGGTGGAAGCATCCCCGCGTGCTTACCCGGCACATACCACTTGCGCATCAGATTGAAGAACTCTTCGATCTTGCACTGTCCGGCCTCGTGGATCTCTCCACATGACTTGCACACGAAAAGGACGTGATCGGTGGGATGGTCGCGTCTTTCGCACTTCTTGCATATCAACTTCTTCCAGCAGTCCTCACCATCATTCTTTCTTGACCCGCAGTGAGAACACTTCTTGCGAGGTCGGTTCGGATCGGACTTGTTTCCACTCCTGCCCTTCCGATTTGCCTGGTCAGGCGTCGATCTGGTTGTAGGGGCAGGTTCCGTGACAAAGATGTGACGATACTGGTACTCGTCTGACTCCAGACCGGACTGGCCTCTACTTTCTTCTTCCGATCTAGTGCTGTCTTCAGTCGCGATCGCCTTAACAGCACGGGTGGATCTGGTTAGGGGCCTCTTCACAGGGTCGGTCTGGGTCTTCGATCTGTAGCGAACCGATCCAACGGCGACCTTCGCCCTCATGCTGCGTGAGTGTTGCAGCGTCCGCAACGTCTGCTCCACTTCACCCACATCTTTGAGGCGCAGCTGAGTGAGCTGATCTGCCAGCTCTTGGTCATCAAGGGTACTGATGTAGTAACCCACGTGCTCCATAGCGGCACCGGTCGACGGGTTGCCTTCCTTGATCACTATCCCGGCGCGAATTGCAGCCACGTTCAAGCGGTGCAAGTACTCAATCGGCGTCCCGTCGCCCCGCTTCTGAATATGATGGTATTTGCGGGCGCTAGAGAATCCGGAGTTGCAGTACTGCCCCTCAAATTCTAAACATAGCAGATCCCAGTCAGATCGGACATCCCGACTCAACTGTTGGATCCAGTTCGCAGCCGGTACTTTCAGAAGATCTCTGAAGATCAAACACCGTTCCTTTTTGGGTGTCTGATCCCGCAAGAAAGAAGACTTTACCCGACCAAACCACGATCTAGCTTGCTACTCGTCGGCGTCCTTGCCAGTGAAATCCTTAAGATCAGTGGTCGCAGCCATGCGAATGCGTGGGATAGCAGTAGATCCAAAATCAAAAGCGGTTGTAGAGGCTAGGTTAGCCCTGCGCGTTCTGCCCGCCCCTGCACCGTCTGACCCATAGTGGTCATCCGGATCGTCGATCGACTCCATGTCGAAATCGCTGTTTTTTCTTGATCGGCGCCGTCGGGCTGGCTGCGGCTTGCGTATTCCTCTGCCAACTGGTCTGCCACCTCGGGTAGCCTTATCCGTTGATGCCACTGACTCCATATCAACATCCCGGCAAGTATTGACATTTTTCCGGGCAGATCGGTCCTGGGCATGCGAGTGCAGAGGCGATCGGTATCGGTCTCCCATGAAACGCTCCATCATTGCCTCAAACATGGCTTGGACGTTAGCTTGGGTAATGGGCAGCGTGTTGGCACCCTCCTTTGGAGGTACTGATACCTGTGGGGGCTCCTGGGCCCCGACCGGCATGCAACCCCATGCTGCAGTACATATTTTTGATGCTCCAATTGGGTATGATCCACCCCCATGGCCATCCACTCAATACCGACCTCCAACTCCGATGAGCTATTGTGGTGAAGCAGACTCAAAAATTTTGGTCGCTTTGCGTCCGCAGCACACCGATCGGCTTATCGGCGATCGGATTGGTGGAAATCATGGAGGATTTTAGACCAATCGTGTGCGAGAGGTGTCAAGAACATGGATTTTGGTAAGCCACACGATATTGCGTGTACTTACATATTCTTATGTTTGTACATATTGGGGACCATAGGGAAATAGTTTTGGTTAATCGTTAATTTTTGGCCTTTAACACTCAACAAGAAGTCGTTTCTTCGCACTGTACATCAGTCGCCTCTGCACGCCGCAGAGATTTTGGAAGCAGAGGGTAGAATAATCACCTCTAGATTGTTATACCCGGCCGGGAAGCGTCACAGATGCATTTGGCCCACCGGAATTCCCTCGACGGGAGTACGTATTGGTCGTCTTCTCAAGCGCACGTCACACAAGTTTGGAACGTGTAATCAAGTTATTGGATCGTGGAGATATCGTTCGTGGAGTTTATCACGTTCTCATTGGATCTCTCTCTATATTGGAGTATTGGACTTTATTCTCGTATTGGTTGGGCTCTACGATCGATTGAGCGATCTGACCTTTGAACTATATTTATTTGGAGTATAACTGGTCTACCCGTACCCAGGGTGAAGAGTTCCGCCCAGGGTACACTACCCAGCACGGTCTCACGTTTTTAGACCCCGAACCGATTTACAGCACCGATCCACCGAGTGTGTGACCAGCCCATTCCATCAGGTACACAAGGTGAGATGAAGAACCAATCGGAACAGACGTCCTATGCTGATGATCGGTCGTCTGCTAGCAGCGGACGATCAGATCGGATTGTAGGCGAAGGTTCGCGGGGTACCGCCCGTTAAGTTGGACGGCCGGGAACGATGGCTGTCAGGTTCTCGACACTACGGTGTTCGATTTTGAACTTGACTCCACCACAATGGTGTGCGTGCCCGGATCACTTGTTGATCGTAGATATCACCGCGATGATATCTCGCGAAGAAAAGATTATAACTAGCTAAATGTGGAATCGTTCTGGAGAGGACATAAGGAATGGATATCGCCTTATGTTATCGTTGTCGATAAGGATGGCGATGTCACTCTGGCGGGGTGGAGGACCAGATCGGGATTAATAAGTTTTTTTCCTCCCCATAAGGCTCCCACCGGAGCCGATCGAGACTATAGCAAGTCCTGCTATAGTTCCGGAAAGGATCAGTACTTTTGTCCTGATCCTATGCATTTGAATGAATGTTTTGATGAAAAGAAAATTAAAGATGAAAACGACTTGGAGGAGGATCGGAACGATCCGATCCATTTCCCGAGGTCCCCAAGCAGAGGCTCAGAATGCCGTCCGATGAAGACGACGTGGAAGAAAAGTCGCAGGTCGGGGATGGGGTTATCAAGGAAGAAGACCTGACCAGGATGTATTACATCCACGAGTTAAAGCGATTTAATCGTGAAGACCAAGTCATGCGGATCTTAAACCTCCAGATCCCCGATCGCCTTCTCGGACCCACCACCTAGCCGATCCAGAGCTATCGGCCTTTGCTATTGGTGACGAACCTGTGGTGGAGTCAAGTTCGAAATCGAATACATTTGTATCGACAACCTGACCACCACCATCGTTCCCAGCCTTCCAACTTACGGGGGGGGGTACCCCGAGGACCTCCATTCGAAATCTGGTCCGATCGTCCGCTGCTGGCAGACGACCGGTCATCATCCAAAGACACTTGGTCCGATTCACTTAAGTTCATCTCACCTTGTGTACCCGATGGAATGGGCTAGTTACACACTCGGTGGATCGGGATCGCAGATCTATCTGATTCAGTCTTGAATATGAGACCGTGCTGGCTAGGTGTACCTAGGGCGGAACTCTTCACCCCAGGTACGTACAGACCAGAAACACTTCCAAAAGGTTAATTCCAATAGGTCGATCGTCCAAACGATCTAGACCTGACCAATACGAAATAATAGAGGGTAGACCAATCAACCGGTCTAGCCCCTGACCAATATGAGAGAAGATCAAAACCGATCTAAACTCCAACCAATGTTACAATAAGCCAATATGTCCACGTGAAGACCCAATATGCCCGTGACTCCATAAACGATATCTCCACGTAAAGACCAATCCAGTGAATAGCACGTTCCAAACGTACTTGAGTCAAAGTGTCGAGATCGCCAAATCGTACTCCCGTCGAGGGACTTCCGGTGGCAAAAGTGCGCGTGCAGCGCGTCCAGACCGGGTATAATAGGCAAGAGGGGATAATTCAACCCTCTGCCCCCAAACACTCCGCGGCGGGCGGAGGCGACTAGTGTACGTGAAAAGAATAACGTCGACCCCTTGCTGCGGTGTAGACCAAGACCAGAAGAGGTTTTTGCCACTTATTCTTAGACCAGAAACCTTTACCTGGAAAAATTCGTAACCAAAAGACTCTTACTTGGAAAAACCACAAAAAACCAATAATACTACCTCCCTATGGTCCCTAATGTACCCACACAAAATTATGTAAAACACCCAATGTCAGGTGACTCACCCAAGACCTGCGTTCTTGATACTCCTTGAATCTGATAGGCTAAAAGTCCCCTTGTTTAGACCAATCGGAAACTCGACCAACTGCCTTGACCAAAAGTGACCAAATTTGTGGTACACTTCACCACAGCCGCCCCTGAGTCCGACCGTGTCGCACAACGATAACGGTCTGACTCACCCATCACTCGACCAACTGGACCTTGGTCACTCACACTTCTTCACCATGGACCAGCCATCTTCTCCACCTGCGCCAGGTACTTACTTTACTGCACTCGATCCTTTTATGCTTCTCTTTGACGCTTGTTCTTGTTGTTCTTGCAGAAACTATATGTGCCGAGTCGCCCCACCTTGCTTCGCCTGTCCGGTCGGCTCGGTCGGACAGCCCACGTAACTCTCGTGCACTTCAAACATCGGAAGGGCGTCAGGATGAAGCCGACACGCAGATGCAGGATATGATTGCAGAAAACATGCGTCTCAGGACCCAGGTGGCCCACCAGGCAACACGAGGTGCGCATCTTTGGTCTTCGTCTTGTACTTGTCTTGGCCCTCGTTTGTCTTCAGCTCTCATCCCTCCCAGCGTCGTCAAGGCAATAAGTGCCTTGCTTGATGCCGAGAGGCAGTCCGACGATCATGTTGACCAGCTTCGACCAATTTTGGAGGAGCTGGTAAGCGCGCGTCATGAGCTGTCCAGTCTGGAGGCTCATCAGTCTCATCTCCGGGATCAACCTGCACTTGTTCGCCGGCAGCAACTGGACGGACAGTTTGACGCGACCTCACTGCGCATGCAAGGCGACGACTTCACGCGACGCATTGCCGAGCTTCAAATTTCCATTCAAGACCAGACCGGGAAGGTCCGGTCTTATCAAGACAAGTCAGACGCTTGGACGCTAGAGTCGGGTCGTCGTCAGGTGGCACTAGACCAGTGCCGCCAGCGCTTGATGAACTTGCTGAATCCGTGTTCGACTGCTTCCTCCAGCATAGATTGGTCTGCGTCGTCAACCTTAGTCGCCTCGGAGCAAGACCAAGACCGCTGGCAGCAGGACCAAGACCGCTTGCAGCAGGACCAAGACCGACACCGTTCATTGGCTGATATTCAGCAGCCCGAAATTGCACACAAATCAAAGAAGCGCGCGGACGCGCCGGGTAGCTCGAGGTCGCGGGGCACTGCGCGCGAACCCAGACTCGAGGGAAAGCGTGCAGTGCCTCATAAGCGAGCCAAGACACAGGCGCTTCTTATGGACTCGGACTCGGACACGGGCGAGATCTACAGCCCCTCGGAAGGTTGAGTGCCCTCGCGCCGTACTGCAACTTGCACCAAGCACACAGGGGTCTCGTCCGAGGAGGACTCCAGCGAAGGGTCTTGCGATTCCGAGTTTATGGTCGCCATCCAGTCCAAGTGACGAACGAATTTGCGTGAAAGTTTCATCCAAGTGGCGTCGACATTGGGGTCAGAACAGAAGACCGGTTTGCCAAGTGACGCCACACCAGTGTCGGCACCAGCGAAGCCGGCGCCCTCGGTTCTCCCCGGGACATCCAAGCTTCACAAGTACGCTCTACCGAAGAACATGGCAGTTGACACCATCTCCTTCCGCCGCGGACGTTTGAAATCACCTTGCCGTGGTCGTCGGGGCAAATCGGCTGTTTGCGCCGGTCTACCCTGACCAAGCAGCTTCTGGCCCGGTCTTTCTCCCGCCCGGACCTCTGGCACTTTCCACTGGCGAAGAAAACCCCTGCCGCGTCTGCATGGAGGGCGGACTTGATTACGTCGGCGCAGATCTCCCGCCTATACGGCGATGAAACATGGAAAATTTTCGAACACCCCAAGATAGGACTTGTGTTCCACTTGACTCCGTGGACCGGCACTTTGCTAGGCCGGGTGAAGAATTTCAACAAGATCCACGGCCAAGCAATTTGGGAAGCGTCCCACTACTTGATGCTTCCTCCCGACCGGGTGCGACAAGATCCGGGCCTGGAGACGTTCCAGAGCAAGCGCAAGCGACGTCGAATTCGGGCGGGCGAGGCTTGGCAGTCCGTGTGCCAGTACATTTTGGACGGGATGCGATCCCGCGAGTGTGACGTCGACGTGTTCTTGTACCAGGTGTTCCTCTACATGCCGAGGCGTCGCGTTGAGAAGACCAGACTGCTGGCCGACGACGGCATATGGTACCCCGGTCTTGATTGCGCTGTGCCGGTCGCGGACCTCAAGGATGCTTTGGTCCAGCTTGACCGGAAGGACCCCTGGCGTAACCAGTTTCAGGATCAAGTGCAAAATCATCCGTCGATGGTCATCGGCCGTCTGTGTGGCGATAGCAAGTGAAGTCGCAGGTAGTCGACCAGATAACTCGTAATACATGTCATCATTTCTTTTTCATATGTCCGATCGTCAAATCACTTGAACTAATTTTACCACTCTCTCCATAGTTGCACCAAACACGTTATCGTAAACAGTTCCACCCCCATCACGAAAAATGCCATCACATTCGTCATTCCGCTACTCCAATTCGTCACAGTTCATCACAATTTCACATCAACTCCGGACCTTCCACATCTTCACACCGGTCTAGACCGACCGATGCTACTGCGTGTCTTGGTCTTGGTCTTCATGAGTCTGCATCACTGCAAAGCGATTACGACTGACTCGTTCTCGTTCGAACTCTCGTAGAAGAGCCCCACAATTCAAATCGAGCTCGTCGACCCAAGTTGATTCATCATGGTCCTTTCATCGGACCAGGTACACTCAGTGAGTCCGACCGAACCTGGTCTTCTTGGTCGACCGAACATCTAAGAACTTCTCCACTTCAAACTCGTCTTCATCTAATGGTTGTTCCCAACTGTCCTCCGGCAGTAACGCTTCATCGAAATCAAATCCTCTTCCTTCGTCTACCAGACAGGGAGTTTTGGGTCGATCAGGAAATTCTCGGACCAGCTTTAACTTGGACACATGCATGATCGGGAAGACCTTGTAATCTGTACCAGTTGTTACAAGACGGGCAGCGTGCTCACCGATCAGCTCGGCAACACGGAAAGGGCCGTGCCACATGTGAGCCAGCTTCTTCGCATAGCCCTCTTTCACTCGGTCTAGGTATAGGAATACCCTCGCCCCTGGTTCTATACCGTGGTGTCGGACCTGGTCGTTGGTCCGGTCTGCCCGGTCTTGTGTGGCCCGATTCAGCTTTTTGTTGACGACTTCTTTTGAATGCTGGTAGTGTTTCTGGACCTGCATGCGCCAGTGTCGAGCATCGCGATCGCGGGTCCGGGTTCAACCGATAGGTATCGCAGCTTCCAGTGTCGACCAAGGGTCCCATCCATATGTCAGATAAAAAGGCGTTTCTCCTCGGACCCGATCGGTCGACAAGTTGAGTGCAAACACCAGCCTTTCTGCATACTCGACCCAATCTCGCTGGTCTGGGTCAGCAACGTACATCTTGATCGCCCCCGTTATGGTCTGCAGTATGCGTTCCGCCGATCCATTTGCTTGCAGACGATATGCCATCGTCGCACTCTGTTTCTGGCCCAGCATGTTATTGAACGACCGGAACACCTCGGCCATAAAACCGGGTTCCCGATCGTGCCTGATGACCTCGCTGGCGCCGAACCTTCGGAACACACATTCTTCGTAGCTCTGGGCGATCTGCTCCGCAGACTGAGATGCACTTGCCTTCGCAATAACTATACCAGTGAACAGGTCTACCCAGATCAGCAGCTCAGTGTTGCCGCGCGTCGATCTATGCAGTGACGGTATGTGGTCCATCGCTATGACCTGGAAAGGGTAGGTAGCTTCGATATTTCCGGGCGATCACCCCTTGATTACCGGTCTACCCTTTCCGGTCTCGCAATCCGTGCAACAGCCCACATATTTCTGCACACTGCGGAAAAGACCTCTCCAGTGGAAGTGGGATCTGATCTTGTGATAGTTCCTGCCTATGCCCTGATGTCCCCCTTCTAGACTCACGTGATAGTGATGAAGGAAATCTGGCTGCAGCAACTCGGGGATCACTAATTTCGCCAGTCGGTCCCGGTCTGCACTGTCTTGGTCGGCATCGCGGCAGTAATACAATAATCCATTATCATACACTTCGTAGCTATCCGCGATCTCGATGCACTCGCTCGCTTGATCGTTCGTCAACTTGGACAGTTCACCACGCAGGTAGGTCTTCAGGTTCATAATCCATTCTTCTTCGTCCTGCGCATTGAGGATCCGTTCCATCCTTAACTGTAGCACTGCATATTCGCTCAAACTTTCCTTCGGGAATGGTCGGTGAGACTTCTGAGCTTTCGATCTAGTCGCGACCATCACATGCACCTGGACTGGGGCGTTCTTGGGTCCGATCACTTCTGGGAGCCTGTTTATATTCATCAATTCATCCAGAACGGCCTTCTCGGTGATCGTATCCCCGGTCTGGTCTTGCATGGCCTTGGTCGAGTGGTAGTCGGCGCTTCTGTTCCAGTACCGTTTCACGTAAAATAGCTCGTGGTTGGGGTGGTCCTTCAATGCCTTCATTACTCGATCATTTAGCGTCCTTAGTCGTGGAGCCTTGCAGTCGATCTCTCCGGTGATCTGCCTGATCACTAGGTTGGAGTCACCACATATGATGACTCGCCCCTTCTCTTGCGACGACAGCAGGTCCAGGCATAGAAGTAGAACTCGGTACTCCGCCTCGTTAACAGTAATATCCGGCGTGAACTCGGCAGCGGCTGCAACTATAGACCATTGTGGCAACTTCCACAACATGGCACTATAGGCGCCGACCTTCTTCTTCACGCTTGCCGATCCGTCAAAACTTAAGACCAAGAGCTCTTCATCATGGTCGGCGGTCGGTGGCGGTCTCGAAACTGACTGCCGAGGTTGCTTCCTCGGGTCAATCGCTGTCAATGCCTCGTCCACTTCAGACCGAGGGGTGATACTGGCAGCTAATGTGCCCAATATCTCTTCCTCGCCCCCGGTGCACTTAAAGACCTCGAGGGTCCACTGCGACAAGACCGCCGACCATCTGCCTAGACGTCCGTCCATCCCATTGGCTGATAATAGCCAGGCCAAAGTAGACCGTCTTGACAGGACCTTTATAGGTCGGCCGACCAGCAGGTTGTAACACACATCCAGAATTCGTAGCAACGCCAGAACTTCTTTCTCGACAATTCCATAGTTCACTTCATTTGGTTTTAGCGTCCGGCTCGTAAACGTGACTGGATGATACACACCATCGTGATCTTGCACTAAAGTGGCCGAGATAGCCCACTTACTGGCATATACAATAATGGTCGGCACTTTTTCGGGAGCGAAATGCTTGAGAACCGGTGCCGTCGCCATCTTAACCTTCAACATACCAAAGGCAAACTGTGCACGCTTCATATGATCTTCGGCCTCTACTTGCGGACAAACTGCAGCAAGACCAGAGTCGGCGCCCTCCTATAAAGTTTCCCGATCTCCTTCGCGCAACATATGATAGTCAACTTCCCGGAGCTCGTACAGCACAGCCGCGTAGATAGCAAAGTCTTCAATGAATCGGCAATAATAATTCAAGCTTCCCAGGAAGGACTGCATTGCCTTCAGCGATCTGGGGAACGGGAGGTTACTCAGCGAATACAGGTCCTTGGGATTAGCCTCTAGACCATTGTTCGAGACCATATGGCCTAAATAGGCGACCTTGGACATACCCCAAAAACTTTTCACGGCACTGATAGACAGGTTCCAGCGGTCGCATGTCTCCAACAATCGTTCAACCTTCTCGCACAGATCGTTCCATGACGAGGCAGGTATCAGAATGTCGTCGATGTACGACCGCCTCCCTAAAAGCGGACGGTACTCTTTACCGATCGGGTTCACCCTCTCTAAACACATCATAATTTTCAACAGGGTCCCGATCGGTCTTGATCTTGAAGTGTCCGTACAATGTTTGTCTATTAGCCTTTGATAGATCTGGGGCGCGTTCTTCAGACCGAACGGCATACTATTCCACTCGAAAAGACCAAGCGGCGTCACAAATGCGGAAATCTCACGGGATCGATCAGTCATCGAGCCCACCCAAAATCCACCTACCATATCTAGCGAACAATACCACAAGGTCTTGTCGAGATCATCCAACAGATCATTAATCAGCGGCATCGGGTACACAATGAGTTTAGTCAACCGATTTACCAGCCGAAAGTCGACGCACAGTCTAATGTCAACGCCGTTCTTCTTGATAACAATTACGATCAGCGAGGCCCATGGCGAGGTCGACGGTATAATAATCTTGGTGACCAACAGTCCTTTAATGAGATCAGAAAGCTTTTCACGGTACTTTGGCGCCACGCGTCGACATCGCTGGGCAATTAGCTTGGCATCTCCAACGTCAATATCACAAATCGCACCACGGGCTGCAGGTGGTAAGGCGTTGCCCTTTCCGATCAACATATGTCTTTTCTTCCATATGATATTCTTCAAGTGCTCGATCTGGTCTGGACTGTTAAGGTCTTGATTACCCACTTGTAAATCATTCATTGTAACTTCGGGCGAGTCGGCAGACACTTCAGGGAGTACTGCCATTTGGCTTTCCAGCTCCTGAATATTCTGTTCCCCGCCTTCATGTATACAGACTTGTTCATCTTCTGGGGTGATATCACCTAGACCATTTGTACCGGCTGAACGCCCCTGGTCTTGATCGACGGGCTGTACTTCACTGATATCGGTCTGATTAGGAATACCGTCATGGTCCGACCTAGCAACTTCATGTTCCCCTTCTACCGTTTCTTGCTCCGCTGTCGCCTCGTCTTGTGCTGACACCACGTTGACTAACCTTGGCTCGTCTACTTGATGGTCCACCGTTCCTGGTGACTGCGGCGCCTTTCTTCGGACCAACATCTTTTTTGGGGTGACATAACTTGGTCTTTCCACTAAAGGTGAGGTATCCTCTTCCACCGACCCATCATCGCTGATAAGATCGGTGGTCGATTAGTACGCCAGGTTTTGCCACTCGACATACCGCCTCGATCCAATCGAGACGAAACCCATATTCCTTGGTACCTTCCCTTCTGCTAACCACATACCGACAATAGTGTTATTGTCCAGTGTCAGCGGCTTGTCACCGATATTGGTAACAGGGACAAAATCACGTTGACCAGCACTCTTTACGAAGGTCGAGACCCACCGATCGCCCCTGGTAAACCACAACTTCCTCGAACGAAAACCTTTCTCAACCGGGGTATCGGCAGACCGACCAACTGGGATAGTGAGGTCTTGGTCCCACCGTACCAGATCGGTATACGAACCATACAGAGGTCTTCGACCAGCCAACTGGACCTGGACCTCATCCGGGAGCGTAAGCACTCCATGTGACAGGTCTAGTCGAATACCAGCTGGGACCATGAAATCCATTCCTTGTAAAGCGTCTTGACCATCCAACTTGCCAACCCAAGCGCTGAAAAAGTAGACCAAAGATCCCGACAAAGTAATTTTCACACGCGTTCTTCCTTCGGTCATATAAGAGTTTTCGCCGATCCCGACGCATTCTTGTCTCTGGGTATCGTCTATACGACATTCAACCTTACGAGCAAAGGCGGAGTCGATTATCGAGACTTCAGCTCCAGAGTCGAACAACATCGCCGCTTTCTGGTTATTAATCTTGCCACAGGCTTTCGCCTGCTTGAACAATTTATCAGGCGCGTGATACTTCCAGTATCCGCGGGATTCTGCAGGCAGAAAGTCCAACTGCATAACCACCTTGGTCCGGGAGTACTCATCGGTCTTCAGACTGTAGGCCGGATGGTCTCGGTCGACGCAATTTGGAATAGAACGTGTATTGTCGGTCTTATCCTCCTTGCCGACATATGCATAGATGTGAACCGTAGAACGCTCGGCTCGGTTCAGATTTCAACCTGGCGAGCGTTCTAGTTTAACATCTTTTCCGCGTCCGGCGGCAGCATCCCCGCGTGCTTTTCCGGCACGTACCACTTGCGTATCATGTAGCTACTAAATAAAATTTTACATCAAAATTTTTCTAGCATCATCATAAGGATTAAATCCACATTCATAAGCTGTTAACTTTTCTAAATCATCTTTTTTCTTAATTAAAGTAAAAGATAATATAAAAATTAAAATTGATAAGAATAAACTTAATAATAATAAAAAAATATTAAAATAATTTAATAACATATTTATAAAATTTTAAAATAATTCGGAAAAAACGGGACTTGAACCCGCGACTTATAGCATTAAATAAATTAATAGCGTTTATATTAATAATTAATATTTTTTCATTAGCAGGTATACCACCATTAGCTGGTTTTTTTTCAAAATTATTTATATTTCTTTCAGCTATAAAAAATAATTATCTTAGTTTATTTTTTTTGGTATTATTATAAGTGTTTTAAGTTCTTTTTACTATTTAAAATTAATAAAAAATATTTTTTTTGAAAGGAGTTTTTTTTAAAAAAAATCAAAATAATCAAAAAAAATTGATTTTGAAAAATATTACTACTATAATAATATATTTATTATTAATTCTTTTAATTTTAACATTAAATATACCAAATATTTCAAATAATATTAAATCTTCAATCTTGCAGTGGCCCGCCTCGTGGAACTCTCCACATGACTTGCATACGAAAAGGCAGTGGTCAGTCAGGTTGCCGCGTCTATCGCACTTCTTGCACACCATCTTCTTCCAGCAGTTTGGACCATCATGTTTGCTCGACCCACAGTGGGAGCACTTCTGACGAGGTCGGTCCGGATCGGACTTGCTTCCGTTCCTTCCCTTCTGGTCTACCTGGTCGGACTTCGACCTGGTCTTCGGGGCAGGTCCCGCAACATAGACGTAACGATACTGGTCTTCATCCGATGACTCCTGGCTGGATTGACTTCCACTTTCCCCTTCCGATCCCGTGCTGTCTTTGGCTACGATCGCCTTGACCGCTCGGGTCGATCTGGTCCAGGGTCTCTTGACCGGATCGGTCTGGGTCTGGGTCTTGGATCGGTAGCGACCTGATCCACCAGCACTCTTCGCCCTCATGCTACGCGACTGCTGTAGCGTCCGTAGAGTCTGTTCAACTTACCCGCGTCCCTAAGACGCAGCAGAGTAAGCTGGCCACCAGTTCTTGATCGTTCAGGGTACTAATGTAGTGACCCACATGTTCCAGAGCAGCACCGTTCGGCGGGTTATTCTCTTTAATTGTTATGCCGGCACGAAGTGCAGCCACGTTCAACCGATGAAAATACTCGATCGGTGTCTCGTCGCTCCGCTTCTGCATATGATGATACTTGCGGGCACTCGAAAATCCGGAGTTACAATATTGCTCTTCAAACTCTGCACATAGCTGGTCCCATTCAGACCGGACATCCCGACCTAACTGTTGGGTCCAGTTGGCATCCGGTCCTTTCAACAAATCCCGGAAGATCAGACACTTTTCACTTTTCGGGGTCTGGTCTCGCAGAAACGCAGACTTGACCCGACCGAAACAAGACCGGGACTAGTCTTCATCAGCATCCTTTCCAGTGAAGTCCTTGAGGTCGGTCGTCGCGGCCATACGGATACGCGGAATCGCAGCATATCCAAAGTCGTAAGCAATAGTGGAGGATAGGTTGGCCTTGCGTGGCTTGCCAGCTCCCGTACCTTCTGACCCACAGTGGTCGTCAAGACCGCCGACCGACTCCATGTCACAGTCACTTGTCTTGATTGGTCTACGCGGTCTGGCCGGTTGCGGCTTGCGCTTCCCTTTGCCGAATTGCTTATCACTTCGAGTGGGCTTGTCCACAGATGTTACCGATTCCATATCCACATCTCGGCAAACATTGGAACTTTGCTGGCTAGACCGGTCTTGGACATGTGGGCGCATAGGTGGTCTAACCCGGTCTTCCATGAAACGCTCCATCATCGTCTCAAACATGGCTTGGACGTTAGCTGGAGTCATGGTCAACGTGTTAATACCCTCCTTTTTCGGAACTGAGGCCTGTGGCAGTTGCTGGAGCCCCGACTGGCAAGCAGCCCTTTGCTGCCGCACGTCCTTTTTTTGTTCCGGCTGGGCATGGTCCACCCCCATGTTCATCCGCTCGACACCGGTCTCCAACTCTGATGAGCTGTTCGAGGCCGGTGGAGATTGATAAACCGATTCGTCATCAGAACCAATGTCAACAAGCGCTGTGGAGACTTCAGTGACCTTCACTGCTGCGGTGGGAGTTGGGCGGCGAACCGCCCCCACCAGTGGGACCAAATGGTCGTGGAAGGTCGACATCGACGATTTCAGCCTCCAAGTCTCAAATTCAAATAGTTTTTGGACATCGGCGGGGTTCTTCATTTTAATGCCAACCTCCGCCAACATCGCCACCAAGTTCTTCACTAACAATAACGGGCGATCACTCTGGATCGGCTCGGTAGTGGGACCGAGAAGATGGTCGGGGATCTGGAGGTTCAACACCCGAAAGACCACGTCAAAACGAACAAATCGTTTCAGCCCAAAAATGTAATACATCTTTTTTAGGTCTTCTTCAGTGATGCCTCCATCTTCGACTTGCGACTTTTCTTCGAGGTCGTCTTCGTCGGCCGGCATTCCCAACCCTTTCTTGGGAATCTTGGGGACCTTGTGAACCTTGGGGAGGTTGGTCGGATCGTTCTGATCAGCCTCCAAGTATTTTTCGTCTTTTGATTTTCCATCAACTTTTTTATGCACATACATAGGACCAGGGCCAAGGTCCTGATCCTTTCCAGGACTAGAGCAGGACTTGCTATAGTCCCGATCGGCTCCGGTGGGAGCCTTTTGGGGAGGAAAAAAAATATTAATCCCGATCTGGTCCTCCACCAGGCCAGACCGGACATCACCATCTTTATCGAGAACGAAGACTTAAGGTGATAGCCTTTCCTTACGCCCTCTCCAGAACGATTCCAAATTCAAATCTTCAAATTCAATCTTTGATGACACCTCGCGGTGATATCCACGATCACCAAGTGATCCGGGCACGCGCACCATTGTGGTGGAGTCAAGTTCGAAATCGAATACATTTGTATCGACAACCTGACCACCACCATCGTGCCCAGCCTTCCAACTTACGGGGGGGGGTACCCCGCGGACCTCCATTCGAAATCTGGTCCGATCGTCCGCTGCTGGCAGACGA
>CM047587.1:19758513-19778576 GCA_026184515.1 Peronosclerospora sorghi | reverse complement strand
GCAACTTAGGGCCTCCCTTCTTCTAGTAAATACCTCTACGTCCCGGGAGGGAGCACTGAGTGCGTTTTTGGCCTACTGGTAGGCGTAGAGTGTGAGAACGCATTGCAACTCCGCCCTCTATGTCAGCGCTTCTTTTTTTAAAGGTTTTTTTGGTCTCGGGAAAGTGATCGAGCAGTGCTCTCACCTCTTCATATTTTGGTACATGTTTGGCCCCTGGTAGTTCAGCTGCTTTAAGCGCCCACCGGGAACTACTAGGCGGTGTTTTAGTGTAAACCGTCGATCAGCCCATCGCTGATCGACCCTCCGCTTAACTTAAACGTAGAATACATAGTATATTGGGTATTCTATTAGCGTATCAAGTTTAAGAGGCTTGGCGATCAGGTGGTGAAGATTTCCGCTGCCTGATCAAGTACCCCTTCGCCGATCGCCACCAAGATCGACTATCTGCGACCCACAACCTGCGATCAACTGTTTGCAACTCGCTTCAACTCGTAAGGAATTCACTAGACCGATCAAGCGGTTTTGATCAACCGTGATCAAGCCTGACCACATCTGATCATCTCATCGGTCGATTCGCAGTGAATTACACTAATCTTGCATCAAGGAATTGCAGTGTGACATCCCCGCCACCGGGATAGCGACCCACGCCCAAGCCGTAGGGTACAAAAGGTGAGCAAGACACAAGACCAGTCCCCCAGGACAACCGTAGGACACCCTTCGTCAGTCGGCAGTCCGGGCTCCGTGGTAAAGCCTGAGCAAGCTTCACAAACTTTGATCAGCCGCTCCACCACAGACGACACCCCAGCGAAGACCGCCAACGCTCCTGCCCTGGATCGGGCCGCAGCTAATCAGGCGATCGCCGCAATCAATCAGGCTTACAGCCTACAAGAGGCCCTCCACGCACGCGATGAACAGATAACCGTGTTATCCAACTCGCTCGCGATGAGCGAAGACACTATCGTGATGCTTCGACAGCAGCTCGCTCGTGACAACCGCGATGTGGCGGACCGAGATCAAGCGGCCGCCCTTAAACAGCTTGTGCCACTGCGTGATTTCGTTGACAATGCAGTCAACGATCTCAAGTCTAAGTTGAAAACCGCCAAAAACACTGTAGCCGATCAAGAGAAAACCATGGTCGATCAACGCGCCCGGATCCGGGATCTGGAGGGCAGTCGTGATCGTGATCGCTATCTTCGATCGTTGCATGAAGATACTATTGCTGATCAAGCGCAAGGGCGGATCAGCTTCAGCAGCGCATGGACAAGTTACAAGAAGAATACCATCAGGCTGCGTCCAAGAATCAGCGCTTGTTCGAGCAGGCGTTCAAACTCACCGCCGAGATTGACAGGCGCAAAGATCAATACGATCGCCTACGGAAGAAGAATAAAACCAATCGCATGCAGATGGATGACTCTACCGCCATCATTACCCAGACTCAGGAGATATGTGAGCGGGCGAGGAGTGTCTAACCTCCAGGCTGAGCTGGATAATCTACATGGCGCATATTCTCAGCTGGAGGAAGAGCTTTTCACCACGCAATGCCGCTTCGATCAAATTTCTGCAGAGCGCGACACGCTGCGCAATCAACTGCGACAGGCTCAAGATGAATTCATGCAATTGCGCTCGTTTCACTCGGACCTTCAGGCCCATTTGGCTGTTATGTCGTTGCGGATGCAGATCGCACCGGTTGCCCGCACCCCTCTTGCAGGTTCTAGTCAAGCTGCATCGCCTGCTGGCCTTCCCGCTGGTTCTCCAGACGGCTCAATCAGCCGCTCCAAGCCTTCGTCTAAAAGACGTATTCAACGCTCACAATCTTCATCTCGGTCCAAGCGGACACGCCTCCTTTCCCCCATTTCGGAGGCGAAGACGGAGGACGATGATCCTCCAAGTCCTGATCAGGACGATGAATGTGGATTCCCTGACCCGATCGCTTCCATTCCATCTACTCCAACAATTAGCGACTTCGGGAGCGAGGATTTTGCCTGATCAAGGCTCTGCTGGGTTCCTTTTTCCTCGTACGGGTGATTTCTAGTCGTTGATCACGGTGCCTGATGATGCCACTGACGCCGACATCCTACCGTGGACTCCAAGTCAACTCAGTGGGTTAGATCTGCGTAGCGTCACGGCTCAAGTGCTCTTTGACTACTTGACCCGCCCCGAAGGATGGTTGTTTCCAGCCGCCACGTATGCCCCTCCGGCTGATCAGTGGTTTGTTCATTTGATCACCCAGCCGGAGGTGGAGCGGTTATATTCCCATCGCCCCTGGGACATTTTCACGACCATGCTGCCGTCCATTTCTTTCCGCTCAGTCGGCTAGTTTGCCGACTTTGAAGTGAAGTACCGGTCGTTTTTCAACCATCACGCGCTGGTGATATGGAGTCGACGCATTATATCCCCATCGAGAAAATCCTTCGCGAGACTGATGACTTCTTCCGGGACTATTATAACGATCGACGTCAGCGCATAAGTCGTTCCGGGGCGACATGGAAGAGGATTGTGGAAATCATACTTCGGGGAATGATCGACGGGAAGTGTGATCTCGACATTTTCCTGGACCCGTCGATCACCCATTGTGCTCGAAACCGTCCTTTGAAGTTTTCCCCGGCCGACGATGGGGCGTGGTACCCCGGGTTCCTATCGGGCCCGCCACCTCGGACCCTGTCAGGCGCATTGAGAGATGTTGATGACTTTGAACCTTGGTGGGTTCAATATCGTCTTTCCCCGAAGACCACCCAGGCCGTAAAATTCCTCGCATCCATCGCAAGTTCTATGGGTCTGATTTGTCGGTTGATCGCTTCTACTTTAATCAATAAATACTCTTGAGCATGCCATTTCCCACTGTTTCTTCGTTACTTTTCAATGCATAATATAAATCGGTATTCTGTCGGCTCATCTGCCGTTGCTCCGCCACCATACCTCGCAATATCCATCTTAAATACACCACTTCAAGTCATTCATCATTTCTTCATCAATTTTGAGTTTCATCAATCATTTTCTTCGATCGGAGGTTCTTCGATCATAATACCACGATCGGTCCATCGATCACAAATTAGTTGGACTCTTCGTCCACTTTCATTACGTCAAACCGATGTCTGTTGACCATCTTACTTTCGAAGTCCTTGATCATAGCATCACAGTTCAGATCTGCCTCGTCTACCCTCGACGGCTCAGCACAACCTTCCAGTAGACTTGATATTCGCGTAACGTTCTTCCATACTTAGTCTTTCGACCGATCAGAAATCGGTGATAGGATCAATTTCAAATTCATCTGGATCCAGCGTCCTTTCCCAGCTGTCTTCGGGTAACAAAGCTTCATCGAAGTCAAAACGATCCTCCTTACCAACTGTTAGCGCAGTAGTAGGGAGATCTGGAAATTCCTTTACCAATTTCAACTTGGACAGGTGCACTACTGGGAACATACGATAGTCGGTGCCAGCTGTAACAAATATCGCCGCATGATTACCGATCAATTCATCGACTCTGAAGGGTCCATGCCAAATATGTACCAGCTTCTTCGCGAACCCTTCTTTCACGCGATCGAGGTATAACCAAAACCTCTACCCCGCTTCAATCTTGTGCGGGGTAACTTTACATTATGCTTTTCCGCTCGACTGGCTACTGATTAGTGCAACCGGGTACTCACTTGATCACGGGCGTAGCGGTAGTCTTTCTGTATCCTGTATCTCCACCGACGAGCATCTCGGTCGTTACTTCGAATTCCACCCAGTCGTAATGTCGATTCCAACGACGATCGCGGATCCCACCCATACTTTAAATAAAATGGTGTTTCTCCGCAAATGCGATCAGGGGTCGAGTTTTGCGCGAATACCAGTCGCTCTGCGTACAAGCTCCAATCTTTCTGGCCGACATCTGATACATACATCTTGATTGCCCGTGTAATCTTCTGCACCGTCCTTTCCGCCTTGCCGTTCGCCTGTGGACGGTATGCCATAGTGGCACTCTGTCGTTGGCCCACAATTTTGTTGAACGCACGAAATACCTCGGACATAAAACTCGGTTCCCGATCATGCTTGATCACCTCACTAGCCCCAAATCGTCTAAATACACATTTTTCATAATTTTCGGCGACTTTCTGCGCTGTGCGGCATGATCCAGCTTTCGCGATCACCATACCCGTGAACAGATCAGTCCAAATCAGAGGTTCCGTATGCCCATAAGTCGATCAGGGCAGTGACGGGATATGATCCATGGCTATCACATGTAATGGGTACGTAGCCTCGATATTCCCCGGCGACATGCCCTTGATCGTAGGCTGTCCCTTCTTCGTCTCTCAATCTACGCATTGTCCAACAAATCTTTGTACACTTCGAAATAGACCACGCCAATGAAAGTATCGTCTGATCCGCTGATATGTACGCCCTAACCCTGGTGTCCTCCTTCTAAGCTCACATGATAATGGTGGAGGACATCCGCATGTAGGGTTTCAGGCAAGACCAGCTTAATAGAAGAACGTCGATCGTCTTGATTATCATGATCATCGTTGGCTTTTCCTTTAGACATATCTCCACAGTAAATCAGTAATCCTTGTTCATCGACATCGTAGTTGTCTGTAATTTTCGCGCAATCTTTTACCTCATCTGCGCTCAATTGTGAGACGTCACCATACAGATAACTTCGCAAATCATGAATCCATTTCTCTTCGTCCTGTGCCTTTTTCACCCGTTCCTCCCTTATCCCGTCGATAGATATATCGGGCCACGTTGACGGTCGCGGCTGACGTAGGTTACGTGATCGCGTCATCACTAGTACTTGCGGGGCAGTGGAATCTTCATTCTACGTGATCACTTCCGGCAACCTGTTGAGATCGGTCAATTCCTTCATCTGTTTCACGTCATCGATTTCAAATCTTGTTCCACCCTGCATAGCCCTAGTGGTGATGTGATCTGCACTCTTATTCCACTATCTTTTGACATGCACTAGATCATGATCCGACCATTCGCGAAGGAGATTGAACGCACGCTGTTGCAACACTTGCAATCGCGGAGCTTTACACTCTATTTCGCCGCGCATTTGTCGGATTACTAAATTCGAATCTACACACACGATCATCCTTCCTTTGGGGTATCTCGACGGTAGGTCCAAACTTAAAAGCAATCCATGGTATTCCGCTTCGTTCACCGTGATATCAGGCGCATGATCCGCTACCGCGGTCATAATATTCCACTCCGGTAATTTCCATACAATAGCGCCGAACGCACCTACACGTCGCTTGACACTTGCAGATCCATTGAAACTGATCACGTAGAGTTCTTCGCCTTTCTCAACCGTAGGAGGTGGCACTTCAATCATCTGCCGCGGTTGCTTTTTCGGTGCGATAGCAACCAGTGCTTCATCGTTTTCGGTGCGAGGAGTGATACGTGCGGCTAACGCCCCTAGTACCTCCTCTTCTCCCTGTACAAATTTCTTGATCTCGAGGTCCCATTGTGATAAGATCGCAGCCCATCTGCCCAGTCGTCCGTCCAGCCCGTTGGATGTTAGTAACCATTTCAACGTGTATAAACGTGACAAGACAGTAATCGTCTTTCCGACCAGCATCGTGAAGTAAACATCTAAACCCGTAGAAGCGCAAGAACTTCCTTTTCAACGGGGCTGTAGTCAGCTCACCGCTCTTCAATGTTCGGCTGGAGAATGCGACGGGACAATACACTTGATCATGTTCTTGTACTAGCGCGGAAGATACTGCCCATTTGCTGGCGTAAACCACGATTACCAGCGTTTTGTTCTGATCAAAATGGCGCAGTGTTGTGGCTGACGCAATCTTCGCTTTCAGCATGCTGAATGCTACTTTTGCCGTGATTAATCGATCGCCTTCATGATCCGAATTATCTTTGCTCAATGATCGGCTCTTCAACTCTTGATAATCCATATCTCTTAATTCGTAGAGCACCGCGGCATATATCTCGAAGTCTTCAATAAATCAACGGTAGTAGTTCAAGCTTCACAAAAACGATTGCATAGCACGTAGGGTACCAGGGAAAGGAAAATCGATCAGATCATCCAAATTTTTTTGATTTGATTCCAAATCGCGGCTAGAGACATGATGCCCTAAATAAGGAACTTCACTTAGCTACCAGTACGATTTAGCCACGCTGATCGACAAGTTCCATTGATCGCATTTTTCCAACAATTGTGGTGGGGTCAAGTTCAAAATCGAACACAGTAGTGTCGAGGACCTGACCACCATCGTGCCCAACCTTCCCAACTGACGGGGGGGGGGGGTACCCCGCAAACCTTCGCCTACGATCCGATCTGATCGTCCGCTTCTAGCAGACGACCGATCATCAGCACAGGACGCCTGGTCCGATTTTCGCGTTTCCATCTCACCTTGTGTACCCGATGGAATGGGCTGGTTACACACTTGGTGGACCGTTGCTTGGTGGAGACTTTAGAGAAGATCGATATGGGTGTACCACCTCTGGGGTACTGATCCAAAATTCCAACGAAAGATAAAGCGATATAGCCGATCGGCAAACGAAGCGGATATCTTCACTTCGAATGCGGTTAAATCTGGCACATGACTGCAATAGCAGTGAGTAATCCAGCCAATAGTTTCTTGGCACTTGACTGCAGCTCGCAGTGAATAATACAACCAATTCCTGGGACTTGACTGCAGATCGCAGTGAGTAACCCAGCCAGTAAAAACACGTTCCCAACGTGGCGGGAGTTGGACTTGAGTGGTGAGTGAACGTAACGAGTTTTCCCTGTCGTGGGGCTTCCGGTGGAGCTCTGTCCTGTCCGGGCTTATGAGCGTGAGGGGACCCTGTTAACCCTCTACTCTCAATGACTCCGACCGGAGCCACTAGCGACTTACGCAACCCGATGTAATACGAACACTGTATTATATAGCCAAAAAAATACAATATGTAAAATATATGTAAACCGTGTGCCTTACCTCAAATCTGCGTACAAAACACTCAACGCACACGATTGGCCCAAAAAACTCCGTCCTTTCAGCCAACCAGATCGATCTGTCTTGAAAACTGGTACACGGGTACAAACTCAAAAATATTTTCATTGCACTTCACCACACAAGTACCGCACCTTATCACATAGGGTAGTCCATGTAGGTGAAGGGATCAATATATCATCGATATATGACCGCCGCTGCAGCACAGACGATCCCGGTGTCTGGTCAGGCTCTCCCACAGTAAATACTTCAGCCGATTCGTCAGCACCGTCCTTAACCTTGAGATACCCGTATATTGCATTATCGATCAACCCCAAGTAGATTTTTGGAGAATTCTTAAGGCCAAAAGGGAATCCTATCCATTCGAACAATCCAAACGGAGTGACAAACGCCGAAATCTTCCGCGCTCGGTCGGTCATAGAAACGACCCAAAAACCACTCGACATATCCAAAGAGCAAAACCACAACGCTTTATCCAAATCTTCAAGTAGATCGGAGATCAGGGGCATTGGGTATACCATCAAACGCGTGAGTTGATTCACCGCGCGATAGTCGATACATAAGCGAATATCAACCCCATTCTTCTTCACAATAATCACTATAGGTGATGCCCAGGGTGAGTAGACGGCTAAATGATCTTAGTAGCCAGTAGCCCCTTGATCAAGGCCGATAACTTCTCGCGAAATTGTGGAGCCACCTTTCGACGCTTTGGGCGATCGGGCGCGCATTGCCTCCATCGATATCGCAGAAACTCCACGTGCAGCAGAAGGTAGCGCGTTCCCTTTCCCGATCAACAGATGTTTCTTCGACCAAATTATATCGCGAAGCTGATCAATTTCTTCTGCCGTGTTGACCAAGGGATCTCCGACTTGCAAATCATCTTTGGTCACCTCTTCGGTACTTGCAGACACTTCAGGCAACGTCGCAAGCTGCTTCTCCAATTCTTCCACATACAAATCTCCGCCTTCATGGTAGCAAACTGGATCATCGATAGGGATTACACCAAATTCGCTATGATTGGCTGAGACAGGGTGACCACGCATATCTTTACCAGGTGTATCTCTTGTAACAGGGTGTTCAACTCCGTGATCTAAGGTCGGACCTTTCATCCCCGGCTCCTGATCGCACCGCTCTTGCACCGCTTGTACTTTTTGTGACCCTCCGGTTACCAGTGCCTCAGATGTGACGATCGGGTCTGTAGGTCTTACTAAAATACTTCGAGGAGTAGGATACTCCCTCTTCTCGACTAGGGGACCTTGATCGACACTTTCTTGACCGTCATACACCGAATCGGAAATGCTTGATACGCGAGATTCTGTCACTCTTTATAACGATTATACCCTACCGAAACAAATCCAGGGCGACGGGGCACGTCATCTTTGTTCATCCAGATACCTAAAATCGTATCGTCTTTACAATAATCGGATGATCAACCATGTTCGTAACACGCAGATATCGCAAATTACCCACGCCCCTACTGATAGTGGGGACCCAATCTTTTCCACGAGTAATCCACAACTTTCGAAATCTCTGGTCATAAATCTGAACCTCGGCAGATCTACCTACTGGTATCTGTTCGTACTGATTAAGTTTTATATAATTACCACTCGATCCGTACAGCTGTCGGCGTCCCTCCAATGGGATGATAACCTCATCAGGCAAACTTAGCGCAACATGGGCGATGTATAATCGAACACCAGCTGGTATCATAAAATCCATACCCAGTATAGCATCTTGACAGACAAGTCTGCCCACCCATGCATGGAAATAATAAACTAACGAGCCTGATAACGTAATCTTGATTTTAGCGCGCCCCTCCGTGAGATACGCACTTTCTCCAATGCCGACACATTCTTGTGTTTGACTCGTGTCGATCTGACAACTCACCTTACGAGCAAAGATTAAGTCAATGATCGACACTTTGGCACCAGAATCAAATAATAACGTAGCTCGTTCGTTATTATTTTTTCCGTTCGCTTAGGCTTGTTTGAACCATTTCTTTGGCGAGTGGTATTTCCAATATCCACGTGATTCACCCGGAAGTAAATAAAGTTCCATGATCACCGGGGATCGGGAAAAGTCATCAATACGGAAATTAGCCAAACGTGGTAAATCAGGCTGATCACGTTTTTCATTATCTCTTTCTGCTGCTTGATCAGCCCTCTTCTTATCCACATATGGAAAAATACACAGACCAGAACACTCGTCTCGTACCATATTCCAACCTGGCGAGCGTCCTAATTTAACAGGTTTTCAGCTTCCTTGGGCAACATTCCAGCATGCTTGGTAGGGTTGTACCACTGGCGAATGCGATTGTAAAATTCTCCCATTGGGCACTTGCCCGCATCGTGAACTTCGCCGCATTCTCGGCAGACGTACAACCATTGATCGGTCGGATGTTCCTTCTTGCCACACTTGAGACAGGTCAGGCGCTTCCAGAAACGTAAATTATCGTGCCTGATAGACCCACAATGACTGCATTTCTTCACCGCCCCTTGATCAACGCACTTGAATCACTTCGTCTGCCCGATCGGGACTCGCCAGGTTGATCATGCGCCCCTGGTTGATCGCGCATAGTAGCAATCATGTAACGGCGCTGATCACCATCGCTTCCACTGTCGTCGTCACTTGATTCTTCACTCCCAGACGTCACCTTGATCGCGCGTACTGCTTTGGGCTTTCGCGCCGGGGCAGGTGCCCGATCTTCGCCGAATTTTGGGTGGAATCGGCTGGTACCTACCGCCGCCGTTGGCTGGTACCACCTATTACGTGCATACGCCCGCAATGTCTCTTCCAGGTCTGCCGCGGTGTCCAACCGCAAAAGCGCCACTTGATCAGCGAGCTCGCGATTGGCCAATGTATCCAAGAAATGTTGTACATGTTCACGTAAAGTCGTGGGCGATCCATCCCTGATCGGCAACTTGGCTCGCAGTGCTGCCACATTCACTCAGTAGGACTTTCATCCGATCGCTGCTTCGTGTAATAATACTGGCGGGATGCCGACTGACCACTTCCACAGTATTGAACTTCAAGATCACCCACGAGACTTTTCCAACTTGATCGAGTACTTCTAATCAGCTGGCGATGCCAATTGCGCGCTGGTCCTTTTAGCAGATCGCCCAGGTTCAAACATTTTTCATGATCAGAAGCTTGATCACGCATAAAGGCTGACTTGAGTTGGCTAATCCAGTTCCCTGCTTGATCTTCATCTCCTTCCTTTCCCGAAAATTATTTCAGGTCACTGATCACAGACATCCGGATCCTAGGAATCGGCTGTTGAATCAGGCATCCCAGTATACGTGGATGCAACTGTAGCTCGTCGCGGCAGTGTGATCGGCTTATCTGGATCAATGTAATCACCCTGGGATCGCTGATCATGGAACGAATACACGGATTCCATGTCAACGTCCTTGACCGTCGTCGATCTTTCTGTCTTCGGCTTCTGATCACGCAACTAATGTACGGACTCCATGTCGATATCTTTGATCGAAGCAGCTCTTCCTGGCTTTAGAAGGCGTTTTTTGTCGAAACGACTCCAGGTGTCAACTTGGTTCTTTCCTCGGCCAGAAACTTCTCCATAGCTTTATCAAATAAGGTCTGCAGCTGTGAACCTTGCGATACTTGATCATCTTCTACCTTGATCGACTGAGGTTCCTTCTTGGTAACTGCGAACTTGGATTCATCTTTCTGGCAAGCTGTCATTTTGGTGACCTTGGGTTCGATGCTTCCGGCACTGCTCGACTCCACTCCAGGCTCATCGTCTTCGGAAGGGGAAGATTAGAAACAGGATGATCCCGAGTGTTCTGCCACGTTGATCGACAGACCCGCTTCAATTTAGGGCGGAGAAATAGAAGGCTCCTCAGTATTAGATCGGCCCACGATAGGTACCACCAACTCATATAATCGATGTGTGGCGTTCCTAATATCTCCTAGGTCCTGATCGAACATTTCTTCGGCATCGTAAGAACTTGTCGACAAATCCGCTTGCTTGATCAGGCGTATTATCCCTAACGCCAGCCGAAATTGTTCCTTCCAATTCGTCACTTTTCGATCAACCGGTCTTTTCAGTTCTCCGCTGATCATGACCCCGAGGAGGTTCATGATCACATTCGTCAATAAGAAATCGTCCAATTCTCCTTTGTAAACCTTTCGGTAAAACGCTTTCACCAGATCAAATTCCGTTGGAGGCGTACTTATCGACTTTCGTCGTTCTCTGACCCAGGTGTCTTTAGCAACGCCTTCGGATGATCGGTCTTGTAATACTTCACCATCGGTTTCCAATCCGGATCCTTATACACACATATATTTGGCGGATAATAACTTGCGTTATGATCCGCAGGGGCTCCCGAAGGAGCCTTGGGAGGTGGTTGAGGCTTCTCCTCCTTTATCTCATCAAGATACCTCCCCAGGTCGTGATGATCAGCATTTCCTTTGTTCTTCATACATGACGACGGCGAACTGCCTTACATCGTCACTGCCACCTCCTCCTTTTCATCCTTTATCTTCACTTCTGCTTCTGCTTCCGTTTTCACGTCCACATCAGCGCCATCTTGCGTAGAATCGCGGTGATATCCCACGTCGCCCAAAGATCCGGGCACGCGCACCAATGTGGTGGAGCGGCTGGTCAAATTTTTTGACGCTTGATCAGGCGGTACCACGGCGCCCGGACTGCCTACTAACGAAGGGGGTCCTCGGTTGTCTCTTGACTGCTTGTGTTCCTGCTCACCTTGTGTACCCGCGGCTTGGGCGTGGGTCGCTCTCCAGGTGGCGGGGATGGCACGCTGCAATTCCCTGTTGCAAGATTGATTTGACTTGTGATGACGCGACTGATGTGAACAGGCGTGATCAAACTTGATCAGGCTTGATCAGGCGCAAATATTCGATGATCAGGACCGCTGGTCGTTGATCAGGGTGATACAGGGTGATCAGAGCCAATAGTCAAAAGTCAGATGATGATCAACCTGATCGGCCCGATTGGTCTGAACGGCCCGATCGGTCTGATCGATTTAGTCGATCAGGCACTAGTTGGCGTGATTCGAGCAGATGAACGCGGGTCGCGAGTTGCAGAGTGTTAATCAGGTGTTTATCGGAGAAGGGGGTACTTGATCAGGCAGCGGAAGTCTTCACTGCCTGATTGCGGAGCCTCTGGAGTCCTTATCCTCTAATAGAACACCCAAATATATGTATTCTTAGCCTAGACCTTATGAGGGAAGGGAATTGCACTAAATCCACCTAGATTTCCCGTGGGGCGCTTATAGCAGCCAAACGCTAGGGGCCAAACGTGAACCAAACGGGGAGATGTGAGAGCACTGCTCAATCACGCTCCTGGAACCAAAAAACCTTTACAAGAAGAACCGCTGACACAGCGGGCGGAGTTGCGACGTGTTCTCAACACTCTACGTCTGCCGGTGGGCCAAAAACGCACAAAGTGCTCCCGCCCGGGACGTGAGGTGTATACTAGAAGAAGGGAGGCCCTAAGTTACCGTCCCTGTAAATGATCTGTCCGATCGTACGCAAAAGGAGAACTTTATTATCACTTATATATACCATTTCCCTAATTTCAGCCAATTTGAACCGTCCATTCCAGCGTCCTCCGTCGACCAGTCGACCTTATTTATCCGTTGCTCGTCGATGTTCGTCGGTGTTCGTTGAGTACCTGTATGTAATCGTCCCATCTTCCCATGCCCCGTCTATATCCTGTCTATGTGCACCACGGTTGTACACGTAACTGTATACACCGTGGTACACAATCGTACACGATTACGTACCCAATTTTGTCCGCAGTCAGACCCCTAATTACGCCCCTAATTACGCCCTTAATCAGGCCCAATTTATAGCACGCTTTACCACACGACCGGTCGAGGTCGTGACTCTAGCTGGATTAGTGTATTTTGTAAACTGAATATAGATAATATGTAATTAGCCTAAATTAATTTAGACTAATGTAAACTATATGTAATACTAAGTAGAACTTACTAAATTCGTACCTATCCAAAATTTGATGTACACCACCTGTGTACTAACAAGTGGCTGGCTGTCACGCCTCCACCATGGGCTCCTGCCCTGATTGGTTAAAAAAAAACAATAGGTCTAAACCTTTCGGACCGGTAACACTGACCTCAACCGTAGTGTACTTACATACACCACATAACTAAATGAAACCCGAATGTAACCCTGTTACATCCTCCCCCATCAAGACTATTGCTTACGCAATAAATCAAATTTAGTTGGAGACCACCAACTGCCAGAACCGCTGGCTAACCATGAGCACCATTAGTGGTGCTGTGGAATCTTCTCGAGAAGAGGAGGTAGACTATTCCGAGAACTCGGAGGTGGATGCCCTTGGGGATATCTCCACAAAGACTGACCGCTACTACAACGCCGAACGGCGATGTCGGAAGCCTAATCCGTAACCCACGCGTGGGGAAAATGCACTAACTAGTGCGCCACCCCTGCCAGTGTCGGATGATACATCCGGATCGCCAAAGGCGATCGTCGCCAATGATCTGAACGCAGCTCAAGAAACCCAACTTGCCGCACAGGCAAGAAGGGCTGCGTTATGCGCCCCCAAACGCCCGCCACGGGCGGCCTATAATTTTGAAGGTCCTCGCGACCTTCCAAAGTGGGCTAGGCGTGTGGTAAGGAATGGTTTAGCATCCTATACCCCTGGCCCTGCGGCTGAACAGCCGTATCAATGCGAACGCAGGGAGAAACTCCGGCAACAACTGCTCACGCAAAAACGGTTCACTAGCCGCCTCGTACCGAGAACGCCTCGACAGGCAGGCACAAGGTGCCCCTGTTGAGAACCTCCGCGAGGTTCCTATCATTCTCTCTCCGGGAGAAAATGCCGAAGATGCAGAAAAGAAATGCCGCGCTTGGGCGGAAGGGGAGAAGCTCCTCTCCAGCTTTAATGAGCTGCACAACAGCTATTCCCGTCGTGCCGCTTGGGTAGAGAGTGCGTGGCACATGGCATTCGCCAGAGCCAAAGCGATGTATCTATTACGTGCCTTTTATCGCACGTGCTACGCCAGCGCCCCTGCCCCTGCCCCCACCGCGGTGCCAGAGGACAGCCTGAGCGCCACATCTACCTCCGACGAGCTCCCAACTACTGGGAGTGAAGGGGCTTCTCGCGCACCTTTGGTCGTTGACCCGCAGCGGGATTATACCGCTCGAAAGCGTCAACGACGTCACGGCAATCCTGTCGTAGGGGAGTCTCGGACTCCCAAGAACTCTGTGAATGTGGATAACCTTTCCACTTCACCAGGTACTGGGTCTCACCCCGATGATGGCGTCGTGCCATCAGACGCTCCACATGATAATGTGGAGTACCCTCCGCATCGATAATTGGAGGAGGAGGTCGCGCAATTGCGACGTGAGATTCGCGAGCGCTGTGATCGACACAGCCATCGCATCCAATGATGTCCACGAGGGACTTCGCGATGAGTGGGATGCCACTGAACGCTTTGAGAAGCGGCTTGCCTCTCTCGAGTCGACCGTTGCGGAGCTTCGTGGTCGTATTTTAGCCCTGTCGGACTTCCTCCGCCCTGCCGTATCTTACGGCTCTTGTGGCAAAGAGGGGGGCCGCCTCCGGGTCCTGGTATGGCTTAAGCATACCTACATAGAAGGTTGGATGCGTACGCATCGCCTTCGGGATATCCAAGGTGTACGCCAACCCTTTTCGGGCTATCACCTTATAAGGCCCCACAAACTTGGGCCGCAGTTTATTCCGCAGCACGTTGGAAACTGCATGTGTAGGAAGATTCTTAGCGTTTATAAAACCCTTTCTCCTACTTTGTACACCCTTTCATTACGGCGACCCTTGCGGTCAGCCTGCTCCTTCTGCTTGTGATGGCTTGTCGTCATGGCATCGCAGACGTATCGTAAGACACTAAGGCACGGCGATAAGAACTTATCGATGCGATTTCGCAGATACAGGGCTGAAAACAGGGAACCCTCCCCCCTCAAGCCCTGGGCCACACACACGTGGCGTCAACGGAACCCTCGGATTCACTAATCCGTTCACGTAAAACGGGGTAAACCCCGTGGATGCATGGACCGAATTGTTTATAGCAAATTCGACAATAGGAAACATCTCACTCCAACTCTTTGGAGAATCCAGACATAAACTCCGTAGAATATCTTCTACAACGCGATTAACGCATTCCGTCTGACCGTCCGTCTGCGGACGATGTGCAGTGGACATGAGGATCTTGGTGCCTAGCACCTTAAACAGCGCCCCCCAAAACTGTCCCGTAAAACGGGGATCCCTATCCGACACAACGGAATCGGGTAGACTATGCTGTCCAAAGACACGGTCTAGGAACACTTTTGCTGTTCCTTGTCCATCAATGGACTCTGGCACCGCCGCCAGGTGAGCCATCTTGCTCAAACGGTCTACAAAGACCAAAATGCCGGTTTTGCCGGCCTTATCCTTCGGAAAACTGAAGATAAAATCCATACTAATGGATTTCCAACACTCCGTCGCAACGGATAAGCTTGCGTAAGGCGCAGCTGAACTTGCGGAGGGTTTAATCCTCTGACACGTCTCATCTCACAGGTGCGTATATACGCACCAACCCACTTATACATATTGGGCTACCAATACAAAGCGCTTAAAGCGCTTTAGGTCTTATCCCGACCTAAATGACCCCCGGTAGAGGCGTCATGTGCCTCAAAGAGGACTCTGTACTTTAGTTCCTCATCATGAGGAACAACCACCCGCGGAGTGTCCTCCGCGCTCGTGCTATAATATAGCAATCCGTCACAATACCTGTAATGGTGTAAACGATCTTTAGCTCGACTTGACAGGGTTGGCTCAGACGATCCAAGTCCCTTTCCACCCAACGCGCTGATAAGCGCCGTACATTGTGGATCTTTCTCATATGCCTGGCGTATGAGATCCGCCACAGACGAGGTGACGAATGTCGCGTGAGCGATCTCGTAATCGGGACGACGCGACAACGCGTCTGCAAGTATATTCTGCTTGCCTGGTTTATACTTAACCTCAAATTTATACTCTGCAAAGAAGGAGAGCCAACGGGCCATCCGTTGGGATAGATGAGGCGACTTTGTCGCTGTCCGTAAGGACGCGTGGTCAGTATAAACCACGAACGGCTTTGAGCCGAGTAGGTGAACCCTAAATTTGACAAGATCGTACTTCATTGCAAGTAGCTCCTTGTCATTAACGGGATAATTCCGTTCCGCAGATTTAAGATGCCTTGACTCAAACGCAATCACGCGTTCTCGTCCCGCGTCGTCTGCTTGTAGCAAAGTACATCCGATTGTGAAATCGGAGGCGTCGCAGACGACGCTAAAAGGTTTCCCAGAGTTTGGGAGAGCAAGAACGGGAGCTTTTAACAAGCTCTCCTTAACCGCTTCAAAAGCATTTTGGTGTTTGGTTTCCCAACACCAATCAAACCCTTTCTTAAGAAAGTCGGTTAATGCCTTCGCCATTTCATCGTATTTTTCGCTGTATTTGTGGAGATAATTGGCTAATCCAAGCCACTTCCGTAAATCTCTAAGATTTACAGGCGAAGGCCACTCCACAATGGGTTTCACCTTCGCGGGATCCACCCGCACTCCATCCTTATCGATGAAGCATCCGAGGAAATGAATTTCCTCAGCACCAAAAATACATTTGGATGCGTTTGCATAGATTTTATGCTCTCGCATACATTCGAGCACAGCTTGAAGGTGTATAAGGTGCGTCTGAACATCCGACGAGTCGCCTTCCGCGTGACTATGAAAGAATATATCGTCGAACTACGTCTGAGCGTACTTTCTATGAGGGCGGAAGAGTTGAGTCACCAAGCGATTAAAAGTCGCTGGAGCATTTAAAAGCCCCTGTGGCATAACAATCCCCTCCCAAAGCATGCCACTAGGCATGCTGACCGCTGTAAGCAGAATATCGGATGCTCGCATGAGCACCTGATAATACCCGTCCACCATATCTAAGGTACTGTACACAGTACAGCCCGCCATATTGTTCTGGAGGACATCCTTCCGAGGAATCGGAGTCTGCATGGGTACAGTAGCTGCATTCAGCTTGTTGTACGCATGCAGAACGCGCCACTTTCCGTTCGGTTTACAACACAAAAAGTGGGAGATGAATGGGGAGACTTGCTCTTCCGTACCATCCCTGCCTCTTCTTTCCCCTTGCAGAATGCATCGATGACGTCGCATTGCTCCTTGGGGAGAGGCCACTGCCTAGTGACGCAGTATTTGGTTCCGGGAACCAAATCGATTTAATGTTGGACTCCCCGATCCGGTGGTAACCCCATCGGCGGGTTGTCACTAATGACATCTACGAATACCTTTAAAAAGGAATGGTAAAGGTCCTCAGGATCCGCAAGAATCTTGAGACCGCTTCGAGCATTCAATGCCTTTTTGGTTGCACCAAAACTGACTCGTCCATCGTGGATGAGGAGTTCAACTCCTCTTCCGGACGCAATACGACAACCTCGTCGATTTCACCTGCTTTCAAAGAAGTTCCAATCTCGTTGAAGGACATCTCCTCCAACGACAACAGTTCACCTACCCCAGGAAACCGTTCCAGGCTTACGCCTTCTGTGACAACACCTGTCACACTATTCAGCATCCGATAGGACTGCTGACTACTGTACTCATGGACTCATCCCAGGACCCAAATGGGGGGAGTCAATTGCCCCATCTATTGAAAGCGCATCGAGCCTATCCACAGAGGTCGTTACCTCTACCACCGGTGACTCGCCGGTCTCACCTAATAAGGCGTGGTCGGAATCATTTCCGACGTGCGATAGAGACGAACTACGGGTCTCTTCGATTGGAAGCGTCTCGCGCTTAACCACAGGGAGCTCTACCCCTACCACTGGAGTCGCAACTTGTTTGCCGAACACGGCGTGGTCGGAATCAGTTCCGACCTATAGAAGAGACAAACTTCGGGTCTCTTCTCTAAGCGCCTTGCGCTTAACCTCAGACGAATCCACCTCTATCACTGGCGACTCACCAGTCTCACATATCTCGGCGCGGGGATTAACCGCCAAATCCCCCTCGTCAAGGAACACTTCCTTGACCTCATTTGGACTGATCATCTCAGACATCCAAATCTCTGGCATCTCACGCCAATATCGCTTTTGCGATCAAGCAAAGGTGGGTTCATGACTCGCCAATGCTTCACCCTATCGCGGGTGCGTTGAGCCAATGGAATTAGACTTCCAGGCTATCCATGGCTCGTGGTGTTCCAGCCACTTTATGCCCAGAATGAGGTCGTACCTCGCGTCCAAATCCAGGACTAGGCAACGTTCTAAGCTATCGAAGTCTGAAAACTTCAACTTAAGGTCATAGAGACCTTGGGTACAGAAACATGTACGCCCGTCGCTAGACGGACCGTGACAACGTCACGAGAACTTGCCTCTAGAACTACAGCCGAATCTTCTCAACAGAAACTCGTCTGACATAATTTTCAGACGCTCCAGAGTCTATCAAGACTCCCCAAGGCTTACCAAAGCGTTTCACGTCCGAAAGGACTACCAGCAAATCTGGCTGGTACACCAACTAGGTGCTAGAAAGCACCGTTTCCCTCGGGTCTTTGTGCTGTAGTCCCCTACCCTGGGGTTTAACAGCACTGTGGGATCCCCCAGTAGGTGCGGGGCGCCCTACTGGGAGCCGTCGTTTCCCGACGGCTTGGGCAAGGGCTTCTTCCCAACCCTTGGCCCTGTGGTGAAGCGGATTCAAGAATTTCAGTCACTTTGTGTCAGCGGCACGCCGATCAACTTATCGGCGATCGGTTTGGTGAAAATTAAGACGGCTTTTAAGCCTATCGTGTGCGAGAAGTGTCAAAAACACAGATTTTGGTAAGTCACATGATATTGTGTGTACTTACATATTTCATGTTTGTACATATTGGGGACCGTAGGGAGATAGGATTGGTTAGTTGTTATTTTTTGGCCTTTAACTCACAACAAGGAAGTCGTTAGTATCTTTGCTAAGTACGTTAGTCGCCTCTGCACGCCGCGGAGTGTTTGGGAGCAGAGGGTCGAGTAATCCCCTCTAGCTCATTATATCCGTCTGGGACTCGTTACAGACGCACTTGGCCCGCCGGAAGTCCCTCGACGGTAGTACGCATTGGCCGGCTTCGCAAGCCCAACTCACGCACTTTTGGAACGTGTAAACAAGTTTTTGGATTGTTACGTGGAGATATCGTTTGTGGAGTTTGTCACGTTTTCGTTGGATCCCATTTTCGAATATTGGTCTTTTATTCTCGCATTGGTTGGGCTCTACGATCGGTGAAGCGATCTGCCGTTTGGAGTATACTTACTCCAAGTATAATTGGTCTGCCCGTTCCCAGGGTGAAGAGTTCCGCCCAGGGTACACTACCCAGCACGGTCTCGCATTTAAGACCCGAATCAATTTACAGCGACGATCCACCAAGTGTGTAACCAGCCCATTCCATCGGGTACACATTGTGAGATGCAGAACAAATCGGACCAGACGTCCTGTGTTGATGACCGGTCGTCTGCCAGCAGCGGACGATCGGATCGGATCGTGGGCGAAGGTTCGCGGGGTACCCCCCCCCGGAAGTTGGACGGCCGAGCACGATGGCGGTCAGGTTCTCGACACTACGATGTTCGATTTTGAACTTGACTCCACCACAATGGTGCGCGTGCCCGGATCACTTGGTGATCGTGGATATCACCGAGATGATATCTCGCGAAGAATTATAACGAGTTAAATGTGGAATCGTTCTGGAGAGGACATAAGGAACGGCTATCGCCTTATGTTCTCGTTGTCGATAAGGATGGCGATGTCAGATCTGGCCGTATGGAGGACCAGATCGGGATTGATAAGTTTTTTCCTCCCAATAAGGCTCCCAACGGATCCTATCGGGACTATGGCAAGTCTTTCTATAGTTCCGGAAAGGATCAGGACTTTTGTCCTGATTCTATGTATTTGAATGGATGTTTTGATGAAAAGATTAAAAATGAAAAATACTTGGAGGCTGATCGGAACGATCAGACCCACTTACCCAAGGTTTCGAAGCAGAGGCTCGGAATGCCACCCGATGAAGACGACTTGGAAGAAAAGTCGCAGGTCGGGATGAGGTTATCAAGGAAGAAGACCTGACCAGGATGTATTACATCAAAGAGCTAAAGAGATT
>CM047587.1:19747542-19758413 GCA_026184515.1 Peronosclerospora sorghi | reverse complement strand
TTTGTATATCAGTCGCCTCTGCACGCCACAGAGTGTTTGGGAGCGGATGGTCGAGTAATCCCCTCTAGCTCATTATACCTGCACGGGGCGCGTTACAGACGCACTTGGCCCGCTGGTAGTCCCTAGACGGGAGTACATATTGGCCGGCTTCTCAAGTTCAAGTTACGCACGTTTGGAACGTGTCATCAAGTTTTGGATTGTTACGTGAATATATCGTTCGTGGAGTGTATCACGTTCTCATTTGGATCTCCGTATTGGATTATTGGACTTTTATTCTCATATTGGTTCGCCTCTACGATCGGTTGAGCGATCTGCCCTTTGGAATATACTTATCCAAGTATAACGGGTCTGCCCGTACCGAGGGTGAAGAGTTCAGCCCAGGGTACACCACCCAGCACGGTTTTCCGCATTATAGATCTCAAGTCGATTCCCAGCACCGATCCACCGAGTGTGAAACCAACCCATTCCATCGGGTACACAAGGTGAGATGAAGAACGAATTGGACCAGGCGCCCTGTGTTGATGATCGGTTGTCTGCTAGCAGCGGACGATCAGATCGGATCGTGGGCGAAGGTTCGCGGTGTACCCCCCCCGTAAGTTGGACGGCCGGGCACGATGGTGATCAGGTTCTCGACACTGCGGTGTTCTATTTTAAACTTGACTCCACCAGATCTTTTGCCTTGATAAAGGAGTTGTGGAGATACTGATTGGCGAGCTGCTGTTTCACCCTGACGAGGTGGATGGTGTCACCCATACGTGCGCACTGGAACTATTACTCGTACCGAAGACGACGCCGCATATGAGGCGAACGTTGACAACGTGATGCGGTTGAATCTCATCTCTGGAGTGGTCGGAACGGGTTCTTCTTTCAGACAGGCAACGATGCTATGTCAGATCGCAAAGGAGGAGACGAGCGTCGCGCAACTTGGGACTTTCGCAGAGCGTGTCGTCTCTAATACGATTCATGTTGTGTGTGAGGCCAGCTTCCAGACGCTTGCCGATTGCCTGAAAAGCGTCGGGGCCTTCTCAATCGCCATTGATGTATTGTCGCATTTTGGGTCTTCCTATTTCAACAACCGTGTACGCTTTGTCCTCAATGTCCGTCTTTATAATCTCCACGTTATCGCGGTTCCACTCTACAAACGACACACCGCTAGCGATATTGTAACAGGGTTACATTTTGGTTACATTTAGTTATGTTGTGTACGTAAGTACACTACGGTTGGGGTCAGTATTGACCGGTCCGAAAAGTTTGGACCTATTAGTTATTTTAACCAATCAAGGCAGGAGCCCTTGGCGGAGACGTGGCAGCCTGCCACGAGTTGGTACACAGGTGGGTACATTACATTTCGGATAGGTACGAATGGAGTAAGTTCTACTTAGTATTACATATAGTTTACATTAGTTTAATTAATTTAGGCTACTTACATATTAAATATAGGGAGTTAATATATTCACTCAGTTGTCGGTTAAATTCACTCACTCTTTCGGTTAAATTCAGTCACCTGCGGGTACCCGCTTAATTCCGGTGGACGTCATTCGTTTCACCTCACTCAACTGGTCAGCTGTCAACTTCCGGTGGAGTGAGCAGAAGGATGCATTGATAGCCCGTGGTTGTGTCGATCACACTCGACAGCTAATCGCCACACTTTGGTTTTGCTGGAACACTTTCCGCTCAAAACAAATGGACAATCGATACGACGTGTGGTTCTTTTACGCTTACGTTGTTCAGGCGGCATGTGTGCTTGCTGGCGCCCACCTAGTTCGCACTTCAAAAAAACGCGCTTGCCAGAATTTGATCGCTTGATGGTAAGTGCATACACTAGTCCCCGTGCGAAGATTTGCGCAGCCTCCATCAACGCTTCGCGTGTAGGGTACTCGTTCTCCGGAGGAGGTAGCAAGGCGCTTGACGCGTCGGTGGGTAGATCGCGAGTAGTTCGTTCGTTGTCCATTGAGTGATTTAACCGAAGGAGTGAGTGAATATATCAACTGAGTGAATTTAACCGAAAAGTGATAGAATATACCAACTCCCTAAATATATATTCAGTTTACAAAATACACTAATCCAGCTAGAAGCACGACATCGACCGGTCGCGCGTGCTGTGAGTGCTTGTAGCCAAAGGAAGTATGTAACATGGTTGCTGGTTACATTTAGTATGTGGTGTACGTGAGTACACTACGGTTGGGGTCAGTATTGACCGGTCCGAACGATTTGGACCTATTGGTTTTTTTAACCAATAAGGGCAGGAGCCCTTGGTGGAGGCGTGGCAGCCAGACACGTGTTAGTACACAGGTGGTGTACACTACATTTTAGCTAGATACGAATTTAGTAAGTTCTACTTAGTATTACATATAGTTTACATTAGTTTAAATTAAGGGGAATGTTTAATCGACCCCCCATTGTTAATTCGACCCCCCATTTCTACTATTCGATGTAACAATGCCCTTTTTGTATTTGAATAAGTTATAGCTAAGGACGTCGCCTTAGTCTTCGAAAGTGACGATGGATCGCGAGCTATTGAAGCTAAAGTCCAAGTGAATCAAAGCGATAGTGTATCCATACAAGATTATATATTTGTGAGTACTATGACATTGAACGCACCGTCGAGCAACTCCGTGTTGGTGCCTACAAGAAAATTGCTCTCCTGTTTCCCGATTCACTATTGCCAAATGCTCCTTTAGTTCAGAAGAAATTAAAAGAAGAGCTGGTGGGCCAATGGGAGCATGTTTTTGTGCTCGCAGACACGTCGTATCGTAGCTGCTGTGTAGATGAAGTGGAAGCACAGCATCTTGCAGCTGACTGCATTGTGCATTACGGTCGAACGTGTCTGAGGTGAGACTCGGAGGTAGTTTTGTCTAATTGCGTGGGCAGGTGTTAATAAGCATCCGTTTTATATTTTATGGCTAGTGCCCCGACTAAAGTTCCGGTCATTTATGTGTTTGGGAATGCACGAATTCAAGTTGACGACGACTAAGTGAAAAAAATTATGCTAAAATAAATAACGTTAGTGCTTTTGTACTTTCCCTTCTAGAAGCGGACGTAAGTCGTATCTCTTTGTAGTAGACGTATGAGACGCTTGCTCTTTGCACATCCGGGGTGTGTAGAAATGGGCGGGGGTCGAATTAACAATTTGGGGGGTCGATTTAACATTCCCCTAAAAAGGGATGAATCAGGACAATTGGGAAAGGCTAACCCTCTTCCAGCAGGAAGCCTTTAACAGGCTATTATCCTTACTGGGTGACGAAGGCATGCAGCTCCTAGTGGAGCAGGGCCTTGAGGCCGTGAAGGCAAGGGTCAATGCCCTCATCGCCCATGAGGCGAGTTTAGGTGGAGGTCGTTCCATGGGGGTGCGAAGTAGAGTCAGCGTGACTCTTAGCGGAAGGTTTCTCCTCCGCTTCGACCTGACTAAGTTCCATTGGTTTGGGACCCACCTTAGAGGAACGAAAGTTACTCTCGGCGTTGAACGCCATCTTAAACACCTCCCCCAGGGATTGGGGTCGACATCATAATATCTCCGAACGTTCTGGCCCTTCTCTCAGGACTCCCATGAAGACGGGGATGGACACATCGTCAGAATACGGTTTCGCGTACATCCCTGCCAACAGGGTCTTAAGTCCTTGGATATATGCTTCCAGTCCTTAGTTCCCTGACGGCACCTCAAAAACGCCAGCTGTTTTTGGAAAACCATATCAGGCGTTGCATACATGTCCATAAGCTTTTGATAAAGGCCTTCCCAGTTCGGGAACACGTCCATGACCGAATCCGAGCACGTAAACGCCCATGCACGGGCTTTACACGTAAGATGGGTCAGTGCAAGTACCACTTATAAGTGATCTGCGATCACATTCGCTGTGACGAAGGCCTTATCGACCTCTCGTTTCCACACATAAAGGTTATCACCCTTTTCACCGGTGAATTCCTTTTTTTAAAGGAAAATGGGGACTTCGCAGAGCTTCGAGTCGGAGCTTTTTGCATTGCTGCAGCGACATGGACCGGAAAGATGTTTCCTGTGTGGAAGCACGGATAATCTGCGGAACAGATGTCCGCGGAACCCCCTGCTAGATATTTTCTGTAAGGGGCTGTGGTGGAGTCAAGTTCAAAATCGAACACCGTAGTGTCGAGAACCGGACCACCATCGTGCCCAGCCTTCCAACTGACGGGGGGGGGTACCCCGCAAACCTTCGCCTACGATCCGATCTGATCATCCGCTGCTAAGAGACGACCGATCATCAGCATAGGACACCTGGTCCGATTTCGGCGTCTCCAGCTCACCTTGTGTACCCGATGGAATGGGCTGGTTACAAACTTGGTGGATCGTCGATGTAAATTGTGTGGTGGATCAAGTTCAAAATCAAACACCGTAGTGTCGAGAACCTGATCACCATCGTGCCCGGCCTTCCAACTTACGGGGGGGGGGTACACCGCGAACCTTCGCCCACAATCCGATCTGATCGTCCGCTGCTAGCAGACAACCGATCATCAACACAGGGCGCCTGGTCCAATTCGTTCTTCATCTCACCTTGTGTACCCGATGGAATGGGTTGGTTTCACACTCGGTGGATCGGTGCTGGGAATCGACTTGAGATCTATAATGCGGAAAACCGTGCTGGGTGGTGTACCCTGGGCTGAACTCTTCACTCTCGGTACGGGCAGACCAGTTATACTTGGATAAGTATATTCTAAAGGGCAGATCGCTCAACCGATCGTAGAGGCGAACCAATATGAGAATAAAAGTCCAATAATCCAATACGGAGATCCAAATGAGAACGTGATACACTCCACGAACGATATATCCACGTAACAATCCAAAACTTGATGACACGTTCCAAACGTGCGTAACTTGAACTTGAGAAGCCGGCCAATATGTACTCCCGTCTAGGGACTACCAGCGGGCCAAGTGCGTCTGTAACGCGCCCCGTGCAGGTATAATGAGCTAGAGGGGATTACTCGACCATCCTCTCCCAAACACTCTGTTGCGTGCAGAGGCGACTGATATACAAAGCGAAAAAATCTAGCGACTTCTTGTTGAGTTTAAGTGAGGCCTAAACGGTAGAACCAAAACCAAGAAAACCAAAACTAACCTATCTACGGTTCCCAATATGTACACACATGAAAATATGTAAGCACACGCAATCTCATGTGACTTACCAAAATCCATGTTCTTGACACCTCTTGCACATGATAGGCTTAAACGACTCCTGGATTTCCACCAATCCGATCGCCGATAAGCCGATCGGTCTGCTGCTGACCGGAAACGACCAAAATTCCTGGGTCCGCTTCGCCACAGCCGCCCCTGAGTCGTGTCGCATCCGCGCAACGGTAGCGACCCGATCTCATCATATCCAGATCTTCACAGAAGCGGACTTCACCAATGGACGGATCTCCGAATCCACCTTCGCCAGGTACTTGCCTTGCACACCCGATCGCCTTGTGACCTCTCTTGACCTTCTTTGCTGCAGGTGCCCTGCGTTCCTCATCGCCCCATATCGATTTGCCGACCCGATTGGCCCGATCTGACAGCCTTCTCAGCACTCCAGAGTCCGACAGGTCGGATGGGCATCAGATCGAGGTCGATCAGCTCCGGAAAGCAGTCCGGGAGCTCCAGTCCCAGTTAGCCATCAAGAATTCTTCAGTCCTGCAACTGCGGAAGGAGGTGGATACGTTGATACCCATGTCCACGAAGTTGCAGGAGGTGACCACTGAAAACGCACGTCTCCCGGCCCAGATCGTCCAACAAGCAACGCGAGGAAATCCGATCGGTCTGTTCCCATATTGGGTCTGGTCTGGCCCTCCTTTGAATGTAGATCGGTTGCCCACCGACATTGCCAAAACGTTCGACGCCTTATTCACGGCTGATCGGCAGTCGCATGATCATTGCGATCAGCTCCGACCGATCTTGGACGGGCTAATTGGCGCACGGCACGATCTGTCTCGCTTGGAGGCCTACAGGTCACACCTCCTGGAACAGCTCGTGGTGGTCAACCGGCAGAGGTTGGAGGATCAGTCCTATCGGACTTTACTCCGCACCCAACATGGTGACCTGGAGAGGCAGATCGGCGAGTTGCAGGTCGTGGTCAGGGACCAGATCGAGAAGGTCGAGTCCTTCCATACCCGATCGGACACCTGGACCCAGGAATCAGATCGTCGCTGGGCGGCCGTAAACCGGTGCTATCAACAGTTGACTGACTTGTTGCACAGGAGTAAGGCTGAATGTTCTAGCGCTGACCGGTCTGCATCGGTCGCCCTGGTCGATCTGCATCCGGATCGGACCCGACGCCACTCATTGGCCAAACGTTAGCAACCCGAAAGTCCGAAACCCTCCAAGATGCGCAAGGGCGCGACGAAGAGCTCAAGGGCGCGGGGAATAGCGCGCGACTCCGAACTCGAGGAGAAGCGAGCGGTGCCCCAGAAGAAAGCCAAGATGCTCGCGCATCTCCCAAGCCCCAGATCGGACGCAGCCGACACGTCTACCATCGCCAAATTGCATGCGCCCTTTTGCCTCCGCGCTGCTCACACCAAGCACATGGAGATCTCCTCCGGAGAAGACTAGGGGAATGTATCGGGAGATTATGAGTATGCACTGCTTTGTCCAAGTCCCGGTCCTATCAACGCCGAGGTCCCGATCCAGCGGGGGCCTGCAGGGGGGGGGGGGGGTGATAAGATGATCAGCTCCCAGGGTGATGATGATGCACGGACGCGTGAGTCAACCGAATTGGCGCCTTCTTTCCAGCCCGGCACATCTAGGTTCCGTCATCACGCCCGATTGAAAGGGGTATTGATCGGAGGTCGACCTCTCCCATCGCTGACTTCAGATGCCACTTTGCCATGGTCACCGGGGTAGATCGGTAGCTTGCACCGATCAGCCCTGACCAAGCAGATATTAGCCCGGTGTCTATCGCGCACGGATTCCTGGCTTTTTCCTCCAGCTTCAAGGACTCCTGCCGCTTCTGCATGGCGGTCGGACTGGTCACAGCACCACAAATCGCCCGTCTGTATGCAGATCAGCCATGGAAAGTGTTCATCCGCCCCAAGCTGGGATCCATGTTTGCGTCGACTGCGTGGATCGACTCGTTCTTTGGTCGAGTGAAGGCCTTCAATGAAGCCTACAGCCAGGAGATCTGGGAGTCTACACACTATCTAGTGATTCCTCCTGATTGAGCGCAGCATGATCAAGGCCTGATCTCATTCCAGAAGAACCGGAAGAAGCGCCGGAGTCGGGCGGGCGAGGCCTGGCAGACCCTATGCCAGTTCGTTCTGGGAGGGATGCTGGCCCGCGAGTGCGACATCGACATCTTTTTGTATCCTGTGGTTCTCCATATGGCCAATCGTCGGGTTGAGAGAGCCGGGGTATTAGCTGACGACGGCGTCTGGTATCCCGGTCTTCATTGTGAGAGCCGGTCGCAGACCTGAAGGACGCCTTGATCTAGATCGATCTACAGGAGCCCTAGAGTATTCAACATCGGGACCAGATCGAAAACCATCCGGCATTTACTATCGGTCGTTTGTGTGGTGGTTGCGACCCTTGATGTGTGAGATAGCTGACCAGATAATCCATAATACATGTCATCATTCTTTTCCAATTCATGATCATTTGATACCTTAATCAAATCTCATCACTTTCTCCAAACTTGCGCCAACACGTTATCATGCACAGTTTCCATCTACATCGCAAAAATTATCACCACGTTCGTCATTCCACTACTCCAGTTCATCACAGTTCATCACAATAGTTCACAATAATTTAGACCTTGCACATATTCACACCGATCAATATACTGATCGGTGCTACTGTGTGTCTTGATCTTCGTCTTTAAGAGTCTGCATCACTGCGAAGTGATTACGACTGACTCGTTCTCGCTCGAACTCTCGTAGCAGTGCCCCACAATTTAGGTCGAGTTCGTAGATCCAAGTTTCTTCGTCATGATCCTTCCAGCGGACTAGGTATTCTCGGTGGGTGCGACCGAATCGCGTCTTCTTGACCGATCGGACATCTAGCACATTTTCCACCTCGAATTCGTCCTCTTCCAATGGCCTTTCCCAACTGTCCTCCGGCAGCAGAGCCTCATCAAAATCGAATCTCTCCGCTTCGTCCACCAGACAGGGCATTTTAGGCCGATCGGGGAACTCTCTGACCAGCTTAAGTTTGGACACATGCACTATCGGAAAAACTTTATAATCCGTGCCGATCGTGTCCACACGGGCAGCATGCTCACCGATCAGCTCTGATACACGGAAAGGACCGTGCCACATATGATCCAACTTCTTTGCATAGCCTTCCTTGACCCGGTCGAGGTATAACCATACCCTCTCCCCTGGTTCAATACCATGAGGGCGGACCTGATCGTTATTCCGATCTGTTCGATCTTGCATTGCCTGACGCAACTTTTCGTTGACGACTTCCTTCGCGTGCTGATAATGCTTCTGGACCTGCATACGCCAACGACGGGCATCGCGATCGCGGGTCCGAGTGCAGCCGATCGGTATCGCCGCTTCAAGTGTCGATCGAGGGTCCCATCCATACTCCAGATAGAAAGGCGTTTCTCCTCGGACCCGATCGGTTGAAGAGTTGAGTGCGAATACATGTCTCTCTGCATACTCGTCCAAGTCACGTTGGTCCGGATCGGCCACATACATCTTGATCGCCCTTGTGATTGTCTGCACCATGCGTTCAGCCGATCCGTTCGCTTGCGGGCGATATGCCATCGTCGCTCTCTCCTTCTGGTCTAGCATGTTATTGAACGATCGGAACACCTCAGCCATAAAACCGGGTTCCCGATCGTGTCTAATAACTTCGCTGGCGCCGAAACTTCTTGAACACGCATTCCTCGTAACTCTGGGTGATCTGCTCCACAGATCGGGATGCACTTGCCTTTGCGATCACCAGACCAGTGAATAGGTCGATCCAGATCAGCAGCTCAGTGTTGCCACGTGTCGATCTGGGTAGTGACGTATGTGATCCATTGCTATCACCTGGAAAGGGTAGGTAGCCTCGATATTACCGGGTGATCGGCCCTTGATTATCGGTTTGCCCTTTCCGGTCTCGCAATCTGTGCAACGCCCACATATTTCTGCACGCTCCGAAAAAGTCCTCTCCAGTGAAAGTGGGCCCTGATCTTGTGGTATGTCCTGCCTATGCCTTGATGTCCCCCTTCTAGACTCACATGGTAGTGATGAAGGACATCCGGCTGTAGCAACTCAAGGATCACCAGTTTTGCTAGCCGATCTCGATCGGCACTGTCTTGATCAATGTCACGGCAGCAACCCATTGTCGTCCACATCGTAACTGTCCGCGATCTTGGTACACTCTTTCGCTTGATCATTCGTTAACTTGGACAGTTCACCGCGCAGGTAGGCTTTCAGGTTGACGATCCACTCTTCTTCGTCCTGAGCCTTGAGGATCCGTTCCGCTATTAGCTGTTGCACAACGTACTCACTCAGCCTTTCCTTTGGGAACGATCGGCGATACTTCTGAGCTGCAATCTAGTCACCGCCATCACATGTACCTGAACAGGGCTGTCCTTGGGCTTGATCAATTCCGGGAGTCTGTTTATGTCCATAAGTTCATGTAGAACGGCCTCCTCGGTGATCGTCTCCCGGATCTTGTCCCGCATGCCTTGTGTCGCGAGGTGGTCGGCGCTTCTGTTCCAATCCCGTTTCACGTGCAATAGCTCGTGATTGGTATAATATTTCAGTGCCTTTATCATCCGATCATTCAACAACTTCAGCCGTGGCACCTTACAGTCGATCTCCCCGGTGATCTGCCATATCACTAGGTTGGAGTCACCACATATGATGATCCTCCCTTTCTTTTGTGATGACAGCAGATCAAGACATAGAAGGAGCCTTCGATATTCCGCATCGTTGACCGTTATGTCAGGCGTGAAATCGGCGGCGGCTGATACTATAGATCATTGTGGTAACTTCCACAGTATGGCACTATAGGAGCCGACCTTCTTCTTCACGCTAGCCGATCCGTCGAAACTCAAGACCAGGAGTTCCTCACCCCGATCGACGATCGGTGCGGCAGCGAGATTGACTGTCGAGGTTGCTTCCTTGGGGCAATCGCCATCCGAGCTTCGTCCACTTCAGACCGAGGGGTGATACTGGCAGCCAATGTGCCCAATATCTCCTTCTTTCCCTTGGTGCACTTGATGATCTCGAAGGACCACTGTGACAACATCGCTGACCATCGGCCGATCCGACCGTCCATCCCATTGGCCGATAATAGCCAGGCCAATGTCGACTTTCTCGAAAGAACCTTTACAGATCGGCCGACCAGTAGGTTATAGCACACATCCAAAATTCGTAGTAGAACCAGAACTTCGTTTTCGACGATTCCATAGTTAACTACGTTCGGCTTCAACGTCCGGCTCGTAAAAGTGACCGGATGGTACACTCCATCATGTTCTTGCACTAGAGTGGCAGAAATGGCCCACTCACTAGCGTACATAATGACGATCGGCATTTTTTCCGTATCGAAGTGTCAGAGAATCGGTGCCATCGCCATCTTGGCCTTCATCATACCGAAATCAACCTTTGCACGCTTCATTTGATCCTCTGCCTCCTCCTGCGGAAAATCTGCGGGCAGATCAGAGTTGCAGCCTTCTCGTAAAGTTGCCCGATCTCCTTCGCGCAACATATGGTAGTCGACTTCCCGAATCTCGTACAGCACCGCCGCGTAGATCGCGAAGTCTTCAGTGAAGCGGCTGTAGTAATTCAGGCTTCCTAGGAAGGACTGCATTGCTTTCAGAGATCTGGGAAACGGGAGGTTGCTCAGTGACTCCGGATCCTTAGGATTAGCCTCCAGCCCCCTGATTGACACCATATGACCCAAAAAGGCGACCTTGGACATGCCCCAAAAACTCTTCACA
>CM047587.1:19727213-19740511 GCA_026184515.1 Peronosclerospora sorghi | reverse complement strand
TTAATTAGGCCTAATTATAGCACGCTTTACCACAAGAATGCCCGGCATCGCTGCAAAATGAGGGCGCCGAATGGCGAAGATCGGTCCGACGAAAATCTTAAACAACTCACCAGATCACATGTATTGGTGGTCAAGGTTAACAGGGTGCCACCTGGGCAAAACCAAGGACTGACCTGAACAGATCGTACTATCAGAAGAGCTTACGGCGTTTCTGTCGGTCAACCACGAGATCTAATTGTTCTGAACCCTACGATTTGGGATCATTGAATGGCCCCGCAACGGAGGTACATCCGGCATCGATAGTATTCGTATCCATAACTAATCTTAAAAACTCGATGAAGGAGGCAACGACTCTCCCGGGCACATTCACCGCTGATCTGCTTTATGGGTAAACCATCAGCATAATCACTAGGGACGCTATCCATTTTATTGGTCCCTATTTTAGGACATAATAAGGAGTCGAAGCAGGAAGTCAACCGTCGCCGTTTGGGATTACTAAACTGGGTCATCACATTACGGGTCTCTGTCATCGATAGCGGGATCAAGCGAATCGTCAAGAATAGCTCCCTGGAAATAACCCGACTAACAATGTCCCCAAGCATAAGCAATGAGGCGCCAGAAATATCCCCACAACCGATCCAGACCCCTGACCCAAATTTATTCACCAAGTCAGCCCACTGAAGCTGTTTATCATGCAGTTTTTCAAATGAAAGCTATGTTCCATTCTACCATGCAGATATATGTCAGCTTGTAGCAGACGAAAAATTGAGTATCATCAGTCATCCACGTGGCGGGCCGGTGGTACGAGATGTCGACATGGAAGCGACTTGATCAGGGTCAAATTTCATTGATCAATGCTAATCAACAAATAATTCCGTCCGTAAAACTCAGCGTTTCCTCCAGACTACTCGCATTAGCGTAACCTCCGACAGGCACCTAAAGGAGTAAACGGAAAAGGATGAAGCGAGGATGGTTGGAACGTTTAAGCTTTTTTTACGCGACTAAGTCCCTGATCAAGAGCGTTGCTTAATATTGCGCTACTTTCTAATGAACCCGCACTGAAGTGGTTTCAACGATTTCAAGCTCATAAGTTGCCGCTAGAATATCTTCATCGCCTTAAGGTGGCGGGGTGCGCTAAATTGAATATCAACCACGGGAAGTCGTGATAAGTCGTACATATTTTATCTACGCGCTGGATCAGGGGGACCTTGCCGGTCAACTAAAGCTACCTAGGTTAATACAGTGAGACCTGGAAGAGACTCTCCGAGCACGTCAAAGGAATAAAAAGCGCGCTGTGGTGAAGCGGCTGGCTAAAGTTTGAGGCTTGGACCGTTGTTCCCTCAGCGTCCGGATTACCGACTAACGAAGGGCGTCCTCCGGTTGTCCTGTGACAGGCCTATGTCGTGCTCACCTTGTGTACCCGACGGTTTGGGCGTGGGTAGCTCTCCAGGTGACTGGGGACGTAGATAATTCCAATTCCGATGTAGATCTAGTAAATTCGTAGCATATCGACAGGTGTCGATCTGGTGGAAAATCGTAGATTCGAGATCCCGGGGGAAAATGGGGGTCGAAGATCGCAGATCGATGATCGCAGATCACAGATCGACCCAGTTGATCTAAAGCGAATTGGCAAGATTGCGGATCGATGATCGATGATAGAAGATTGACACTGTCGATCTTGTGGTAATTAGCGAAGGGGTACTTGATCACGTGGCGAAAGTCTTCACCACTTGATCGTCGAGCTTCTTAAGCCTAGTTCGCTAAGGAAATACCCAATATATTTGTATCCCTAGCCTAAACTTAAGAGGAAGGGGTCGATCTGCAATTTGTATGTGCAGATCGACAGATTTTACAAAAATCCACCTAGAGTTCTCAAGGGGCGCTTAAAGCAGCCGAACTTCTACAAGATAGATGAAAACCAATGGGGAAAGAGGTGAGAACACTCGGCTCGATCACCCTCCCAGTAGCCTTTCCAAAAGGGGACGCTGACACAGCGGGCAGAGTTGAGGACGAGCTCTCCGGAACTTTACGTCTCCCGGTGGGCCACAAAAGTACACTACGGGCTACCGCCCGGGACGTGTAAAGGTGCGTATCCGATGAAAGGGAGGCGCGAAGTTATCATGCCGTCCCAATCGATGATCTAGTAGATCGGACGCAAAAAGAGACTTTATTATTCCTTAAATCCTAACATCAACCAATTACCTAATATCGACCGATCAACTCTACCCAACCTGATATATCATCGTCTGTCGCTTACCATCATGTACCTGTACCCTTCGTCACTTCTGCTCCGTATGGCCCGTCTATCTTCACAACAGTTGACCCCAAAAATCTTCGATGTGCTTCTCCACAGCGCTAACCGAGCATACATGGGGTTGAGCAGATACAGAAAGAAGCAGGTACAACCCATCCTCCTACGGCGTTAAGCAGCCGTGGGCAGTCAAGATGATTAGGCCAAATCAAGGATCAGTGGTGTTTCTGACTCCGATGGAAGCAGTCCAGATTTACACCGTCTGTTCACAGCCAAAGTCTTCAGATCGACCAGCCTCGCCAGAGTAAAAAGATTCTCACACTGCGGCTCAGGAAGATATGAAATCGCAGCTGATGGAAACACCTTGTCTTTCTGTAGTACGTCGTCTAGTGATATCTGTGTGCTCACGTGTCGAGCTTTGCATGTATATCAACGAGGCCGAAGAATTCCCGATGGAGCATTTCATCAACTTGATCTGCCAATGTACAACCCCGATCAACGCAGGGAAGATGTTAAACTAAGACGCTCATCAAGTTAGAATATGTATCGAGCCGAACGTTGGAAGATCTGTATTTTTGCATACGGCCTCACCAGGCTAATACTGATAGGATCCTGTTGAAATCCGGATAAGGGATTTTCATCCGGATGATCCCACTCAAACAGTGCATGCTGAAGTTCTGGGTCGACGAGGGGGCTTTTGATACTTTATGGAAAAGATCCAGAGGCTCTCTTAATTCATCGAAAGGTCGTGGCAGCATGAGATATTTTTTGGTGGGAATAGGACACTCATTCCTCTACTATACCCGCATTACATAAGTCTTCCCTTGACTATAGCTCTCTGTGTCTCAACCGAACCTTATACCTTATTCAACAGATCCTCAAAACTAAACATGATTTGAAGACGAACAAGCACCAATGATTGCACGTGTTCGTGTTAAGTCCAAAAACAGTTCAGTTGAAAGTTGTCTTTATTACTTGAATTAGACAAAGTGACTACTCAATCTACCTAGCTTAAATATTATGCTAATAATAAATAAATATGGTCTGTGTTGAGTTTAGTATACCTGTTGATGAAGCACCTTGATTGAGTTCTTTCACAATCGAAATTTGAGTGTCTGGTAGCTTAGTCGGTAAGTAACTTGATGTACCTGTCAGTTGGTTGTGGGTTCTATCTCCAGTTCCCGCTTCAACGTGGTACGTCAATTACAAGATCGCACAATCCAGCAACTCGGATGCTGCGAGACATGTGTTGAAAATGTCTCGTTTGTGTTCAACATATCGAGTACGCATGTTAACGCTTTTTTGTCTTGGTGATCGTACAGGCGGCGCTTGAAGTATCTAATATGCGCTGCAAGCGTCGTAAAGACCACTGCAAGAGCGGAAGCAGCAGGCAGAGGTTGTCTTCCGTCAAACAGGCACCTGTTTCCGTCGCTCCAAAGCACATGTAGCGTCGAAGCGCGGAGAACGTACCACACGTGGCGTACAACGTCAGCATGCTCTTCCCATTCCTTTCGCACGCGCAGTTTGGTCGCTAAAACGATGTTAATCCAGGTCGGCCTCACGGCGAAGAGTGGCAACACAATCGAAATAACTTGGCGCCAGAGCTGCGACGCAAGCACACAGTCTAAGAAAAAATGTTTCTCGGTATCGATCATCTCACAGCCATCACGAGCGCAGATGCGGATTCCAGGAGGTGACGCTTCCAAGAACCAGAATCGTGAGCGAACAGGCAATAGTCGGAACGCGAGGCGGAACTGCAAGTCGTCGTAGACTTGAAGCAGAATCTTGCGCAAGTTTTTGTCGTAGTCAACGAACGCCTTGATGTGTTGCTCGTCAACGCGGGTTGAGTAAATTGTCATCGTATGTGGTTTATTAATCGTCGGTGGTGTCCAGACGGCACGCAAAAGCGTTGAGTTCGGGATTGACGGGATCAAGTACATTTGCCTGCCACTAGTACATCCAAGATGCGGGAGAATTTGCTGTTGATTGACTTTTGTCGAGTCGTGCACCAGATCCAATCCCCTTATCCGCTGTACGATCTGTGTCGCTTCACGGTGCAGTGCGCGTAGCCATTGAATTGGTACACCTGGTGTGACATGCCAGTGCGTGAAGTCAATGTGTCGCAGCACAAAATTGTCTTGGGTCGTCCACGCTTCACCATATAGTCGGAAATCACCAAGAGACCGCAGACCGAAGACGCGTGAGATGTGCAGTCGAAAACTGCGTTGTTGCTCAGGTATCATACCCAGACATCGACGCCGTGCTTCCGCCATAGCCGATCGCTTGGTGGTTTCGTATTGTAGCTTGGCGTTTTCGTGGAACCAGATCGGTTGTTGGAGACCATATATTGCAAGATCGTCTGTGGGAAAGTCGTGCCACGTTATCTCCCAGGGAATCTTGTACCATCACGTCCACGTCGTGCGCCACCACGGTGATGTCCTTTTTCACTCGAGTAGCTTGCCGTGTCGAAGCGGAGAGACTGTGAGAAAGTCCAAGGCGTGCCGTTTGCCGTAGTGAGGAAACACCGACAACAAAATCTCAGTGCTTGCGGCTGTCCAGTTGCGCTCGTCTGTGACAGATGCGGTCTGCATGAACTGCACTAGTAGTTTAAATCTCTGTCGCTTGAGCTGTGTGTCAAGATCCGGAATAGCAAGACCAACAACGCTGCGTCGATGGTACAGGAACTCGCCAGGGATCAGTTGCACGCTACGCGCGTCTCGTTCATGATTGCGACTCAGAACAAACCGGTTGATCATCGACTGCCACCGCTTCACCACTGCTGGTGGGATCGTCACGTGCTGTTTATATTGCCAAAGACGCGAAAGAACCATCGTCTGTGCGACAAGAATTCGACCACGAAGTGTACGCGTACGCATGTGCCACGCTTTGATGCCGTCGAAAAAGCGCTGGTCGAGAAACCCAACGATCGTGCTACTTACTGGTGCTTGGCTAAACGGAATGCCAAGGTATTTGAATGTGTCTGAGCGCGCAAGCACTTGGACGCCGGGAAGTGCCGGGCTATCAACATTGCGTTCAGCGCCAGCAGCACCGACTTCGTCAAATTGAGCCTCGCACCAGAGCCGTCACAATAGTTGTCTACTATCACGAGTCGTGCCTGCAAACCTTCAATCGATCCTGCAAGAAGCGTCGAGTCGTCCACAAAAAACATGCTCGTCGTGGTGTGATCTTCTGACAGGCATATTCCGTGTTCTTCCTGTGATCTCAGCAAATTACCCAGCGGTTCGATCGTCAGCACAAATAATAGCGCCGATATAGGGTCACCTTGTATCACGCCACGTGTCGGGTACAGTGCTGGCTGGATGTTGCCATTCAGCAGCAGGTGCGCTTGGGGTTTTGTGTACAGCAGCTTGATCCACTGGATGAAGCCGTGTCCAAAACCCATTCGTGTTAGTAATCGTAACATGTATTCCCAGTTCACGCGATCAAACGTCTTTGAAAGTCGAGAAACAACGCATATGCTTCTTCGTCGCGACTTGTGATGAGATCTTGCAGTTCAGCAAGAAGGCGCACGTGGTGGTGGGTCGATAGGCCTTTCACGAACCCCTTCTGGTCAGGATCGATTAAATCAAGCATCACATTTTGTAGCCGACACGTCAGCGCCTTATGAAGCACTTTGACATCGACTGGCACGAGCGCAATTGGGCGGTATTTTCCTGGTTCAGCACGAGAATCCTTCTTGTGCAGGAGTACAACACCAGACTTGCGTTGTGACATCAAAAGTTCGCCGCGGCGAAGACGATCCGAAAATACAACTTGAAGGCATTCACCAAATGCGTCTGGTGCCACTTGATAAAACCCAGCAGTCAAGCCGTCCATTCCTGGCGATGATGTCGCTCTCATGTGTCGGATTGCGTTAGCAAGGTCGGCTGCTCTCAAGGCTGCGTCGAGCATGTCACGGTCGGTGTCCGAGACGAAGCGAGAGACCGATTCAAGAAGCATGCGCTGCTTAAGCTCGTCTGGTGCCGGAGCTGTACCAGATGGGCTTTCAGCATCACCCATCTCAGAACCCCAGTGTTGCAGGAATTGTAACGCAATATCATGCGGATTAGTCGATACATTTCCACTAGGTGTCACGACTGTTTCGATAGAACACGTCGCAAACTCGTGTCAAGTGGACGGAATAAGTTCTTTATCCACTTTTTGGCATTGGCCACCTGGAAGTTGAAAGCCGCGTTTTGGCTGTATTAGCTCGACCGCAGCATCGTTTCTTTGTAGTTGCGCATGGCATCGTCAAAGATCTCGCGGTCATCATCATTCGACGACATGAGGTACCGGGCGGCAGCCTGATCTAGCAAGACACGTGCATCTTCGACAGCTTGCGTGTCTTGCTTTCGGAGCTTCTTCTGTATATCTTGCAGTTGTGCCTTGATATCCAATTTCCACTTCTCCCAGACCTTTCCTGGGTTTTGTGCAATGCGTATGTTTTCTCGTACGAGCTCGGCTTCCTTCTCGATCGCTGAGACGACAAGCGGGTAGTCAAGCAAGTACCTCGGGAACCTCCAGTAGCCACGGCCATGAAGCTGCGTACCAGACCGGAACGAAACACTGTGAGCAAGATAGCCACCGGCGTGTTTGGGCAGAAAGTACTTGGGCTTGTCGTAGAAGGAATCACAAAACCGCTCGGACATCAAGATATAGTCTAGCCGGTTCTTCCGAGGAAGTGGACCGGTGAACACGGCACGTTTGTTATCAGAGTGAATGCGCCACGCATCAACAACACCGAGCTCACAATCCACTCGAGACACTCCGAGCGACTGGAATCGTAGCTGAAATCTAGAGTCGAGGAGTCGAGTCGCGGGTCGAGCGGCGTGTTCAAATCGCCGAGCACGAAGTGCGTCGCGTCGTCCTCAAACTCGTCCCTTGGCAAGTTTTCAAAGTAAGTCTTCTTTTCGTGGCGATCGACAGGAGCGTACACATTATGGATGTAGACGGAAGCGTGTTCAACCGTCACCTTGAAGACAAGGTACCGTCCTGGCACCGAAAAGTGCGATATTTCAGCAGCTGTGTCGAAGCCAGGAAAGTTGGAGTACAACACCGTCACGACACCAGCACTGCGACTTCTCGTGGGTCGAGCGTGTAGTACGTTTGGGACGTTGACAAAGACCTTGTGTGTGAAGCTCGCGCTGAGGTGGAACTTGAAAGTTGAAAGGTGCCGTGCATCGGCAAACTTGGTCTCTTGAACGCATGAAAGCATGTGTTTAGAGAGAAGGTGGTTAATGAAAAGATGACCATTCAGTTTGATGCCGTTTGAGTTCACGGTCAGCATCGTGACAGTGTCCCACACGTGATGTAGGGGTGATACAACCTTAGTTGCGACTCGACATGCCACCGGCAACAGTTGTCACGATGCCACATTCGGGACTGCATGCTTTCATCACAGACGACTCAGGCGCGTAGTAGCCATCTAGTTTGCGAAGCGCCTCTGAGACATCGAGAAGGTGGCCCTTTCATTGCACCTCCTTCCACTGCGCCATGCAATGAGCGCCGATCGTTGACCGCAGCAGGAATAGTAGCGTGTTGGGGTGCAGGAGGCACGTGTGGTGCTCTGGGATCCACTCGACCGGGCGACCAGTAAATAACTGGATCCAGTGATCGTTGGTGAACAATTGCGGTGCAGTTGAAATGAGAGCAAGTTCAAAGATCCCGAGCGCCTTCGACGCACGCGAAAGCTCGATGATTGCATCTGAGTTAGTCCACCATTTTTCACACTCCTTGAACAACTTGTTGCGCGTCGATGGCTTCGGCGTTCTCATTATGCACTTCCACTTCGTCGAGAACGTCGTGTCATCATACGGGTTTGTTGCACAGAGCACACGATTGATGGTATGTAGCTGCGCTAGCTCGTTGATTATGGTACCGTTGCCACCCATCGCTAGAGACAAGGCACTGTTAAATGCAAGTATACAAGCGGCAGCCACTTTCATGATGTGATCTGGGTTTGACGCTTTCGCCATGAGCTTGGATACGTAGCAACCTTGGTATCAGCGGCCTCAGTTTGTCCGGTAGCATATCGAGCATTGCCATGCTCTCGTCATTGATCATCGACTCGGTCACTTCAATGACCGAAGTCGGTTCGGCCGAACGCACAATCTTGGTGTGGTGTTTTACAACAAAGTACGCCGATTCGACCGAGGTTTTCACTTTGTCAGAGACGATTAACGTTCCTCGGCACAATCTGTCGGCGCAAATGTGGTGGAGTCAAGTTCGAAATCGAATACATTTGTATCGACAACCTGACCACCACCATCGTGCCCAGCCTTCCAACTTACGGGGGGGGGGGTACCCCGCGGACCTCCATTCGAAATCTGGTCCGATCGTCCGCTGCTGGCAGACGACCGGTCATGATCCAAAGACACTTGGTCCGATTCACTAAAGTTCATCTCACCTTGTGTACCCGATGGAATGGGCTAGTTACACACTCGGTGGATCGGGATCGCAGATCGATCTTATTCGGTCTTGAATATGAGACCGTGCTGGCTAGGTGTACCTAAGGCGGAACTCTTCACCCCAGGTACGTACATACCAGAAACACTTCCAAAAGATAAATTCCAATAGGTTGATCGTCCAAACGATCTAGACCTGACCAATACGAAATAATAGAGGGTAGACCAATCAACCGGTCTAGCCCTTACCAATATGAGAGAAGACCAAAACCGGTCTAAACTCCAACCAATGTTACAATAAGCCAATATGCCCGTGAAACCCCATAAACGATATCTCCACGTAAAGACCAATCCAGTGAATAGCACGTTCTAAACGTACTTGAGTCAAAGTGTCGAGATCGCCAAATCGTACTCCCGTCGAGGGACTTCCGGTGGCCAAAGTGCGCGTGCAGCGCGTCCAGACCGGGTGTAATAGGCAAGAGGGGATAATTTGACCCTCTGCCCCCAAACACTCCGCGGAGGGCGGAGGCGACTAGTGTACGTGAAAAGAATAATGGCGACCGCTTGCTGCGGTGTAGACCAAGACCAGAAGAGGTTTTTGCCACTTATTCCTAGACCAAAAACCTTTACCGGAAAATCCGCAACCAAAAGACTTCTACTTGGAAAAATCGCAACTAACCAATAATACCACCTCCCTATGGTCCCTAATGTACCCACACAAAATTATGTAAAATACCCAATGTCAGGTGACTCACCCAAGACCTGCGTTCTTGATACTCCTTGAATCTGATAGGCTAAAAATCCCCCCTTGTTTAGACCAATCGGAAACTCGACCAACTGCCTTGACCAAAAGTAACCAAATTTGTGGTAAACTTCACCACAGCCGTCCCTGAGTACGACCGTGTCGCACAACGATAACGGTCTGACTCACCCATCACTCGACCAACTGGACCTTGGTCACTCACACTTCTTCCCCATGGATCAAACATCTTCTACACCTGCGTCAGGTACTGCCTTTACTGCACTTGATCTTCTTATGCTTCCCTTTGACGCTTGTTCTTGTTGTTCTTGCAGAAACTCTATGCGCCGAGTCGCCCCACCTTTCTTCGCCTGTCCGGTCGGCTCGGCATGACAGCCCACGTAACTCTCGTGCACTTCAAACATCGAAGGGGCGTCAGGCTGAAGCCGACACGCAGATGCAGGATATGCTTGCAGAAAACATGCTTCTCAGGACCCAGGATGCACACCAGGCAACACAAGGTGCGCATCTTTGGTCTTCGTCTTTTACTTGTCTTGGCCCTCGTTTGTCTTCCGCTCTCATCCCTCCCAGCGTCGTCAAGGCAATAAGTGCATTGCTTGATGCCGATAGGCAGTCCGACGATCATATTGACCAGCTTCAACCAATTTTAGAGGAGATGGTAAGCGCGCGTCATGGTCTGTCCCGTCTGGAGGCTCATCAGTCCCATCTCCGGGATCAACTTGCACTTGTTCGACGGCAGCAGCTGGACGGACGATTTGACGGGACTTCACTGCGCATGCAAGGCGACACTCTCGCGCGACGCATTGCCGAGTTGCAAATTGCGATTCAAGAGCAGACCGGGAAGGTCCGGTCTTGTCAAGACAGGTCCGACGCTTGGACGCAGGAGTCCGGTCGTCGTCAGGTGGCACTAGACCAGTGCCGCCAGCTCTTGATGAACTTGCTGCATACGTGCTCGGCTGCTTCCTCCAGCATAGATTGGTCTGCGTCGGCAACCTTAGTCGCCTCGGAGCAAGACCAAGACCGCTTGCAGCAGGACCAAGACCGACATCGTTCATTGGCTTATATTCAGCAGCCCGAAATTGCACAAAAAGCGAGGAAGCGTGCGAACGCGCCGGGTAGCTCGAGGGCGCGGGGCACTGCGCGCGGACCCAGACTCGGGGTGAAGCGTGAAGTGCCTCATAAGCGAGCCAAGGCACAGGCGATTCTTATGGACTCGGACTCGGACACGGACGAAATCTACAGTCCATCGGAAAGTCGAGAGCCCTCTCGCCGTACTGCAACTTGCACCAAGCGCACAGGGGTCTCGTCCGAGGAGGAATCCAGCGAAGGGTCCTGCGATTCCAAGTTTATGGTCGCCATCCAGTCCAAGTCACGAACGAATTTGCGTGAAAGTTTCATCCTAGTGGCGTCGACATTGGGGTCAGAACAGAAGACCGGTTTGCCCAGTGACGCCACACCAATATCGACATCAGCGAAGCCGGCGCCTTCGGGTCTCCCCGGAACATCCGAGCTCCACAAGTACGCTCTACTGAAGAACATGGCGGTTGACACCAGCTCCCTTCCGCCGCGGACGTTTGAAATCACTTTGCCGTGGTCGTCGGGGCAAATCGGCTGTTTGCGCCGGTCTACCCTGACCACAGCTTCTGACTCGGCCTTTCTCCCGCCCGGACCCCCGGCTTTTTCCACCGGCCAAGAAAACCCCTGCCGCGTCTGCGTGGAGGTCGGACTTGATTACGTCGGCGCAGATCTCCCGCCTTTACGGCGATGAGCCATGGAAAATTTTCGAACACCCCAAGATAGGACTTGCGTTCCACTTGACTCCGTGGATCGGCACTTTGCTAGGCCGGCTGAAGAATTTCAACAAGATCCACGGCCAAGCAAATTGGGAAGCGTCCCACTACTTGATGCTTTCCCCCGACCGGGTGCGACAAGATCCGGGCCTGGCGACGTTCCAGAGCAAGCGCAAGCGACGTCGAATTCGGGCGGGCGAGGCTTGGCAGTCCCTGTGTCAGTACATTTTGGACGGGATGCGAGCCCGCGAGTGTGACGTCAACGTGTTCTTGTACCCGGTGTACCTCCACATGCCGAGGCGTCGCGTTGAGAAGACCATACTGCTGGCCGACGACGGCATATGGTACCCCGGTCTTGATTGCGCTGAGCCGGTCGCGGACCTCAAGGATGCTTTGGTCCAGCTTGACCGGAAGGACCCCTGGCGTAACCAGTCTCATGATCAAGTGGAAAATCGTCTGTCGATGTTCATCGGCCGTCTGTGGGGCGATAGCAAGTGAAGTCGCAGGTAGTCGACCAGATAACTCGCAATACATGCCATCATTTCTTTTTCATATGTCCAATCGTCAAATCACTTGAGCTAATTTTTATTACTCTCTCCATAGTTGCACCGAACACGTTATCGTAAACAGTTCCACCCCATCACCAAAATAGTCATCACATTCGTCATTCCGCTATTCCAATCCAACAGAGTTCATCACAATTTTACATCAACTCCGGACCTTCCACATCTTCACACCGGTCTAGACCGACCGATGCTACTGCGTGTCTTGGTCTTGGTCTTCATGAGTCTGCATCACTGCGAAGCGATTACGACTGACTCGTTCTCGTTCGAACTCTCGTAGAATAGCCCCACAATTCAAGTCGAGCTCGTCGACCCAAGTTGATTCATCATGGTCCTTCCATCGGACCAGGTACTCTCGGTGAGTCCGACCGAACCTGGTCTTCTTGGTCGACCGAACATCCAAGACCTTCTCCACTTCAAACTCGTCTTCCTCTAATGGTCGTTCCCAACTGTCCTCCGGCAGTAACGCTTCATCGAAATCAAGTATTTTTTCTTCGTCTACCAGACAGGGAGTTTTGGGTCGATCAGGAAATTCTCGGACCAGCTTCAACTTGGACACATGCACGATCGGACGATCGGGACGACCTTGTAATCTGTACCAGTTGTTACTAGACGGGCAGCGTGCTCACCAATCAGCTCGACAACACGGAAAGGGCCGTGCCACATGTGATCCAGCTTCTTCGCATAGCCCTATTTCACTCGGTCTAGGTATAGCCATACCCTCGCCCCTGGTTCCATACCGTGGGGTCGGACCTGGTCATTGGTCCGGTCTGCCCGGTATTGTGTGGCCTGACGCATCTTTTCGTTGACAACTTCTTTTGCATGCTGGTATTGTTTCTGGACCTGCATGCGCCAGTGTCGAGCATCGCGATCGCGGGTCCGGGTGCAACCTATAGGTATCGCAGCTTCCAGTGTTGACCGAGGGTCCCATCCATATGTCAGATAAAAGGCGTTTCTCCTCGGACCCGATCGGTCGACGATTTGAGTGCAAACACCAGTCTTTCTGCATACTCGTCCCAATCTCGCTGGTCTGGGTCAGCAACGTACATCTTGATCGCCCTCGTTATGGTCTGCACCATGCGTTCCGCCGATTCATTTGCTTGCGGACGATATGCCATCGCCGCACTCTGTTTCTGGCCCAGCATGTTATTGAACGACCGGAACACCTCGGCCATAAAACCGGGTTCCGGATAGTGCCTGATGACCTCGCTGGCGCCGAATCTTCCGAACACACATTCTTCGTAGCTCTGGGCGATCTGCTCCGCAGACCGAGATGCACTTGCCTTCGCAATAACTAGACCAGTGAACAGGTCTACCCATATCAGCAGCTCAGTGTTGACGCGCGTCGATCTAGGCAGTGACGGTATGTGGTCCATCGCTATGACCAGGAAAGGGTAGGTAGCTTGGATATTTCCGGGCGATCGCCCCTTGATTACCGGTCTACCCTTTCCGGTCTCGCAATCCGTGCAACAGCCCACATATTTCTGCACACTGCGGAAAAGACCTCTCCAGTGGAAGTGGGGCCTGATC
>CM047587.1:19716565-19727113 GCA_026184515.1 Peronosclerospora sorghi | reverse complement strand
CCAAACACTCCGCGGCGGGCGGAGGCGACTAGTGTACGAAAAGGGAAGAACGGCGACCCCTAGCTGTGGTGTGAACCAAGACCAGAAGAGTTTTTAGCCACTTATCCGAAAGCTAAAATATTTCCTTACTTAAAGGTATAACCTCTGTCCTAAAAGGTAAAACCACAACTAACATACTACTACCCTATAGTTCCTAAATGTACCCACACAAAAATATGTAAAATACCCAAAGTCAGGTGACTCACCAAAACTTGCGTTCTTGACACTTATTGAGTCTGATAGGCTGAAAAGCCCCCCTTGTTTAAACCAATCCGAAATTAGACCAAATGCCTTGACAAAACTTGACCAGAAGTGTGCCAAATTTTGGGCACGCTTCTCCACACTGACCCCACTGTCGACGCCAGTTGGACGAAACTGTCACGCAAATTCGTTCGTGACTTGGACTGGATGGGGATCATGAACTCGGAATCGCCGGACCCTTCGCTGGAGTCCTTCTCAGACAAGACCCCTGTGTGCTTGATGCGACTTGCAGTACGGCGCGAGGGCGCTCGACTTTCCGAGGGGCTGTAGATGTCGTCCGTGTCCGAGTCCTAGTCCATGAGAAGCGCCTGTGTCTTGGCTCGCTTATGGGACACTGCACGCTTCCCCCCGATTCCGGGTCCGCGCGCAGTGCCCCGCGCCCTCGAGCTACTCGGCGCGTCCGCGCGCTTCTTTGACTTTGGTGTAATTTCAGACTGCTGAATATTAGCCAATGAACGAAGCCGGTCTTGGTCCTGCTTCAAGCGGTCTTGGTCTTGCCCCGAGGCGACTAAGGTTGCCGATGCGGACCAATCTACGCTGGAGGAAGCAGTCGAACACGGAGGTAGCAAGTTCATCAAGCGCTGGCGGCACTGGTCTAGTGCCACCTGACGACGACCCGACTCTTGCGTCCAAGCGTCGGACCTGTCTTGACAGGACCGGACCTTCCCGTTCTGGTCTTGAATCGCAATTTGCAACTCGGCAATGCGTCGCGCGAGGTCGTCACCTTGCATGCGCAGTGAAGTCGCGTCAAACTGTCCGTCCAGCTGCTGCCGACGAACAAGTGCAAGTTAATCCCGTAGATGGGACTGATGAGCCTCCAGACGGGACAGCTCATGGCCCGCGCTTATCAGCTCATCCAAAGTGTGTTGGATCTGGTCAACATCATCGCCGGACTGCCTATCGGCATCAACCAAGGCACCTATTGCCTGGACTACCCTGGGAGGGATTAGAGCTGAAGACAAACGAGGGTCAAGAAGAGTACAAGATAAAGACCAAAGATGTGCACCTCGTGTTGCCTGGTGGGCCACCTGGGTCCTGAGACGCATGTTTTCTGCAAGCATGTCCTGCATCCGCGTGTCGGCTTCGGTCTGACACCCTTCCGATGTTTGAAGTGCAGGAGAGTTACGTGGGCTGTCAGACCGGGCCGACCGAACAGGTGAAGCAATGTGGGGCGACTCGGCGCATAGAGTTTCTGCAAGAACAACAAGAACGAGCGTCAAATGGAAGCATAAGAAGATCAAGTGCAGTAAAGGCAGTACCTGACGCAGGTGTCGAAGATGTTTGGTCCATGGTGAAGAAGTGTGAGTGACCAAGGTCCAGTTGGTCAAGTGATGGGTGAGGTCAGACCGTTATCGTTGTGCGACACGGCACCGAGTCCCGGGGAGCGGAAAATTTCTCGATGTTTATCTTGTGTACCCAGCTTGCCCGAAACGTGGAAACAGCACGTTTTCATCCTGTATGTTCATGTCCCCCAAGCCTTGGTTTACTCCTTGGGCTTTTGAGAGGCTCTGGCTGCATTCTCACGCGGAACACCACCAATTTCGATACCACAATGTCATTTGCTGACCAAACAGACTATATTTTTTAACGTCTCACGGAACATGCTGCTTCTTGCGCTACTGGAGAGTCCTTTTCAACCCAGATATCATATTTTCAGCCAAATTAGCCCTTGTGTTTCCTTTACCGACATTAGCCACGTCTGCATTTCATTCAAAGTCTCTTAAATGGCCTTGAGAACCCCACCTTAATCCGTCATACTTTCATCTGTTCGTTAATCTCAGATTCATCCATTTCTAGAGACCGACAAACGTATCCAGACCTGAAAAACGAAAATATTTTCACTAGCTTTCTGAAAAGAGGGGATTTTCCACTAGTGCCACAAGTACCAGTTCAAAAACATGAAACACTTAGTAAAAATAACTCCCTCGCAGCTCCTTCTGTTGGAAAAGTGTGTAGACATTTTGTACTTTGCACTCTTCCAGTATGGTGGAATACCATTGGCTGTTGGGATGGTATACATGTCTGCATAGATAGGCGGTTACAGTTTTAAGGTGCACTAGGTACCGGGTAGCCACTTAACTAATTTTACATAATGTACTTTTCAATTTGCATATAAACAAGCACAACTTTACTGGATCCTCCACGTCCGACTATCGGCGCATACAAGCTTGCCTCTCCTGCTGATCCCCCTTTTGCCAAAACTTTCAGTCAAGGTGGTTTAAGATCGCGGAAAGTGATTAAGAACTTTTATTTGTTTTTTAACAGTTTATGAGCCCAACGCTCGCTTAAGTTTTACGTGAATTATTCTTGGTGATACAAGTGTGCTTTCGTGAATTTTTTCGTGGTTACGTTACGTGGAACTAGTGAAAAGACAGGGTGGTCGTGGTGACGAGGCATGTCACCGCGATCGAAACGCTCAGCACAGAGATGAGCGACAAAGTTACCAAGGTGTTGGGAGGTGAAAGCGAGGAATATATGCGTCAATTGGCCGAGGCACGTTCGGGCGAAGCCGATTCACGTGCAGTACATTTCGAACGTGGAAATGACGCAGCTGCAGAACCTGAAGCTGCACCCAAACGCATGAAAACGGTTGACCGGAGTGCGCTCAAGAGCCAAAGAAGACCTTAAAAGGACGGGAATATGCAGCATCACGATCTAAAAGGATTAATCCAAGCACTTCAAGTAATGATTTTTTGAAAGATGTTGACGAAAATGGGGGGAGTGGTGAAAGCACCCTATGTGTGTTCGCGGTTTGCGAACAGGATGCTAGAGCAGCAAGTGGTCCGCCGATGCAGCCGGATCCTAAAACTTATAGGGAGGCCCATGGTGTCTCCCAATCGATGATGTGGAAACATGCGGAAATGGAGGAGATGAAGTCTCTCCAGGACCTAGGCACGTGGGACATCGTGCGTCGCCCCGCAGACAAAGTGCCTCTCCCGACCAAGTGGGTGTACAAAACGAAAGGTAGTGCAAACGGGTCGGTCGATTGGTACAAAGCAAGATTGGTCTCCAGGGGCGATAAACAATTTTTTGGCGATGGGTATTTTTTTTTACGTTTTCGACGGTTATGGAGTTGAACAATGTAAATTTGCTCCTGACGTTAGCGAAAGTATGGGGGGTGGCGGCACGCCACGGCGATGTGCCAAGTGCCTACCCCAAGGCGAAGTTGGAAAGTGATGTGGATATATATTTGCAAGTGCCTCAAGGTATGGATATTGCAGCTGAAAAATTGCGTGATTTTGGAGTGAAATCACAGAAGGAGCTCGCCCTCAAGTTGAAACGGAACCTCCACGGTTTAAAACAGACCGGGCGCCTGTGATATCAATGTTTGTGCGAGACGTTGATGAATTTTGATTTCGTGCAGTGTGTCACGAACATTTGCATTTTCGTGAAGCGTGTGGATAACGAAACAATTGTGGTCGGTGCGTATGTCGACGACCTCCTGGTCACCGGGACCAGTGAAAGGATTGTGGATGAATTTTTTGCAGATATGCAAGTGCTCGAGTTGAAAGACCTGGTATGTAATACCAAGTTTCTAGGCATTCGAATTGGACTGAGGAACGGTTACGTTCTGGATCAAGAAACAACGATCAAGGAAATTTTAATTACGCATTAACTGGAGAAGATAAATCCAGCCCGAACACCGGTGCTGGTACTCGATGAGGATAAGGAATTTCAAGAACATTTACCGATGCAACCGAAGGGCAACTTGCCATGCATCAGCATTTCAGTCGCTTGTGGGCAGTCTGCTATGGGAGAGATTTATGCTGAGAAAATTTGTATAATGTTAGAAAGTTCTTTGAACTTCCGTGAATATCCTTGAGTAATTATAGCCAATATAGTTTCGTCCTTTTCAACTTAAGGTCCAACATGGGTACATACAGCAAACACTAGCTTTCGCTGTTTGGAGGGCTTTTGAGTATGTTGTGATTGTTCACATTTGTAAGCCCGCTAGATCTAGCCACACTCTGTATTGTAACTACGTCTCGGCTCCTCATGCGTTACACTAATGTTTCCACTTCGGCTACCGCTTTGACATCCCACTGGGAGTTCGCAGAAGCTGCAGAGGCTTTGAGCCCTCGGTCGAGTTGTTCAGAATCTCCAGTATTGCCTCAAAACTTGGTCGCTCCTCGGGGTCGCTTACCCAGCACAGAGTCATAAGTTCTTTGAACAGGAAAGGGCATTTTTCAGGGACTTTTGGCCGCAAGTTGTTGTTGAGCACACCGAGGGCTGCCTGAATCTGCGTAAGACCTTCGTACGGACATTGTCGTGTGATAGTTTCCCAAATTACGACTCCATATGAGAATACATCAGCCTTTTCCGTGTATTTCTCGGCAGCTAGCACCTCGGGAGCCATCCACTGCGTAGTTCCGCAATTACCTGTCATTGTCTGGAAGTGCGCTCGTACACGGGCTAAGCCGAAATCGGAGATCTTCAGCGCGTATGATGAATCAATCAACAAGTTCGGACTCTTTAAATCACGATGTAAGATTGGTGGCTGAAACGAATGGAGATAATTCATGCCTAGCGCCGTGTCACGCACAAAACTAGAATGAAAAACGCAGTGAATTAATTCATTACAATGACGACCAAGTGCTATACGCAACATTTCTTACCTATACTGCTTTGCTGAATCAATCACAATATCTTGACGAAGAACATTCCAGAGCGAGCCACGTGGCAAATATTCAATTACGAGGCAGCGCGTTGGTGGCTCCAGGCATGCACCCATCAGTAAACAGATATTAGGATGCCTAGCATTGTTGTCAGCATGAGTGGACAATTAGTTATTATTTGGTCCAAGCGCGTTGATTCTTCCGCATGGAAACCAGAAGTACCTTAATATGCTCATGATCTGTACTTCGGCCACAAATTCCTCAAGTATGTCAGCCGTTAGATGCTGGCAAACCAAGATCTTTACAGCCACAGCAGTCCCTCGCCATTTGGCACAATGTACCGTGCCAAACGCACCCTGACCAATCATCTCGTCAATTTGCAGCTCTTTGAACTCCACGTGCAAACTGTCGTTTTTGGCCTTCGACAGTTTCGGCCTCTTCCGACGGACTTTGTTTCCATTAGCATCTGCCGCACCCGCACCTTTTTCAGGGACAGCCGGCTGCGCTTTGCAGTTTCCAGGACCTTGGTATACGAGTGATTCCTCCAATGCAATCTCTGCTATAGAATTGTCGCGGACCTCCTCTACGAGAGGATTCGCCAAAGTCCTCACATACATTGGCGAATGCAAAAACAGCGGAATACGTGCCTTACGTGCGACTTCGAGCTGCATTTGAGCTGGTGGAGCAACGTCTCGCACAAACTGCCGCTCCATATTAGGTTTTAGCGTCTTCGGATCTAAGAGTTCATCAGCCATTTCGGTCGATTCCAGCAAATCTCCGCCACAGTATTGCCCTCCAATCTTGATCAGCTCTAGCCTTCGATCCGGCGTGTCTCTAATATTTACCATATGATTTCCAGGGAGAGGACTCTCAAAATCATAAAATCTGTCTCTCTTAGCTTCAAACGATACACATTCTAATGAATCTTTCACTGGATTTGGTCGAGTTGGTGAAAGGAATCCCATTTCTTCGTCGTAGTCGTCGAACGTTATCCGATGTTGATTTCGCCCCGAGTTCTGTGATTGATTCGGTTGTTTAGACTCTTCATAACTAGCTCCTTCATAAATGGTGGTCGGCAGTTGGTCTATTGCTAGCTCTCCGCCGTCCGCAGCAGCACTCTGAACGTTATTACTCGGAGAAGCCGTGGATGTTGTCACACTATGTGCTCTTCTCCGCATAGGCTGCTTTTTTGATAAATAATCATCACCGGACACAGCTGTAGCCTCAACATTAGCCGCCGATACTGCAGAAGACGTCGTTTGCTTGAATCCAGCGTACCCATGATGAGGTTCAAGCGCCTGCTGCTGTGTCTGCGTTTGCATTTGTTGTTTGAACTGTTGCCTTCCTTGTCCCGGTCCTCGTTTCTGTTGTTGATCTTTCAATCTACCATCAGTAGACACCGAATGGAGGAACGGCATCTTATCGTCTTCCCGGTCCACAGGACTGTTCTTGTGATCAACTATTTCCTCGTCACCCCACGGCTGCTCACGAATAAATTTTAGATACATAGCAATTGCCAACACAAGGAAACACAGTGATCCAGACAGCACTGGGTCCATCCCGAACGTTTACCGCACGTGTGGGAAATCCTTACAAGCTAAGCTGACCTCACGAATAGAATTCCGGTACGCTAACCTTCCTACAAAAATATGTGTAACACATCAAGTATAAGTAAGCTGTCACCTTCTAAAGATGTGTAAACACATCAAGTATAGGCTGGGTTTATTGTATCGGTAACTTCAGCGATAGAATATGATGCAATGCTGCCTCGAAGGTTGCAAGATAGTAGCCGGATTCACTTCGTCGCTTTTCCGGATCACATAGACGATTTAATAGCACTTGGGTCAGAATTGGCGCCTCAAGATCACTGTGAACGATCACATAAATAAAAATGGGCAGGAAGTCGTCTCCGCTCAATACGTCCTCTTCCTGCGTTTTGGTCGCCATCTCTCTCTTTTTTATGTCCACTCCATCGTTGTTCGCACTAATCAACGCAGGGCTGCCGACTTCATCTCCATCGGTGAATCCCCGGGATAACCTGTTCGAACTGTTACTAGTCGGTGACAGCATCCGATTCACTGGCGAAATTGACGATTGAGGTTGCAAGAAAGCGGCAGCCAGCGGCGTTGAGTTGCGTCGACGGTGGTTTGGTGGATCGCTGAGATGTAATGTACGTTCAGCCTTGTACAGCACGTGGATCTGATGTGCAGTCGCGACTAGTTTACGCATCTTGTCCAGCGGCAGAAAAGCTCGATCGACTTCTTTAATGACATCAACCACAGAACGCCAGCTGCTAAGCGAAATTTTATCCATCGGAATACCGAAAAAGCTTTGGGGCTTGCCCTTCAAGTGGAAAACGCGCTGGCGAAATTGTTGCTCTTTATGCTGCACATGCCACCGAAGATGCTGTGTCAAGTCGTACATCATAGGTACGCATATGCGATCCTCAAGCTCATGCCGAATGGCATCCGACAAAAGTTGCTGCAGATTGTCCTGATTACTGACAGCATCTGTTGACATTAGGCTTACGAACGAACTCCGTCGATCAAGCGTAGAATTAGCAGCGCTACCCGCTATTTGTTTCATCAAACGTTGGACAATGAGTTTCATCTCCTCAAAACGATGCTGAAGCATATATTCCTGCACACCGTCCAAAATGTCGCCAATTTCGTTCAAGACGTCTTTGCTCGAACTAAATCCATTTTGCTTCATTTTTGTGAGAAATTTTTGGCAAGCTTTTCCTTCGGGAGATGTCAAATCGTTGACGGTATGATATACAAACACGCGAAGCTCACGGGAGATCGGCTGGGTTCGATTGCGTTCAAGAACGCTTACTTGCGGTACCTCTAAAAACTGCTGCAACTGCTTAAGAGCTACACCATGAAGAAAAGTGAGTGGTGATGGGGCCACAAGAGCTGCAGTAATGCGCAAAAAGTTCTCCAGCACCGGTGCACGATCGTGTGCAAGCTGGTTTGGCGAGTTGCGGCCATGGCCACGACGAGTTGGGAATACACACTCATTAACCTTGTCAGACAAACGACTCAGCTTCCGAACACGGTTAGAAGCGATCTATTATCTCAGTAGGGCCCAGAAAAACGTACTTTGCGATGAAGTTTATAAAGCTCGCGGAAACGCTTTCGCGTAAACCAGACAACACCACTTTCCACATCTACAACACGAACAACGTACTCCTATACACATAATCCAACAGATGCTGAATCATAAGTTATCATGCGCGTACATGCAAAACATGCATAAGCGATTACGCACCATGTGACCGCTGTTTCGGGCACGCTTGCTTTCTTCGCGGAATATTCGAATGCACAGTGCGTGACGAATTCCTATAAGACAAAAAATTAGATGTGCTATCTGAATACGGCAGCATAATAACTCGCTAACCTTTAGATTTCAGGATAAGCAGGTGCCACTCGTGGTCTGAAATCATGCCATTCATATTCATCGTCATGTCCATTAACTGCATTCACGTACATGCGTAAGGGTTAGTACATTCACGAGAGACTGGTGACCTTACATAGTTCCAACGAAGACGTTACCATCTTATTGGGCTGGATCCTGGACAAAATCATAGAGCGCAAAGTGTCGAGTTCTTGGCTCGATATAACACCGCTACGGTAAATCTCGCTAGCTTTGGATAAAAGCTCAAATACAAGATGAGGTTCGCGATGCCGAATGCGCTCTTCTGCTTCAGACAAGTTCAGTTTGCTTTTCTTGATTACATCAATGTGCGCAGTGTCAAGGATGCTAGAACGCTCATTGCGCAGTTCGGCCGGAAGAAATTTTTGATTCATTGAGTCCACCACAATCTTCTGGTTAGCACGCATAGCTGCATGACGAAGTACAGGAGTAATCACTTCGTCCGTCGATGAAATGCTTTTGTCAAACTCTTTTCCGTATAATGTACCATCATCCTCTGCTAACGTGCTATTCGATCTATTCGATCGTGTCTCTTCGGTATCATCCGTAGTATCCAGAACATCTCTCTTGGGTTGTAGCTCACCATCTTCCTCCTTTTCACTCTCTTCGCACTCTTCATCTTCGTCAGCAAGTCCTTCTTCTGATTTTTTGATTGCTTCTCCATCATCTGGCAACTATAGCAAAACATAACAGGGTCAAAGTAAGCATTCGTACACACATCCAGTCTTATTACAACTCACTACAACTAACTCTCAAAAAGTCGTCAGGTAAAGGATTTTTCGGGGGGCCATATCTACTTTTACACTCGTCGTTTTTTTCAGGCTTATCTGCTTGTATCGTCAAGTCCTCCGCGCGCTCCATATTCAACACCGCTGCAATTGTGGCTTCCATAATAAATTCATTAGCCTCAAGCACCACCTGTAATGTCTCTAACTCCCACTTCGGAAAAATTGAGTGTAAAATCTCTACACCGCGAGCGACTGCAGTTGGACTTGGCGTGGGAGCGCATCGGATGGAAGTCGGAGAGCTCGAGGGCGGACCAGTGACGTTCTTCTTTTTGGAAAATATGGATTCGAGCAGACTCTTTTTATTCTCATCGCCTCCTTTTTTTAGCTTATTCAGTACACCGCGGTCACGCCGCCGTCGGGACGGTGGCGGCGTGCGGCTGTCTGTCGAGTACCCGGACATTATCGACCTAACAGATGCGGCTTTTGCAAAAAAAAAGTAGCAAGAAAATAGAAACAAGTGGTCCACATAATAGGATCGAAAAGCCGAAGTTGCGGAGTGTCGCGGTACATGTGTTGAACTGTTTTTGGAAGTACGCAGCAGCCGCTGTCAAGGCTTTCCCAGCAACCAACAAATCAGTCCGCGAAGCAAGCACAGGCCAGCAGAAAAGGCTTGCGCAATCAGAAAAGACTGACAAGCCCGTGCCCTCGCTGCAACAAGCAGTAGAGGATGACAAGACGCGTACTGCGCAGCTCCATCAAGGTGCTCAGCATGGCAGCCCGCCCGGCGCCAACCAACTCACGATCATCCCGAGTCCGCAATACGATACTCTGTCGATATCGACATTTAACGACTCAGCAGGTACGATATCACCTCCTGGGAGCCCAAAAAGCAAGATAAAGACTCCGATCATGCTCTTAACGAACGGAGACAACACCAATGGCTTCTCCACGGTCTGATACAAGGAGCGCAGTCGCGGCAGCATCAACTTTACCGTGCTGCTGCGCAAACAGCGACCGGAGCCTCTTGATGGCATTTCGACCAAGAACTACTTTACTGTGCTGCAATCGATGGAAGTTGAGCTTGAGGTTGTGGACTTGACGATTGACGCAACGCTTGGTTTGTGTGGTGAAGTGTACCACAAATTTTGTCACTTTTGGTCAAGGCAGTTGGTCGAGTTTCCGATTGGTCTAAACAAGGGGGGGCTTCTTAGCCTATCAGATTCAAGGAGTATCAAGAACGCAGGTCTTGGGTGAGTCACCTGACATTGGGTATTTTCATAATTTTGTGTGGGTACATTAGGGACCATAGGGAGGTAGTATTATTGGTAAGTTGCGGATTTTCCAAGTAAAAGTCTTTTGGTCTATGAATAAGTGGCAAAAACCTCTTCTGGTATTGGTCTACACCGCAGCTAGGGGTCGCCGTTCCCTTTTCGTACACTAGTCGCCTCCGCCCGCCGCGGAGTGTTTGG
>CM047587.1:19695849-19706698 GCA_026184515.1 Peronosclerospora sorghi | reverse complement strand
GGACGCTCGCATGAGCACCTGATAATACCCGTCCACCAGATCTAAGGATTTGTATATAGTACAGCCCGCCATATTGTTCTGGAGGACATCCTTCCGAGGAATCGGAGTATGCATGGGTACAGTAGCTGCATTCAGCTTGTTGTACGCATGCACAATGCGCCACTTTCCGTTCGGTTTACGAACAAAAAAAGTGGGAGATGAGTGGGGAGACTTGCTCTCCCGTACCATCCCTGCCTCTTCTTTCCCCTTGAAGAATTCGTCGATAACGTCGCATTTCTCCTTGGGGAGAGGCCACTGCCTAGTGACGCAGTATTTGGTTCCAGGAACCAAATCAATTTCATGTCGGACTCCCCGATCCGGCGGTAAACCCATCGGCGGTTTGTCACTAATGACATCTCCGAATTCCTTTAACAAGGAATGGTAACGGTCCTCAGGATCCACAATGATCTTGAGGCCGCTTCGGACATTTAATGCCTGTTTGTTTTCACCAAAACTGACTCGTCCATCGTGGATGAGGAGTTCAACTCCTCTTCCGGACGTAATACGACAACCTCGTCGATTTCATCTGCTTTCAAAGCAGTTTCAAATTCGTTGAAGGACATCTCCTCCAACGACAACAGTTTGCCTACCCCAGGCAACCGTTCCAGGATTACGCCTTCTGTGACAACACCTGTCACACTATTCAGCATCCTGTAGGACTGCTGACTACTGGCCTCGGGACTCATCCCGACACCCAGATGGGGGGAGTCAATTGCCCCATCTATTGGAAGCGCCACGCGACTATCCACAGAGGTCTCTACCTGTACCAACGTGACTCTCCGGTCTCACCTATAACGGCGTAGTCGGAATCATTTCCGACGTGCGAAAGAGACAAACTTCGGGTCTCTTCGCTTGGAAGCGCCTCGCGCTTAACCACAAGGGTCTCTACCCCTACCACTGGAGTCGCAACTTGTTCGCCAGACACGGCGTGGTCGGAATCTGTTCCGACCTGTAGAAGAGACGAACTTCGGGTCTCTTCTCTAAGCGCCTCGCGCTTAACCTCAGAGGAATCCACCTCTATCACTGGCGACTCACCAGTCTCACCTATATCGGCGCGGGGATTAACTGCCGAATCCCCCTCGTTAAGGAACTCTTCCTTAACGCCATTGGGAAAGATCATTTCAGACATCCCAATCTCTGGAATCTCACGCCAGAATCGCTTTTGCGATCGAGCAAAGGTGGGTTCATGACTCGCCAATGCTTCACCCGACCGCGGGTGCGTTGAGCCAAAGGACTTAGACTTCCAGTCTATCCATGGCTCGTGGCGTTCCATCCACATTCTGGGCATGAAGTGGATAGACTGGAAGTCTAAGTCCTTTGTCTCAACGCACCCGCGGTCGGGTGAAGCATTGGCGAGCCATGAACCCACCTTTGCTCGATCGCAAAAGCACTTCAGCTTAAGGTCAATCGAGACCTTGGGTACAGTAACTTGTACACCCGTCGCAAGACGGAATGTGACAACGTCACGAGAACTTACTTCTAGGGCCTCGGCATACAGCCGACTCTTCTGAACAGAAGCCCGTCCGACATAATTTTCAGACGCTCCAGAGTCTATCAAGACTCTCCAAGGATTATCATAGCCTTTCACGTCCGCAAGGACGACAAGCAATCCTGGCTGGTACACCAACTCGGTGCCAGAAAGCACCGTTTCCCTCGGAGCTTTGTGCTGTCGGCCCCTACCCTGGGGCTTAACATCACTGAGGGATCCCCCAGTAGGGCGCCATGAACCTACTGGGAGCCGTCGTTTCCCGACTCATTGGGCGAGGGCTTTTTACCCGCCCTCGGCCCTTATAGAGAGTGTCTCGCTGGGGATTTTTCGGACATCTGTTCCTCAGATGATCCGTGCTTCCACACAGGAAGCATCTTAGCGGCTCATGCCACTGCAGCATTGAAAGGAGCTCCGACTCGAAGCCCTGAGGAAATGAGTCAGAGTGACTCTTAGCGGAAGGTTTCTCCTCCGCTTCGACCTGACTCAGGTCCATGGGTTCGGGACCCACCTTAGAGGAACGGAAGTTCCTCTCGGCGGTAAACGCCATCTTGAACGCCTTCCCCAGGGATTGGGGTCGGCATCGGAACAATTCCGAACGTTCTGGCCCTTCTCTCAGGCCTCCCATGAAGTCGGGGATGGACACATCGTCCGAATACGCTTTCGCGTACATCCCTGCCAACAGGGTCTTAAGCTCCTGGATATAAATCTCCAGGTCCTTAGTGCCTTGACGCACCTCAGGAACTCCAGTTGATTCTGGAAAACCAGATCAGGCGTTACGTACATTTCCATGAGCTTCTGCTTAAGGACCTTCCATGTTGGGAACACGTCCGTGACTGACTCCGAACACGTAAACGCCCATGTACGGGCTTTGCCCGTAAGATGGGTCAATGCAAGTCCCACTTGCAAGTGATCAGCGGTCATATTCGCTGTGGTGAAGGCCGTTTCGACCTCTCGCAACCAAACGTAAAGGTTGTCACCCTTCTCTCCGGTGAACTACTTTATCTTAAACGATATTGGGGGTCGCGCACCCGTGGAACTACCTCCACTACAACTCGCCTCATGAACGATGAGGGCATTTACCCTTGCCTTTACGGCTTCAAGGCCCTGCTCCACGAGGAGCTTCATGCCTTCTTCCCCCGTTAATGGTAACAGCCTTTTAAAGGCTTCCTGCTGGACGAAGGTCAAACTATCCCAATCGTCCTGATTCATCCTTTGCAGAGGATGCCTAGTCTACCAACACAGGTGTTGGATTGACTACAAGTGCTACCAGATGTAGCCGGTGCGTACACGCACGGTGCGACTAGCGCACAGAGGAAGACTCTTCCTTAAAGCGTTAGCTACCGCTACTTAGCCGATACGCCCTTGTAAAGGGCTTAGTAGGAGAGTTCTCCTACTCGGGGCCAAGATTCCCGGGTTGGTTTACTACGTAGCCTTAACGGATGTATTCCCTTTACGGGATGCAAGTAAAGGGAGGGCTACCTCTTACCTACGACACTCACTGCGCGCGTGACCGGTCGAGGTCGCGCGTCTGTACTTTAGAGTGAAATGTAAACTGAATATATTTAATATGTAATTACCCTAAATTAATTTAAGCTAATATAAACTATATGTAATACTAAGTAGAATATTCCTAGTTCGTACCTAGCTAAAATGTAGTGTATACACCTGTGTACTGACGCGTGGATGGCTGACACACCACCACCCCAAGGGCCCCTGCCCTGATTGGTTAAAATAACAAATGATTCAAAACCTTTCGAACCGGTCAATACTGACCTCAACCGTAGTGTACTCATGTACACCAACACTAAATGTAACTCGAATGTAACCCCGTTACAAACAAAGCCCAAGTGAGTATTGCATACATGTGGTGGGAGGGAAATCCTTGTAACATGCACTTGCTGGATCTGGCGGGGGACGTGAAAAAGGGAGTGAAAGCGGCGGGCCTTGTGGGTCTTCGTTTCAACATGATTGGCGTGAGCGACGGTATTAGTAATGGAACGGATGGAATGAGCTACAGTCTCCAGTCACGGGACTTGATTGCTGACTCGATTGAGACGGTCATGGGTGGTCAATGGTACGATGGTAATATCTGCATCCCGGGTTGTGACAAAAACATGCCTGGATACGTCATCGCCATGGCTCGTGTGAACCGCCCGTTACTGATGGTCTACGGTGGTACCATCCGTGCCGGTTGCAGCTCCAAGGGCGAAACTCTTGAAATTGTCTCGGCTTTCCAAGCATACGGTGAGTACATCGCCCGTCGCATCACGGAAGAGGAACGTCATGACATTATCGCCATGCGTGCCCTGGTGCTGGTGCTTTTGGTGGTATGTACACGGCTAATACGATGGATAAAGCGATTGAGACGATCGACGGGCGGAGCGTGTGTCGTGCTCTTCAATCCGTGTTCACTCGTCAATTACGTCTTGGCTTTACAAACCCGACGCAAACAGTTACATAGTACTTGCACTAGATAGTCCGAGATGCTCGTGTCCACGGGTGGGTTGCTACAGAACGCCAAGACGTGGCACAACGCCACCAGGAGCTTGTTTGTACCGTCGTCCGTTTCTCCTTGATCGACTCGTTTTCCAGTTGCACGGCCAGGAATTCGAGCAGCCCGCTCAGGGTCGAAAGATTCACTTGGGGAGCATTTCGTTGCTCTTCCAGCAACCGGGCAAACATGCCACTACCAATGGGGACCCGCGTCAAATACGCCATGGCGTTCGAGGCCACGACTTCCTCGGCCGTGAGCACCAACGACCGCAAGGTCGCTACCACCTTGTCGTAAAGCGTGTTATAATTGGGCCCAATAACGGGCCTTATTATAGGGCTTTATTATAGGGCCTTATTTAGGGGGGCCGATTACGGACAAAAATCGGGTACGTAATCGTATACGATTGTGGGTACCACGGCGTATACAGTTGCGTGTACGATCGTGGTGCACATAGTCGGGACATAGACAGTGCATAGGAAGATGGGAAGATTACGTACAGGTACTCGACGAACAGCGACGGACGACGGACAAATCAGGTCGACTAGTCGACGGAGGACGCTGGAACGGGTAGTTCTGATTGGTGGATATTAGGAAATTGGTAGTTCTTAGGATTTAAGCAATAATAAAGTTCTCCTTTTACGTTCGATCTGGCAGATCGTTTCCGGGACGGCACCTTTGCGCCTCCCTTGTTAGTATACACCTCTACGTCCCGGGCGGGAGCACTCTGTGCATTTTTGGCCCACCGGCAGACGTAGAGTGTTGAGAACTCACTCCGAAACTCCGCCCGCTGTGTCAGCGGTTCTTCTATAAAGGTTTTTTGGTATTGATAGTGTGATTGAGCAGTGCTCTCACCTCCCCACGTTTGGTTCACGTTTGGCCCCTAGATTTCGGCTGCTGTAAGCGCCCCACGGGAACTCTTGGTGGATTAAGTGAAATTTACCCCCCTCGTAGGTCTAGGCTAGGAATACAGATATTTCGGTGTTCCTTTAGCTGTTAAAGACTCAGAGGCTTCGTGATCGGGCAGTGAAGAGTTCCGCTGCCTGATCAAGTACCCCCTTCGCCGATCAACACTCGACACTCTGCGACTCGTGATCCGCGATCAAGAACTCGTAGATGACACCAACTTGTACTGAGCGACTTTTAGCACTTGATAAAGCCTGATCGAGTCTGATCACAGCTGATAAACTAATTTTAGCGACTGATCCAGCCTGACCAAGTCTGATAACAGCTGATCGACGTCTTTTAGCACCTGATCAAGCCTGATCAAGTCTGATCACCGTTGATCAACGTCTTTCCGTACTTGATCAAGCCTGATCTCAGCTGATCAATTACGTTTGGTGCCTGATCAAGCCTGTTCAAGTCTGATCACAGCTGATCAACTACTTTTAGTGCCTGATCAAGCCTGATCAAGTCTGATCCCAGCTGATCAACGACGTCCGGTGCCTGCCCAAGCCTGATCACTGCTGATTAGGCCTGTTCGCGCCTCATTCGAGCTCAATTATACCGGATCACGTCTGATCAGCACCTCGATCAACTCATTACAAGTTCCCTAGTCTTGCATCAAGGAATTGCCGTGTTTACATCCCCGCCACCTGGAGAGCGACGCACGCCTAAGCCGTCGGGTACACAAGGTGAGCAGAAACACAAGCAGTCACAGGAAAACCGGAGGAACCCCTTCGTTAGTCGGTAGTCCGGGCGCCGTGGTACCGCCTGATCAAGCGTCAAAAACTTTGATCAGCCTCTCCACCACAACCTCATGACGCGAGGCTTCCTCCAGAGCTTCATACACTTCCACCGACGGTTTGGCCGCGACGAGGGCTTTCAAGGGGGCCATGCCCGGGTGGTTGGATCGTAAAACGACTAAAAGAGCGTCGAGCAACGCTTTCGGGAACAGGGTGGTATCGCCGGGAAGAGCAATTTTCGGATCTAAGTACCGCTCGAGCAAGGTAGAGAGCATGTTGCTCGTGGCGTCGTCCATGACCCCCCTCGTCAGTGTTTCGTGGACAACCTCGACAGATTCCAGCCACAAGGACGTGTTACGCACCAGTGTCAAGAGGGGCAGCACGCGTCCCGCTAGTGCTCTATCTGCGGCCGTGATCCCTTTTAAGAGCAGGTGGAAAAATGTTCTACTCTGTGGCTGTTCACTATACGAGCCACATTGCACCCGCACGGACGTGGCGTCCATGACAAGCTCTTCTTTCGCATGGAGGACATGGCGCATGGACTTGACGAGCACACGAGCATTTCGGCTCTTACTTGTGGCCGCCCATTCTGTTCAGTGCGCGAGACACGCGACTGCTGCTTGTCGGTACGATGGGGCTCCGCGAGGGCGACCAGGAGCGTGTCAACCACCGGCACGAGATCGTGCGACGCGGGCGCGCACGGAACGTCCACGAAGGCTTAAAACGCGGCCGAGAGGATCGCGAGGGCGCGGGTTTGGACGCGTTGTGTGTGTCGGGGCGTAGATTGTGTCGCGACAGAACGGGCCATGGTCGGCACCACTTCCCGCGCCAGCGTGTCGCGGAACACGATGCCCGACACTTGCACGTGCTCAAACACGTGGCGCGGCGCCTCGATCAAGAGCTGCATGCACGTATAAAACTCGTCGCGCGCCAGGTGCGTGGCGAGCGTCACGCCCCATTGTGTCGTGGCGCGCGTTTCGTCGTCCATGGTACTACAGACCGCGCCAAATTTCGTGCTGGAGCATGGCGAAGTACGGCAGTAAGAGCAGTTTCTCGTCCGTGGACGTGGTCGGGACCTCGTCGCCCGCGGCCGCAAGAACCTCCACGACAAATGCCTGGACCGGGTCCGTCGTCCCTTGAGACGGTTCGTTCCACTTGAGGACGACTGGTAAGAGCGTGGCAACGTCCGTCGCGAGCACGCGACCAAAGCAGTGGGCGAGGGTGGACGTGGTATCCACTTTAAGAGCATGTTTCGATTGCAACGCGACACAGAACGGATGCTCGAGCTGGACGAGGACGGGGCAGACCTGGTCGAGGTATAAGATGCTCTTACACGCGAGGTACACGAATACTGTCATCAATTGCTCGTCCGTCGCCTCGGACGTGGCCGCGTGACGATACTTTGTCACGAGAAACGAGACGATCTTGTCCACTAGCGCGTGCTCGTTTGCTTGCTGCCACTTGTCGCGCGCTTTAAGGAGCGTCGGGAGCACTGGTTGCGGGGGATGGACGGATAAGAGCAATTCGCTTACGGAGCTCGACAGCATCAACGTAACAATGGGCGCGTGGGAGCACACCCCATCGCATCTTTCTATCCCAACGCCACTACCTAAGCCTGGTAAACTGCATATGCTTGTCCTGTCTGCGAAAATCGCTGCTCCATGGTCGGTGCAATCGAATGTGAATGTGAACATCAGAACCGAATCAAACTTGAAATTCCTCCATGGACTGTAGAAAACTGCCGTTTCCCGTCTTAAACCTCACGCAAGTCAAGTGGACATCTACGTATTTTGCGCGGTGACCTGGCTCCAGAGGTGTCTGTAGCTAAGATTACGGGCAAGGAAGGCCTAGTATTTACTGGCACAGCCAAGGTTTACGACTGTGAGGAGGATATTGTAACATGGTTACATTTGAGTCACATTTAGTAGGTGGTGTACGTGAGTACACTACGGTTGGGGTCAGGATTGACCGGTTCGAAGGTTTTGAACCATTGGTTATTTTAACCAATCAGGGCAGGAGCCTTTGGGGGTGGCGTGTCGGCCATCCACGTGTTGGTACACATGTAGTGTACACTACATTTTAGCTAGGTACGAATTTGGTAAGTCCTACTTAGTATTACATATAGTTTACATTAGTTTAAATTAATTTAGGCTAATTATATATTAAATATACATTCAGTTTACATTTTCACTCAACGAATACAGACGCACGACCTTGACCGGACGCGCGTGTAGTGAGTGCAGTAGCTTAAAGGGAGCCTTCCCTTTAGCTACACCCTTAGTAAGGGAGCCTTGCGTTAAGGCATTAGCGAAAGATACTAGGAAACCAAACCGGGAATCTTGGCCCCGAGTAGGAGAGCTCTCTCCTACTAAGCCCTTTATAAGGGCGTATCGGCTAAGTAGCGGCGAACGCCGCTTAAAGGAAAGTCTTCCTCTGTGCGCTAGCCGCACCGTGCGTATACGCACCGGCTACATCTGGTAGCACTTGTAGTCAATCCAACACCTGTGTTGGTAGACTAAGGCATCCTCTGCAAGGGATGAATCAGGACGATTGGGATAGATTGACCCTCGTCCAGCAGGAAGCCTTTAACAGGCTTATATCCTTACTGGTTGACGAGGGTATGAAGCTCCTAGTGGAGCAGGGCATTGAGGCCGTAAAGTCAAGGGTCAAATCCCTCATATCCCATGAGACGAGTTTAGGTGGAAGTCGTTCCACGGGGGTGCGTCCCCCATTATCATTTAAGATAAAGGAGTTCACCGGGGAGAAGGGTGACAACCTTTACGTGTGGTTGCGAGAGGTCGAAACGGCCTTCGCCACAGCGAGTGTGATCGATGATCACTTGCAAGTGGGACTTGCATTGACCCATCTTACGGGCAAAACCCGTACATGGGCGTTTACGTGTTCGGATTCGGTAACGAGCGTGTTACCAACCTGGGAAGTCCTTAAGCAAAATATTATGGACATGTTCGCCACGCCTGATCCGGTTTTCCACAATCAGCTGGCGTTTTTGAGGTGCCGTCAGGGCACTAGGGACTTGGAAACATATGTCCAAGAACTGAAGACCCTGTTGGCAGGGATGTACGCGAAAGCGTATTCGGACGATATGTACATACCCGTCTTCATGGGAGGCCTGAAACAAGGGCCAGCACGTTCGGAACTGTTCCGATGACGACCCCAATCCCTGGAGGAGGCGTTTAAGATGGCGTTTAACGCCGAGAGGAACTTCCATTCCTCTAAGGTGGGTCCCGAACCCATGGAACTGAGTCAGGTCAAAGCGGAGGAGAAACCTCCCACTAAGATTCACTCTGACTCTTTTTCTCAGAGCTTCGAGGCAGAGCTCTTATCTATGTTTCAGCGGCATGGGCCACTGAGATGCTTCCTGTGTGGAGGCACGGATCATCTGCGGAACAGATGTCCGAAAAATCCCCAGCGAGATAGTCGCTGGAAGGGACCAAGGGTGTGGAAAAAGCCCTTGTACAAGCCGTTGGGAAACGACGGCTCCCAGTAGGTGCGGGGCGCCCTACTGGGGAACCTCTCAGTGCTGTTAATCCCCAGGGTAGGGGGCGACAGCACAAAGCCCCGAGGGAAGCGGTGCTTTCTAGCACCGCGTTGGTGTACCAGCCAGGGTTGCTGGTAGTCCTTGCGGACGTGAAAGGCTTTGATAAGCCTTGGAGAGTCTTGATAGACTCTGGAGCGTCTGATAATTATGTCAGACGAGCTTCTGTAGAGAAGGGTCGGCTGTATGCCGAGGCCCTAGAGGCACGTTCTCGTGACGTTGTCACGGTCCGTCTTGCGACGGGCGTACATGTTTCTGTACTTAAGGTCTCGATTGACCTTAAGCTGAAGTTTGCAGACTTCGACAGCTTAGAACGTTGTCTAGTCCTGGATTTGGACTCGAGGTATGACCCCATTCTGGGCATGCAGTGGCTGGAACGCCACGAGCCATGGATAGACTGGAAGTCTAAGTCCATTGGCTCAACGCCCCCGCGGTCGGGTGAAGCATTGGAGAGTCATGAACCCACCTTTGCTTGATCGCAAAAGCGATTCTGGCGTGAGATGCCAGAAATTGGGATGTCTGAAATGATCATTCCCAATGGCGTTAAGGAAAAGTTCCTTAACGAGGGGGATTCGGCGGTTAATCCTCACGCCGTTAACGGTGAGACTGGTGAGTTGCCAGTGGAAGAGGTGGATTCCTCTGAGGCGACTCCATTGGTAGGGGTAGAGACCCCTGTGGTTAAGCGCGAGGCGCTTCCAAGCGAAGCAACCCGTAGTTCGTCTCTTTCGCACGTCGGAAATGATTCCGACCACGCCGTTATAGGCGAAACCGGTGAGTCACCGGTGGTAGAGGTAGAGACCTCTGTGGATAGGCGCGATGCGCTTCCAATAGATGGGGAAATTGACTCCCCCCATCTGGGTCTCGGGATGAGTCCCGAGGCCAGTAGTCAGCAGTCCTATAGGATGATGAATAGTGTGACAGGTGTTGTCACAGAAGAAGTAAGCCATGAACGGTTTCTGGGATAGGTGAACTGTTGTCTTGGAGGAGATGTCCTTCAACGAGTTTGAAACTGCTTTGAAGGCAGATGAAATCGACGAGGTTGTCGTATTACGTCCGGAAGAGGAGTTGAACTCCTCATCCACAATGGACGAGTCAGTTTTGGTGAAAACCAAACAGGCATTGGATGCCCGAAGCGGTCTCAAGATCCTCGCGGATCCTAAGGACCCTTACTATTCCTTACTAAAGGAATTTGGAGATGTCATTAGTGAAAACCCGCCGATGGGGTTACCACCGGATCGGGGAGTCCGACATGAAATTGATTTGGTTCCTGGAACCAAATACTGCGTCACTAGGCAGTGGCCTCTCGCCAAGGAGCAATGCGACGTTATCGACGCATTCCTTAAGGGGAAAGAAGAGGCAGGGATGGTACGGGAGAGTAAGTCTCCCCATTCTTCTCCCACTTTTTGTGTTCGTAAACCGAACGGAAAGTGGCGCATTGTGCATGAGTACAACAAGCTGAATTCAGCTACTGTATCCATGCAGACTCCGATTCCTCGGAAGGATGTCCTCCAGAACAAAAGGCGGGCTGTAATATATACAAAGCCTTAGATCTGGTGGACGGGTATTATCAGGTGCTCATGCGAGCGTCC
>CM047587.1:19615752-19685700 GCA_026184515.1 Peronosclerospora sorghi | reverse complement strand
TGGCCCACTGACTAGCATATACAATAATGGTCGGGACCTTTTCGGGATCGAAATGCTTCAAAATTGGTGCCGTCACCATCTTAGCCTTCAACATACCAAAAGCAAACTTTGCACGCTTCATATGGTCTTCGGCCTCCACTTGCGGACAATCTGCAGCAAGACCAGAGTCGGCGCCCCCATGTAAAGTTGCCCGGTCTTCTTCGCGCAACATATGGTAGTCCACTTCCCGGAGCTCATACAACACAGCCGCGTAGATACCAAAATCTTCGATGAAGCGGCTGTAGTAGTTTAAACTTCCTAGGAAGGAATGCATTGCCTTCAGAGACTTGGGAAACGGGAGGTTGCTTAACGAATCCAGGTCCTTAGGATTAGCCTCTAGACCATTGTTCGAGACCATATGACCTAAATAGGCGACCTTGGACATACCCCAAAAACTTTTTATGGCGCTGATAGATAGGTTCCTGCGGTCGCATGTCTCCAACAATCGTTCAACCTTCTCACACAGATCGTTCCATGACGAGGCAGGTATCAGAATGTCATCGATGTAAGACCGCCTCCCTAGAGCGGACGGTCTTCTTTCCCGATCGAATTCACCCTCTGTAAACACATCATAACTTTCGGCAGGGTCCCGATCGGTCTTGATTTTGAAGTGTCCGTACAGTGCGTTGTCTATCAACCTTTGATAGATCTGGGGTGCGTTCTTCAGACCGAACGGCATACGGTTCCACTCGAAAAGACCAAACGGTGTCACAAATGCGGAAATCTCACGGGCTCGATCAGTCATCGAAACCACCCAAAATCCACTTGCCATGTCCAGCGAACAATACCACAAGGTCTTGTCCAGGTCTTCCAACAAATCATTAATCAGCGGCATCGGGTACACCATAAGTTTAGTTAACCGATTTACCAGCCGATAGTCGATGCACAACCTAATGTCGACGCCGTTCTTCTTGATAACAATTACGCTCGGCGAGGCCCATGGCGAGGTCGACGGTCTAATAATCTTGGTAGCCAACAGTCCTTTAATAAGATCAGAAAGCTTTTCCCGGTACTGTGGCGCCACGCGTCGACATCGCTGAGCAATCGGCTTGGCATCTCCAGCGTCAGTATCGCAAATCGCACCTCGGGCTGCAGGTGGTAAGGCATTGCCCTTTCCGATCAGCAGATGTCTTTTCTTCCATATGATATTCTTCAACTGCTCGATCTGGTCTGGACTGTTAAGGTCTTGATCACCCACTTGTAAATCATCCATTGTAACTTCGGGAGAGTCGGCAGACACTTCAGGGAGGGCTGCCATTTGGCTTTCCAGCTCCTGGATGTACTCTTCCCCGCCTTCATGTATACAGACTTGTTCATCTTCTGGGGTGATATCACCTAGACAATCTGGACCGGCTGAACGCCCCTGGTCTTGATCGACGGGCTGTCCTTCACTGATATCGGTCTGATTAGGAATACCGTCATGGTCCGACCTAGCAACTTCATGTTCCCCTTCTTCCGTTTCTTGCTCCGCTGTCGCCTGGTCTTGTGCTGACACCACGTTTACTAGCCTAGGCTCGTCTACTTAATGGTCCACCGTTCCTGGTGACTGCGGCGCCTTTCTTCGGACCAACATCTTTTTTGGGGTGACATAACTTGGTCTTTCCACTAAAGGTGAGGTATCCTCTTCCACCGACCCATCATCGCTGATAAGATCGGTGGTCGATTGGTACGCCAGGTTTTGCCACTCGACATACCGCCTCTACCCAATCGAGACGAACCCCATCTTCCTTGGTACCTTCTCTTCTGCTAACCACATGCCGACAATAGTGTTATTGTCCAGTGTCAGCGGCTTGTCACCGATATTGGTAACCCGGACAAAATCACGTTGACCAGCACTTTTTACGAAGGTCGCAACCCACCGATCGCCCCTGGTCAACCATAGCTTCCTCGAACGAAAACCTTTCTCAGCCGGGGTATCGGCAGACCGACCGACTGGGATAGTGAGGTCTTGGTCCCACCGGACCAGATCGGTATACGAACCATACAGAGGTCTTCGAACAGCCAACTGGACCTGGACCTCATCCGGTAGTGTAAGCACTCCATGTGACAGGTCTAGGCGAATACCAGCTGGGACCATGAAATCCATACCTAGTAAAGCGTCCTGACCAGCCAACTTGCCAACCAAGCGCTGAAAAAGCAGACCAGCGATCCCGATAAAGTAATTTTCACACGCGTTCTTCCTTCGGTCATATAAGAGTTTTCACCGATCCCGACGCATTCTTGTCTCTGGGTATCGTCTATACGACATCCGACCTTACGAGCAAAGGCGGAGTCGATTATCAAGACTTCAGCTCCAGAGTCGAACAACATCGTCGCCTTCTGGTTATTAATCCTGCCACAATCTTTCACCTGCTTGAACCATTTATCAGGCGCGTGATACTTCCAGTATCCGCGGGATTCTCCAGGCAGCAAGTCCAACTGCATAACCACCTTAGTCCGGGAGTACTCATCGGTCTTCAGACTGTAGGCCGGATGGTCTCGGTCGACGCAATTTGGAATAGAACGTGTATTGTCGGTCTTATCCTCCTTGCCGACATATGCATAGATGTGAACCGTAGAACGCTCGGCTAGATCCAGATTCCAACTTGGCGAGCGTTCTAGTTTAACATCTTTTCCGCGTCCGGCGGCAGCATCCCCACGTGCTTGTCCGGCACGTACCACTTGCGTATCACGTTAAAAAATTCTTCAATCTTGCATTGGCCGGTCTCGTGGATCTATCCACATGACTTGCATACGAAAAGGCAGTGGTCCGTCGGGTGGCCGCGTCTCTCGCACTTCTTGCACACCATCTTCTTCCAGCAGTTTCGACCATCATGTTTGCTCGACCCACAGTGGGAGCACTTCTGACGAGGTCGGTCTGGATCGGACTTGCTTCCGTTCCTTCCCTTCTGGTCTACCTGGTCGGACTTCGACCTGGTCTTTGGGGAAGGTCCCGCAACATAGACGTAACGATACTGGTCTTCATCCGATGACTCCTGGCTGGATTGACTTCCACTTTCCCCTTCCGATCCCGTGCTGTCTTCGGCTACGATCGCCTTGACCGCTCGGGTCGGTCTGGTCCAGGGTCTCTTGACCTGATCGGTCTGGGTCTGGGTCTTGGATCGGTAGCGACCTGATCCACCAGCACTCTTCGCCCTCATGCTACGCGACTTCTGTAGCGTCCGTAGAGTCTGTTCAACTTCGCCCGCGTCCCTAAGACGCAGCAGAGTAAGCTGGTCCGCCAGTTATTGATCGTCCAGGGTACTAATGTAGTGACCCACATGTTCCATAGCAACACCGTTCGGCGGGTTATTCTCTTTAATTGTTATGCCGGCACGAAGTGCCGCCCCTTTCAACCGATGCAAATACTCGATCGGTGTCTCCTCGCTCCGCTTCTGCATATGGTGATACTTGCGGGCACTCGAAAATCCGGAGTTACAACATTGCCCTTCAAACTCTGCACATAGCTGGTCCCAGTCATACCGGACATCCCGACCTAACTGTTGGATCCAGTTGGCAGACGGTCCTTTCAACAAATCCCGGAAGATCAGACACTTTTCACTTTTTGGGGTCTGGTCTCGCAGAAACGCAGACTTGACCCGACCGAACCAAGACCGGGCCTGGTCTTCATCAGCATCCTTGCCAGTGAAGTCCTTGAGGTCGGTCGTCGCGGCCATACGGATGCGCTGAATCGCAGCAGATCCAAAGTCGTAAGCAATAGTGGAGGCTAGGTTAGCCTTGCGAGGCTTGCCAGTGCCCGTACCGTCTGACCCACAGTGGTCGTCAAGACCGCCGACCGACTCCATGTCACAGTCACTTGTCTTGCTTGGTCTACGCGGTCTGTCCGGCTGCTGCTTGTTCTTCCCTTTTCCGACTTGCTTATCACTTCGAGTGGGCATGCCCACAGATGTTACCGATTCCATATCCACATCTCGGCAAACATTGGCACTTTTCTGGGTAGACCGGTCTTGGACATGTAGGCGCAGAGGTGGTCTAACCCGGTCTTCCATGAAACGCTCCATCATCGTCTCAAACATGGCTTGGACGTTAGCTGGAGTCATGGGCAACGTGTTGATACCCTCCTTTTGCGGAACTGAGGCCTGTGGGGGCTGCTGGAGCCCCGACTGGCAAGCAGCCCTTTGCTGCCGCATGTCCCTTTTTTGTTCAGGCTGGGCATGGTCCGCCCCCATGGTCATCCGCTCGACACCGGTCTCCAACTCTGATGAGCTGTTCGAGGCCGGTGGAGATTGATGAACCGATTCGTCATCAGAACCAATGTCAACGAGCGCTGTGGAGACTTCAGCGACCTTCACTGCTGCTGTGGGAGTTGGGCGGCGAACCGCCCCCACCAGTGGGACCAAATGGTCGTGGAAGGTCGACATCGACGATTTCAGCCTCCAAGTCTCAAATTCAAATATTTTTTGGACATCGGCGGGGTTCTGCATTTTAATGCCAACCTCCGCCACATCGCCACCAAGTTCTTCACCAACAGTAATGGGCGATCACTCTGGATCGGCTCGGTAGTGGGACCGAGAAGATGGTCGGGGATCTGGAGGTTCAACACCCGAAAGACCACGTCAAAGCGAACAAATCGTTTCAGCTCAAAAATGTAATACATCTTGTTTAGGTCTTCTTCGGTGATGCCTCCATCTCCGACCTGCGCTTTTTCTTCAAGGTCGTCTTCGTCGGCCGGCATTCCCAACCCTTTCTTGGGAATCTTGGGGACCTTGGGGAGGTTGGTCTGATCGTTCTGATCAGCCTCCAAGTATTTTTCGTCTTTTGATTTTCCATCAACTTTTTTATGCACATACATAGGATCAGGACCAAGGTCCTGATCCTTTCCGGGACTATAGCAGGACTTGCTATAGTCCCGATCGGCTCCGGTGGGAGCCTTTTGGGGAGGAAAAAAATTATTAATCCCGATCTGGTCCTCCACCAGGCCAGACCGGACATCGCCATCTTTACCGAGAACGAAGACGTAAGGTGATAGCCTTTCCTTACGCCCTATCCAGAACGATTCCAAATTCAAATCTTCAAATTCAATCTTTGATGACACCTCGCGGTGATATCCACGATCACCAAGTGATCCGGGCACGCGCACCATTGTGGTGGAGTCAAGTTCAATATCGAACACGGTTGTGTCGAGAACCTGACCACCATCGTGCCCAGCCTTCCAACTTACGGGGGGGTACCCCGCGGACCTCCACTCGAAATCTGGTCCGATCGTCCACTGCTGGCAGACGACCGGTCATGATCCAAAGACACTTGGTCCGATTCACTTAAGTTCATCTCACCTTGAGTACCCGATGGAATGGGCTAGTTACACACTCGGTGGATCGGGATCGCAGATCGATCTGATTCGGTCTTGAATATGAAACCGTGCTGGCTAGGTGTACCTAGGGCGGAACGCTTCACCCCAGGTACGTACATACCAGAAACACTTCCGAAAGATAAATTCCGATAGGTCGATCGTCCAAACGATCTAGACCTGACCAATACGAAATAATAGAGGGTAGACCAATCAACCGGTCTAGCCCCTGACCAATATAAGAGAAGACCAATACCGGTCTAAACTCCAACCAATGTTGCAATGAACCAATATGTCAACGTGAAGACCCAATATGCCCGTGAAACTCCACAAACGATATCTCCACGTAAAGACCAATCCAGTGAATAGCACGTTCCAAACGTACTTGACTTAAAGTGCCGAGATCGCCAAATCGTACTCCCGTCGAGGGACTTCCGGTGGCCAAAGTGCGCGTGCAGCGCGTCTAGACCGGGTATAATAGGCGAGAGGGGAAAATTCAACCCTCTGTTCCCAAACACTCCGCGGCAGGCGGAGGCGACTAGTGTACGTGAAAAGAATAACGGCGACCCCTTGCTGCGGTGTAGATCAAGACCAGAAGAGGTTTTTGCCACTTATTCTTAGACCGAAAACCTTTACCGAAAATCCGTAACCAAAAGACTCTCACTTGGAAAACCGCAACCAAAAGACCTCTACTTGGAAAAACCGCAACTAACCAATAATACTACCCCCCTATGGTCCCTAATGTACCCACACAAAATTATGTAAAATACCCAATGTCAGGTGACTCACCCAAGACCGGCGTTCTTGATACTCCTTGAATTTGATAGGCTAAAAAGCCCCCCTTGTTTAGACCAATCCGAAATTCGACTAACTGCCTTGACCAAAAGTGACCAAATTTGTGGCACACTTCACCAAACTTATGCGCGCACTAAGTCGTGCCAGCCAAAGGCGGTGGTAGGCACTAGCCGATTCCGTCAGAAATTTGGCGATTATCAAGCACCTGTCCCAGCGCGGAAGCCCAAAGCAAGTACGCGCGATCAATGTGATTTCTGAGAGTGAGGAATCAAGTGCCGACGACAGTGGAAGTGATGGCGATCAACGTCGTTACATGATTGCTGCCATGCGCGATCAACCCGTGACGCATGATCAACCTGGTGAGCCCCAATCTGGTAAACAAAGTGAATCAAGTGCAGTTGATCAAGGGGCGGTGAAGAAATGCAGTCACTGTGGATCGATCAGGCATGATAATTTACGTTTTTGGAAGCGCCTGACCTGTATGAAGTGTGACAAGAAGGGACACCCGACCGATCATTGTTTATACGTCTGTCGAGCATGCGGAGAAGCTCACGATGAAGGCAAGTGCGCTATGGAAGAGTTTTACGATCATATTCGCCAGTGGTACAATCCTACAAATCATGCCGGAATGTTTCCCAAAGAAGCTGAAGATTTATTAAACTAGGACGCTCGCCAGGTTGGAATATGGTACGATACGAGCGTTCTGGTTTGTGTATTTTTGCATATGTGGATAAGAAGAGGGATGATCAAGCAGCAGAAAGAGATAATGATAAATGTGATCAGCCTGATTTACAACGCTTGGCTAATTTTCGTATTGATGGGTTTTCTCGGTCCCCGGTGATCATGGAAGTTGATCTACTTCCAGGTGAATCGCGCGGATATTGTAAATCCCACTCGCCAAAGAATGGTTTAAACAAGCCAAGGCGAGTGGCAAAATCAATAACGAACGTACCACGCTATTATTTGATTCTGGTGCTGAAGTGTCGATCATTGACTCAACCTTTTCTCGTAAGGTGAGTTTTCAGATCGACACGAGTCAAACACAAGAATGTGTCGGCATTGGAGAAAGCACTATCTCACAGAGGGGCGCTCTAAAATCAAGATCACGTTAGCAGGCTCGTTGGTCTATTATTTCCATGCATGGGTGGGCGACTTGTTGGTCAAGATGCTATACTGGGTATGGATTTTATGATACCAGCTGGTGTTCGGTTAGACATCGCCCACGGTGCGCTAAGTTTGCCTGATGAGGTGATCATCCCATTGGAGGGGCGCCGACAGCTGTATGGATCGAGTGCTAATTATATGAAACTCAATAAGTACGAACAGATCCCAGTAGGTCTATCTGCCAAGGTTCGAATTTATGACCAGCGATCTCGAAAGTTGTGGATTACTCGTGGAAAAGATTGGGTCCCCAGTATCACTAGGGGCGTGAGTACTTTACGGTATCTGCGTATTACGAACGTCTCTGATCATCCGATCATCCTACAAGTCGATACTATTTTAGGTATCTGGATGAACAAAGACGATGTTCCCCGTTGTCCTGGATTTATTTCAGTGGGATCCAATCGCTATAAGGAGTGGCAGAATCTTGCGTATCAAGCTTTTACAAATTATGTACATGAAGAACAAGAAATTGTTGATCAAGGTCCCCTGGTCGAGAAGAAGGAGTATCCTAGTCCTCAAAGTATTTTGGTACGACCTACAGACCCGATAACAATATCAGTAGCATTAGTAACCGGTAGATCACAGAAGGCACAAGAAGTACAAGAGACGAGCGATCCGGAGCCGAATGTGAAAGGTCCAACCCTCGATCACGAAAGTGAACAACCTGTTGCAAGAGATGAGCCTGGTAAAGATATGTGTGGCCACCATGTATCAGCTGATTGCGGTGAATTCGGTGTAATTCCTATTGATGATCAAGTTTGCTACCATGCGGGTGGAGATCTGTTCGTGGAAGAGCTGAAACAGCTCGCCACGTTTCCTGAAGTGTCTTCAAGCACCGAAGAAGTGACCAAGGATGATTTGCAAGTTGGTGACCCATTGATCAACACAGGGGATGAGATTGACCAGCTTCGCAATATAATTTGGGCGAAGAAACATCTGTTGATCGGGAAAGGGAACGCGCTGCCACCTGCTGCACGTGGAGTTGTCTGTGATATCGATGTGGGAAATGCGCGCCCGATCGCTCAAACTGTCGGAAGGTTGCGCCACAATTTCGTGAGAAGTTGTCAGCTTTAATCAAGAGTCTATTGGCCACGAAGATCATCCAACCGTCTACGTCACGCTTGGCATCACCTATAGTGATCATCGTGAAAAAGAATGGTGTGGATATTCGCCTATGCATTGATTATCGCGCAGTGAATCAACTCACGCGTCTGATGGTGTACCCAATGCCCCTAATTTATTATCTGCTCGAAGATTTGGATAAGGCGTTGTGGTTTTGCTCTTTGTATATGGCAAGTGGTTCTTGGGTCGTGTCTATGACCGATCGAGCACGTCAGATTTCAGCTTTTGTCACCCCGTTTGGATTGTTTGAATAGAATCGGATGCCGTTTGGCCTGAAGAATGCTCCGCAAATCTACCAGCGGTTGATCGATAATGCACTATTTGGGTATATTAAGGTTAAGGACGGTGCTGATGTATTTACCGCGGGAGATTCTGATCAAACAGAAGGCCCGTTTGTGCTGCAACGACGATCATATATCGACGATAGCTTGGTCCCTACACCTAAATGGGATACCCTGTGATAGGGTGCAGAATCTATTGGAAAGGTGGGATCAGTGGAACTTGTCGATCAGCGTGGCTAAATCGTACTGGGGGCTAGGTGAAGGTCCTTACTTAGGCCATCACGTCTCCAGCCGCGGCTTGGAAACAAATGCGAATAATTTGGATGATCTGATCAATTTGCCTTTTCTAAGTACTTTACGTCTTATGCAATCGTTTTTGGGGAGTCTGAATTACTACCGTCGATTTATCGAAGACTTCGCGATCTATGCTACCGTACTCTTTGAGTTACGCGAAACGAACTATCAAGAATTAAAGGGTCGGTCATCGATCAATGGGAGTCCAGACCGCGAAGATGATCGATTGATCAGTTCGAAAGTGGCATTCAGTATGCTAATAGCAAAGATAGCGTCATTCCCAACCCTACGCCATTTTGATCGAGCCAAAACGCCGGTGATCGTGATTTATGCTAGCGAGTGGGCAGTGTCTGCTGCGATAATGCAAGAACATGATCAAGTATATTGCACCATCGCATTTGCTAGCCGTACACTGAAAAGCTGTGAGATGAATTACAGCCCCGTCGAAAAGGAAGTGTTGGCTCTTCTGCGGATTTTGGATGTCTATTTCACGATGCTGGTCGGAAAGGCGATCACTGTCCTGTCACGTAGATCCACGTTGAAGTGGTTATTAACAGCCAACGGGATAGATAGACGGTTGGGCAGATGGGTGGCAATCTTATCACAATGGGACCTCGAGATCAAGAAATGTGTACAGTGAGAAGAGGAGGTACTGGGGGCGTTAGCCGCAAGTATCACCCCTCGCACCGAAATTGATGAAGTCCTGATTGCGATCGCACCGAAAAAGCAGCCTCAACAGATGATTGAATTGCCACCTCCAGCGGTTGAGAAAGGCAAAGAACTATACGCGATTCAAGTCGACGAAGGTTCCAACTAAAGCATGATCGACGAATCGACTATCGAAATTGTGATTGACGAACCCTCGATTAGTGAAAATTGATCGACGAAATCACGATTAATGTAGAATTGACGATTGATTTGAGGTGGTGAATTACGATGTATATTGTGAGATTTGGTTTCGGAGTAACAGCAGATGAGCCGATGGAAGATAGATGACGTATACGTATGAAAGTGACTAAGCAACAAATTGACAAAGAAACAATTGGGAATGGTATTATCAAGAATGTTTATTGATTAAGGAAAACTGCATCATGAGTCAACACGTGGCAAACGGCACCTTCCCGATCTTGGGCTTGTCCATGTAGCGAAAAATCAGGCCCGCGTACGGCAAGAGGTCGGACGGATGTTTACAGACCCATGTGGCCAGGACCTGCACGAGCTCGACCTCGACGACGTGGCCGTCTCCGTCTCCGTCGTACGTGTCAAACACGACGCGGAGGCGCTCGACGTAGGCCAATTGCGCGGGCGACGCGGCCTTGGTCACAGTCAAGTGCTGAATCTGCTTTTAGCGCTAGTAGCCCGAGCTCAGAAGCACGGCGGGCGTCGTGTCCACTTGCAAGACGAGGTATCGGCGACAAAAGCCCACGTGCTCGAGCACGACAAAGCGCACAATCTGGAACAAGAGCCAGCGCGTCTCGCCGCTCTCGTTTACGCACGCGCGCTGGTCCGTCGTGTTACTGGCTTGGATCCTGCCAAACGAGATCACGCATCCCTGCGTTAAGGTGTCGAGACGGCCGTGACGCCAATGATATTGGCGTACGCGAGCACGGTGGCCCACTCGCCAATGGAATTGTCCCGGCGCGGCATGGGCCGTCGGTTCGCACACAGGAGACGAAACGCGTCGCCCTGGACTTCGAGGATATGGTTGACAAACGCGGGCACAGGGGAGCAAGGGCCACACGCTCCGCTTGCCAAACGTGCGGTTCCGGTACTCAGCAAAGAACTGGCGATTGAACGCGTGGTCGTGGAGCAAGAGGCAGTCGGCCACGACGTCCGCGACCCTGAGCTCCTTGTTCGCGGCACGCACCCACTCGTCCTTGTCATAGAACTGCATGGTCGACCCCCGTCCCAACCCCTGTACGGCTGGGACGAGGCTCAGGGGCGGCTGTGGTATAGTGTGCCATAAAATTGGGCCTAATTAAGGGCCTAATTATGGACCTAATTAGGAATATGACTGCGGACACAAATTGGGTACGTAATCGTGTACGATTGTGTGTACCACGGTGTATACAGTTGCGTGTACAACCGTGGTGCACATAGACAGGGTATAGACAGGACATAGACGGGACATTGGGAGATGGGACGATTACATACAGGTACTCAACGAACAGCAACGAACATCGAAGAAAGACGGATAAATAAGGTCGACTGGTCGACGGAGGACGCTGGAATGGGTAGTTCTGATTGGTGGATATTAGGTAATTGGTAGTTCTTAGGATTTAAGCGATAATAAAGTTCTCCTTTTGCGTGAGATCTAGTAGATCGTTTTAGGGACGGCACCTTTCCGCCTCCCTCTATAATAATACTTCTACGTCCTGGGAGGGAGCACTGAGTGCATTTTTGGCCCACCGGTAGGCGTAGAGTGTGAGAACTCGCCGCAACTCCGCCCGCTGTGTCAGCGGTTCTTCTTTTGAAAGGTTTTTGGTTTCAGGAACTTGATCTAGCAGTGCTATCACCTCTTCCCCGTTTGTTTCGCGTTTGGCCTCTAGAGTTCGGCTGCTGTAAGCGCCTCACGGGAACTCTAGGTGGATTTAGTGAAATTTAACCCCCCCTCGTAGGTATAGGCTAGGAATACATATATTTGGGTGTTCCTTTAGATGTTTAAGACTCCAGAGGCTCCGCGATCAGGCAGTGAAAACTTCCGCTGCCTGATTAAGTACCCCATTCGCCGATCAACACCTGATGGACACTCTGAAACTCGCGACCCGAGTTCATCTGCTCGCAACTTGCGCCAACTAGCTGATCAGCGACTTTTAGCACCTGATCAAGCCTGATCAAGTTTGATCACAGCTGAGCAACGACTTTTAGCGCCTGATCAAGCCTGATCACTGCTGATCAAACCTTATCACGCCTGATTCAAGCTTGATTGCGCCTTATCAAGCCTGATCGCAGCAGTTGTTTCATCACAAGTTAACTCAATCTTGTAACAAGGAATTGCAGCGTGCCATCCACGCCACCTGGAGAGCGACCCACGCCAAAGCCGTCGGTTACCAAGGTGAGCAGTAACATAAGCAGTCAAGAGACAACCGGAGGACCCCCTTCGTTAGTCGGCGGTCCGGGCGCCGAGGTAACGCCTTATCAAGCGTCAAAAACTTTGATCAGCCGCTCCAACACAGTGCGATCTACATCCGCAACGAGATACCAGCCAGCTGGACCTGAAGGTCCGAGTGAAACGAGCGCAATTGAATGACTTCGTCTTGAGTCTGTCGCAGTTGATTGCGCAGCGTGTCGTGTTCTTCAGAAACTTGATCAAAAAAGGCATTGCGTGATGGAAAGCTCCTCCTCCAGCTGGGAATATTCGACGTGTAGATCATCCAGCTCAGCCTGGAGATTAGACACTCCCTGAACCCGCTGACATATCTCCTGCGTCTGGGACATGATGGCGGTATAGTCCTCCATCTGCATGCGATTGGTTTTATTCTTCTTCCGGAGGCGATCGTATTGATCTTTGCGCCTGTCAATCTCGGCGGTAAGTTTGAACGCCTGCTGGACCAAGCGATGATTCTTGGAAGCATCCTGATTGTATTCTTCTTGTAATTTGTCCATGCGCTGCTGAAGTTGATCCAGCTCTTGCGCTTGATCAGCAATAGTATCTTCATGCACCGAGCGCAGATAGCGATCACGGTCACGACTGCTCTCAAATCCCGGATCCGGGCGCGTTGATCGACCATGGTATTCTCTTGATCGGCTACAGTGTTTTTTACGGTCTTCAACTTAGTCTTGAGATCGTTGACTGCAGTGTCAACGAAATCACGCAGTGACACAAGCTGTTTAAGGGCTGCACGCTTGATTTCGGCATCTCGGTCCGCCACATCGCGTTTGGCACGAGCGAGCTGCTGTCGGAGCATCGCGATAGTGTCTTCGCTCATCGTGAGCGAGTTGGATAACACGATGATCTGTTCGTCGCGTGCATGAGGGCCTCTTGTAGGCTGTAAGCCCGATTGACCGCGTCGATCGCCTGATCAGCTGCGGCCCGACCCAGGGAAGGAGCGGTAGCAGTATTCGCTGAGGTGCCGTCCGTTATCGCTTGCATGATGGAAATTCAGAAAAGACTGATCGAGACAGCTTCATCGCAGATGCCACGGTTGGTGGAGGATGAACGTTGGATCGCGAGGGGTATACCACTAACGGTAACGGCCTGACCGATTAGGACCTGATCGGCGGGAGAAAGGGCAGATTGATGGGTGATGATTACCTGATCAATAATGTCAGGATTGATGGGTGTGGACTACTCGACCAACGGTGGCATGATCTAATATACCCAACGGCATGATCGACCCTCGCCCCAACCGCTGTACGGCTGGGACGAGGCTCAGGGGCGGCTGTGGTAAAGCGTGCTATAATTAGTCCTAATTATGGGCCTAATTAGGGGTCTGATTGCGGGCACTATTGGGTACGTAATGGTATACGATTGTGTGTGCCACAGTGTATACAGTTGGGTGTACAATCGTGGTGCACATAGACAGGACATAGACGGGGCATGGGAAGATGGGACGATTACGTACAGGTACTCATCGAACACCGACGAAGACCGACGAACGACGGAGGAATCAGGTCGACTGGTGGACGGAGGACGCTTGAATGGACGGTTCTGATTGGCTGAAATTAGGGAAATGGTGGATCTAAGGCTTTAAGCAATAATAAAGTTCTCCTTTTGCGTACGATCGAACAGATCGCTTCAGGGACGGCACCTTTGCGCCTCCCCTACTAATAAATACCTCTACGTCCCTGGCGGGAGCACTTAGTGCGTTTTTGGCCCACCGGTAGGCGTAGAGTGTCAAGAACTCACCCCGCAACTCCGTCCGCTGTGTCATCGGTTTTACTGTAAAGTTTTTTTGGTTTTGGGAGTGTGATTGAGCAGTGCTCTCACCTCTCCCCGTTTGGTTCACGTTTAACCCCTAGAGTTCGGCTGCTGTAAGCGCCCCACGGAACTCTAGGTGGATTAAGTGGATTTATTCCCCCCTCGTAGGTCTAGGCTAGAAATACAAATATTTGCGTGTTCCTTTATCTGTGTAAGACTCCAGAGGCTCCGTGATCGGGCAGTGAAGACTTCCAATGCCTGATCAAGTACCCCCTTCGCCGATCAACACCTGATCTACACTCTGTAACTCGTGACCCGCGATCAACAACTCGCAGATCGCACCGACGTGTACCTGAGCAACTTTTGGCACCTTATCAAGTCTGATCTCAGCTTATCAACTACTTTTGGTGCCTGATCAAGCCTGATCAAGTCTGCTCTCAGCTGATCAACTACTTTTAGTGTCTGATCAAGCCTGATCAAGTCTGATCACAGCTGATCAACGACTTTCGGTGCCTGCCCAAGCCTGATCACTGCTGAGCAATCAAGTTCGCACCTGATTCGAGCTCTATTATACCTGATCACGCCCGATCAGCACCTCGATCAACTCATTACAAGTTCCCCAATCTTGCATCAAGGAATTGCCGTGTTTACATCCGCATCACCTGGAGAGCGATCCACGCCTAAGCCGTCGGGTACACAAGGTGAGCAGAAACACAAGCATTCAAGGACAACCGGAGGACACCCTTCGTTAGTCGGCAGTCCGGGCGCCGTGGTACCGTCTGATAAAGCGTCAAAAACTCTGATCGGCCGTTCCACCACAATGGTGCGCGTGCCCGGATCTTGAGCGACGCGGGATATCACCGCGATTCTACGCAAGATGGCGCTGATGTGGAAGTGAAAACGGAAGCGGAATCAGAAGTGAAGATAAAGGTGGAAAAGGAGGAGGAGGTTGTGATGATGGAAGGCAGTTCGCCGTCGTCATGCCTAAAGAAGAAAGGAAATGCTGATCATCAGGACCTGGGGAGGAATCTTGATGAAATAAAGGAGGAGAAGCCTCAACCACCTCCCGAGGCTCCTTCGAGAGCCCATGCGGATCATAGCGCAAGTTATGATCCGCCAAAAATATGTGTATATAATGATCCGGATGGGGATCCGTGGTGAAGTATTACAAGACCGACCAGCCGAAGGTGTTGGGGAAGGCGCCTGGGTCGGAGAGCGACGAAATTCGATCAAGTACGCCACCAACGGAAGCCGATCTGGTGAGGACGTTTTACCGAAAGGTTTATAAAGGAAAACTTGAAGATTTCATATTAACGAATTTGATCATGAGCCTGCTTGGGGTCATGATCAGCGGGAAGCTGAACGGACCGGTCGATCAGCCATTTACGGATGGGAGGGACAAACTCACGATCGTACTGAGGCTAACACGCCTGATCAATCAGGCAGGTCTGACGACAGGCGCCTACGGTGCTGAAGAGGTGTTTGATCAGGATCCAGAAGATCTGTCAGAAGCTACCCAGCAGTTGTTTCATCTATTGCTACCTATCGTGGGTCAAACCACTAAGTTGGAAACCTCGCACTCTCCGTTGAAGATTGAAGCAGGTCCGTCAAACAACGCAGCAGAACACACGGGATCATCGTGCTACGAATCTTCCCCTTCTGAAGGCGATGAATTTGAAGCGGAGTCGAGTAGTGCCGGGAGTATAGAGCCCAAGATCACCAGGATGATAGTTTGCCAGAAGGATAAATCCAAGTTTTCGGCTATCAAGATGGAACCTCAATCGATCAAAGCAGAAGATGATCAAGTATCGTAAAGTCCACAGCTGCAGACATTCTTTGATAAGGCTATGGAGAAGTTTCTGGCTGAAGAAAGACGCAAGCTGACACCTGGAGTCGTCGGCGGAAAAAACCGCACCAGCTAAAGATTGGAAGAGCTGCATCGATCAAGGACGTTGACATGGAATCTGTGCATTCACTGCGTCAGCAGCACTCGAAGCCAGAAAGATCGGCAACGGTAAAGGACGTTGACATGGAATCAGTATATTCGTTCCATGATCAACGATCCCAGAGCGAGTACATTGACCCAGATGAGCCGATCACACTACCACGACAAGCCACCGTTGCGTCCGCACATACTGGGATGCCTGATCAACAGACGATTCCCAGGATTTGGATGTCTGCGATTGGTGATTTAAAAGAATTTTCGGGAAAGGAAGGGGATGAAGATTAAGCGCGGAATGGGATTAGTCGCCTCAAGTCAGCATTTATGCGGGATCAAGCTTCTGATCCTGAAAAGTGTCTGATCCTAGGCGATCTACCAAAAGGACCAGCGCGCAATTGGCATCGCCAGCTGAGTAGAAGCACTAGATCATGTTGGAAAAATCTTGTGGATGAGTTTGAAGTGCAATATTGTGGAAGTGGACAATCGGCATCCCGCCTTGGATGAAAGCCCAATCGAATATCTGCACCGGTTGAATGTGGCGGGATTGCGAGCCAAGTTGCCGATCAGGTATGGATCGCCCACAACATTACGTGAACATGTACAACATTTCTTGGATACATTGGCCAATCGCGAGCTCGCTGATCAACTGGCGCTTTTGCGGTTGGACACCGCGGCATACCTGGAAGATACATTGCGGGCGTATGCACGTAATAGGTGGTAATACAACAGCGGCCGTAGGTACCAGCCGATTCCGCCAAAAATTCGGCGATGATCGGGCACCTTCCCCAGCGCGAAATCCCAAGTCAGTACGCGCGATCAAGGTGTCGTCTGGAAGTGAAGAATCAAGTGCCGACGACAGTGGAAGCGATGGATATCAGCACCGTTACATGATTGCTTCTATACGCGACCAACCAGGGGCGATCGATCAGTCTGGCGAGTCCCGATCGGGTAATCGAAGTGATACAAGTGCAGTCGATCAAGGGGAGGTGAAGAAATGCAGTCATTGTGGGTCGATCAGGCACGATAGTCTTCGTTGCTGGAAGCGCCTGACCTGTCTCAAGTGTGGCAAGAAGGGACATCCGACCGATCATTGTTTATACGTCTGTCGAGCATGCGGAGAAGCTCACGATGCGGGCAAGTGCCCTATGGAAGAGTTTTACGATCGTATTCGCCAGTGGTACAATCCTACAAATCATGCCGGAATGTTTCCCAAAGAAGCTGAAGATTTATTAAACTAGGACGCTCGCCAGGTTGGAATATGGTACGAGACGAGCGTTCTGGTTTGTGTATTTTTGCATATGTGGATAAGAAGAGGGATGATCAAGCAGCAGAAAGAGATAATGATAAATGTGATCAGCCTGATTTACAACGCTTGGCTAATTTTCGTATTGATGGGTTTTCTCGGTCCCCGGTGATCATGGAAGTTGATCTACTTCCAGGTGAATCGCGCGGATATTGTAAATCCCACTCGCCAAAGAATGGTTTAAACAAGCCAAGGCGAGTGGCAAAATCAATAACGAACGTACCACGCTATTATTTGATTCTGGTGCTGAAGTGTCGATCATTGACTCAACCTTTTCTCGTAAGGTGAGTTTTCAGATCGACACGAGTCAAACACAAGAATGTGTCGGCATTGGAGAAAGCACTATCTCACAGAGGGGCGCTCTAAAATCAAGATCACGTTAGCAGGCTCGTTGGTCTATTATTTCCATGCATGGGTGGGCGACTTGTTGGTCAAGATGCTATACTGGGTATGGATTTTATGATACCAGCTGGTGTTCGGTTAGACATCGCCCACGGTGCGCTAAGTTTGCCTGATGAGGTGATCATCCCATTGGAGGGGCGCCGACAGCTGTATGGATCGAGTGCTAATTATATGAAACACAATAAGTACGAACAGATCCCAGTAGGTCTATCTGCCGAGGTTCGAATTTATGACCAGCGATCTCGAAAGTTGTGGATTACTCGTGGAAAAGATTGGATCCCCACTATCACTAGGGGCGTGGGCAGTTTGCGATACCTGCGTGTTACGAACGTTGTTGATCATCCGATCATCGTGCAAGATGATACGATTTTAATTATCTGGATGAACAAAGATGATGTGCCCCGTCTCCCTGGACTTGTTTCGATAGGGTCTAATCGTTACAAGTAGTGGCAAAATCTCGCGTATCAAGCGTCTACCGATTCCGTGAATGACGATCAAGAAAGTGTCGATCAAGGTCCCCTAGTCGAGAAGAGGGAGTATCCTAGTCCTCGAAGTATTTTAGTACGCCCTACGGACCCGATCGCCACATATGTTGCATTGGTAACCGGAGGGACGCAAACGATGCAAGATGTGCAAGCGCGGTGCAATCAGGAGCCGGAGATGAAAGGTCCGACCCCGGATCACGGAGTTGAACAACCTACTGCTAGAGATACGTCTATTCAAGACACGCGCGATCACCCTATCTCAGCCGTTCCTAGCGAAGTTGGTGTAATCCCTATCGATGATCAAGTTTGTTACCATGAAGGTGGAGATTTGTATGTGGAAGAACTGGAGAAGCAGCTTGCTACGTTGCCCGAAGTATCTGCAAGCACCGAAGAATTAACTAGGGACGATTTGCTAGTCGGAGACCCCTTGGTCAACACTCCAGAAGAAATTAATCAGCTTCGCGATATAATTTGGGCGAAGAAACATCTGTTGATTGGAAAGGGTAACGCACTACCTCCTGCTGCACGTGAAGTTGTTTGCGATATCGATGTAGGCAATGCTCGCCCGATCGCCCAAAAGTGTTGTAAGGTGGCTCCACAATTTCGCGAGAAGTTATCGGCTTTGATCAAAGGGCTATTGGCTACCATCATTCAACCGTCTACGTCACCCTGGGCATCACCTATAGTGATCATTGTGAAAAAGAACGGGGTTGATATTCGTCTATGTATCGACTATCGCGCGGTGAATCAACTCACGCGCCTGATGGTATATCCAATTCCCCTGATCCCTGATCTGCTGGAAGATTTGGATAAAGCGCTGTGGTTTTGCTCTTTGGATATGGCGATAGGTTTTTGGGTCGTATCTATGACCGATCGAGCGCGTCAGATTTCGGCGTTTGTCACTACGTTTGGATTGTTCGAATGGAATAGGATGCCTTTGGGCCTAAAGAATGCTCCGCAAATCTACCAGCGGTTGATTGATAACGCATTATATGGGTATATCAAGGTTAAGGACGGTGCTGACGATTCGGATGATGTATTTACGGTGGGAGATCCCGACCGAACACCGGGCCCGTCTGTACTACAGCGGCGATCATATATCGATGATATTTTGATCCCTGCACCTACATGGCCTACCCTATGTGACAAGGTGCATCGTTTGTCGGAGAAGTGCGATCAATGGAATTTATCGATCAGCGTGGCCAAATCGTACTGGGGGCGAAGCGAAGTTCCTTATTTGGGGCATCATGTCTCTAGCCGAGTTTTGGAAACAAATCCAAATAAAATGGATGATATGATTGATTTGGCACTGGCTCCTTACGGGCCATGTAATCGTTTTTGGGGAGTTTGAACTACTACCGTCGGTTTATCGAAGATTTCGCGATTTATGCCGCTGTGATCTATGAATTAAGGGAAATGGATTATCAAGAGTTAAAGAGCCGATCGTTGAGCAAGGAGAATATGGATCAGGAAGGTGATCGGTTAATCAGGGCAAAAGTAGCATTCAGCATGCTGAAGGCGAAGATTGCGTCATCTCCAACCCTGCGCCACTTTGATCAGAACAAAACGCCAGTGATCGTTGTTTAAGCCAGCAAGTGGGCTGTATCCGCCGCGCTGGTACAAGAACATTATCAAGTGTATTACCCCGTGGAATTCGACAGCCGAACGATGAAGAACGGTGAGCTGAACTACAGCCCCGTCGAAAAGGAAGTTTTGGTGCTTCTACGGCTTTTGGATGTTTACTTCACGATACTGGTCGGAAAGGAGATCACTGTCCTGTCACGTAGATCCACGTTGAAGTGGTTATTAACAGCCAACGGTCTGGACGGACGGCTGGGCAGATGGGCTGTGACCTTAGCACAATGGGACCTCGAGATCAAGAAATGTGTACAGTGAGAAGAGGAGGTACTGGGGGCGTTAGCTGCAAGTATCACTCCTCGCACCGAAATCGATGAGGCACTGATTGCGATCGCACCGAAAAAGCAACCGCGGCAGATGATTGAAGTACCACCTCCTACGGTCGGAAAAGGCGAAGAACACTACGTGATTATTTTCGATGGATCTGCAAGTGTCAAGCGACGTGTAGGTGCGTTCGGCGCTATCGTATGGAAATTACCGGAGTGGAAGATTATGACCGCGGTAGCCGATCACACCGCCATGCACCTGATATCACGGTGAACGAAGCGGAATACCATGGATTGCTTTTAATTTTGGACCTACTGTCGAGATACCCCAAAGGAAGGATGATCGTGTGTGGAGATTCGAATTTATTAATCCGGTAAATGCGCGGCGAAATAGAGTGTAAAGCTCCGCGATTGCAAGTGTTGCAACAGCGTGCGTTCAATCTCCTTCGCGAATGGTCGGATCATGATCTATTGCATGTCAAAAGAGAGTGGAATAAGAGTGCAGATCACATCACCACTAGGGCTATGCAGAGTGGAACAAGATTTGAAATCGATGACGTGAAACAGCTGGAGAAATTGACCGATCTCAACAGTTTGACGGAAGTGATCACTTGAAATGAAGATCCCACTGCCCCGCAAGTACTAGTTATGACACGATCCCGTAACCTACATCAGCCGCGACCGTCAACGTGGCCCGATATATCTATAGCCGGGATAAGGGCGGAACGGGTAGAAAAGGCACAGGACGAAGATAAATGGGTTCATGATTTGCGAAGTTATCTGTATGGTGACGTCTCACGATTGAGCGCAGACGAGGTTAAGTACTGCGCGAAAATTGCTGACAACTACGATGTCGATGAACAAGGATTGCTGATCTACTGTGGAAACATGGCTAAAAGAGAAGCCAACGATGACAAAGATGATCAAGACGATCGACACTCTTCGATCAAGCTGGTCTTACCTGAGACCCTACATGCGGATGTCCTCCACCATTATCATGTGATCTTTGAAGGAGGACACCAAGGCATAGGGCGTACATATCAGCGGATCAGACGATACTTCCATTGGCGTGGTCTATTCCGAAGTGTACAAAGGATTGTTGGACAATGCGTAGATTGTGAGACGGGGAAGGTCAAGCCTACGATCAAGGGCATGTCGCCGGGGAATATCGAGGCTACGTACCCATTCCAAGTGATAGCCATGGATCATATCCCGTCACTACTCCGATCGACGGATGTACATACTGAACTACTGATTTGGACGGATCTGTTCACGGGTATGGTAGTCGCGAAAGCTGGATCGTCTCGCACAGCGCAGAAAGTTGCCGAAATTTATGAAGAGTGTGTGTTTCGACGGTCGGGGCTAGCGAAGTGATCCGGCATGATCGTGAACCAGGTTTATGTCGGAAGTATTTCGCGCGTTCAACAAGATCGTGGGACAACGTCAGAGTTCCACTATGGCATACCGTCCACAGTCGAATGGCAAGGCGGAAAGGACGGTGCATACTATCACGCGAGCAATCAAGATGTATGTAGCAGATGCAGGCCAGAAAGATTGGAGCTTGTACGCCGAGCGGCTGGTATTCGCGCTGAACTCGACCCCCTATCGCATTCGTGGTGAAACACCATTTTATTTGGCGTATAGGTGGGACCCACGATCATCGTTGGAATAGACATTGCAACTGGGCGGAATTCGGCGTAAAGACCGGGATTCTCGCCGGTGGAGATATAAGCTGCAAAAGGACTATCGTTACGCCCGTGATCAAGTGAGCGCTCGATTGCATCAAGCGATGGATGAGCGAGATGAGAAGCACAATGATCAAGTGACACCACACAAGATCGAAGCTGGATCAAGGGTCTGGTTATACCTTGATCGGGTGAAAGTAGGGTTCGCGAAGAAACTGGCACACATGTAGCATGGACCCTTCAGAGTCTATGAGGTAATCGGTAATCATGCGGTGAGACTGGTTACAGCTGGCACCGACTATCATATGTTGCCAGTAGTGCATCTGTTCAAGTTGAAATTGGTCAAGGCATTTTCAGATCGCCCTACTACTGCACTAACAGCTGGGATAGAGGATCGTTTTGACTTCGATGAAGATTTGTTACCTGAAGACAGCTGGGAAAGGACGCTAGATCCAGATGAATTTGAAGTTGATCGTATCACCGATGTCCTATCAGGTCGAAAGACTAGATATGGAAGAAAGGTACGCGAGTATCAAGTTTACTGGAAAGGTTATGCTGAGCCGTCGTGGGTAGACGAGGCAGACTTGAACTGTGATGCTCTGATCAAGGACTTAGAGATGAAAAGGATCAACAGACATCGGTTTGACGTGATGCAAGTGGACGAAGAGTCCAACTAATGCGTGATCGGAATACTGGTCATGAATTACGATCGAAGAATTACCGATTGAAGGAAAATGATTGACGAAACTCACAATTGATGAAGAAGTGATAAATGACTTGAGTTGATGTGTTTACGATGGATATTGCGAGACAAGGTGATGGAGTAACGAAAGATAAGACGACAGAATACCGGTTTATATCATGCATTGGGAAGTAAAGAAGCACAGTGGAAATGGCATGATCAAGATTGATTATTGATTAAGGGCGCAACGATCAAATGATTAACTAGACCCAAAGAACTTGCGACGAATACGAGGGATTTTACGGCCAGGGTGGCTTTCAGGGGAGGAACGATACTGAACCCGCCAAGGTTCAAAGGTATCAACATCCTTCAACGCATCCAATAGGGTCCGGGGTGGAGGGTCCGAAAGGAAACCTGGGTACCACGCGCCATAGTTGGCCGGGGCATACTTCAAAGGACAGTTGCGAGCACAATGGGTGATCGACGGGTCCAGGAAAATGTCGAGATCACATCTTCCTTCGATCATCCCCCGCAGGACGAAATCCACGACCCTCTTCCAGGTCGCCCCGGCACGACTTCTGCGTTGGCTGCGACTGTTGTAGTAGTTCCGGAAGAAGTCATCCGTCTCGCGAAGGCCTTTCGCGACAGGGGATAATGTGTCGACTCCCAGATCGCCAGCGCGTGATGTTTGAGAAACGACCGGTACTTTGTCTCGAAGTCGGCGAACCAGCCGACTGAGCGAAAAGAAAGGGGCGGCAACAGGGTCATGAAAACGCCCCAAGGGCATTGAGAATAAAGCAGCTCCACTTCCGGTTGGGTGATTAAATGACGGGATCATGAATCAGCCGGAGGGGCGTGCACGGCAGCCGGGAACAACCATCCTGCTTGTAGCCGGTGCGTATACGCACGGTGCGGCTAGCGCACAGAGGAAGACTCTTCCTTAAAGCGGTACCTACCGCTACTTATCCGATACGCCCTTATAAAGGTCTTAGTAGGAGAGCTCTCCTACTCGGGGCCAAGATTCCCGGGTTGGTTTACTACTTATCCTTAACGGCTGTGTTCCCTTTACGGGGTGTAAGTAAAGGGAGGGATCCTTCTTACCTACGACACTCACTGCACGCGCGACCGGTCGAGGTCGCGCGTCTGTACTTTAGAGTGAAATGTAAACTGAATATATTTAATATGTAATTAGCCTAAATTAATTTAAACTAATATAAACTATATGTAATACTAAGTAGAATATAGCCAATTCGTACCTAGCTAAAATGTGATGTACACACCTGTGTACCGACACGTGGATGGCTGACACACCACCACCCAAGGGCCCATGCCCTCATTGGTTAAAATAACCAATGGTTCGAAACCTTTCAAACCGGTCAATACTGACCTCAACCGTAGTATACTCATGTACACCAACACTAAATGTAACTCAAATGTAATCCCGTTACATCCTCCCCCATCAAGACTATTTCTTACGCAATAAACAAAATTTTGTTGGAGAACTCCAACGCCAGTTCTTCTGGCCCTCCATATGTACACCTTCAGCGGTGCTATGGCGTCTCCTCTAGAAGAGGTAGACTAATCCGAGAACTCGGAGGTAGATGCCCTTGGGGATACCTCCCCAGCGGTTAACCGCTCCGACAGCGCCGAACGGCGTTGTCGGCAGCCTAATCCGTTCCCCACATGTGGGGAAAATGCACTAACCAGTGCGCCACCCCTGCCCATATCGGATGATACATCCGAATCACCAAAGGCGATCGTCACTAATGAGCTGGACGCAGATCAAGACACCCAACTTGCCGCACAGGCACTAAGGGCTGCGTTACGCGCCCCCAAACGCCTGCCAAGGGCGGCTTATAATTTTGATGGTCCTCGTGACCTTCCAAGGTGGGCCAGGCGTTTGGTAAGGACTGGTTTAGCGTCCTATACCCCTGGCCCCGCGGCTGAACAGACGTACCAACGCGAACGCCGTGAGAAACTCCGGCAACAACTGCTTACACAAAAGCAGTTCACTAGCGTCTCATACCGAGAGCGCTTAGACAGGCAGACACAGGGTGCCCCTGTTGAGAACCTCCGAGAGGTTCCTTTCGTTCTTTCTCCGGGAGAAAGTGCTGATGATGCAGAGAAGAAGTTCCGCGCTTGAGCGGAAGGGAGGAAGCTTCTCCCCAGCTTCAATGAGCTGCACGACAGCTATTCCCGTCGAGACATTTGGGTGGAGAGGGCGTTGCGCCTGGCATTTGCCAGAGACAAAGCGATGAATCTATTACGTGCCCCATATCGCACGCGCTACGCCAGCGCCCCTGTCTCCACCATGGTGCCAGAGGACAGTGTGAGCGCCACATCTGCCTCCAGCGAACTCCCAATTACAGGGAGTGAAGGGGCTTCTCGCGCCCCTTTGGTCGTAGACCTGCAGTGGGATTCTCCCGCTCAAAAGCGTCAACGACGTCGCGGCAATCCTGCCGTAGGGGAGTCTCGGACTCCACGAACTCTGTGAGTGTGGATAACCCTTCCACTTCACCAGATACTGGGTTTGACCCCGATGATGGCGTCGCGCCATCAGACGCTCCACATGAAAGTGTGGAGTACCCTCCGCATCGATCATTGGATGAGCAGGTCGCGCAATTGCGACGTGAGATTCGCGAGCGCTGTGACCGACACAGCCATCGCATCCATGATCTCCACGAGGGGCTCAGAGATGAGTGGGATGCGACTGATCGATTCGAGAGGCGGCTTGCCTCTCTCAAGACGACCGTTGGAGCTTCGTGGTCGCATTTTAGCCCTTTCGGGCTCCCTTCGCCCTGCCGTGCCTTACGGCTCTTACGGCTATCCGCCTTTCCACCCCCACCCCCTCCAAGAGGGGACCCGCCTCCGGGTTCTGGTATGGCTTAAGCATACCCACATAGAAGTTTGGATGCGTACGCATCGCCGTACGAATCGCCTTCGGAATGTCTAAGGTATACGACAAGCCCTTTCGGGATAGTACCTTAAAGCGACCCACAAACCTTGGGTGCAGTTTATTGCGCAACACGTTGGAAACTGCATGTGTAGGAAGATTTTTAGCGTTTAATAAACCACTTTCTCCTACTTCGTATACTTTTTCGTTACGCCGCCCCTTGCGGTCAGCTTTCTCCTTCTGCTTGTCTTGGCTTTCCGCCATGGCATCGCAGACGTGACGTAAGACACTAATGCGCGTCGATAAAAACTGATCGATGTGAATGAAAAGGGGTGGTAAGATAATGGATAGTGGAGGATCTCACAGATACAGGGATGAAATCGGGGAATCCTCCCCCCTCAAGCCCTCGGCCACACACACGTGGCGTCAACGGAATCCTCGGATTCACTAATCCGTTCACGTAAAACGGGGTAAAACCCGTAGATGCATGTACCAGATTGTTGATAGCAAATTCAACCATAGGAAGCATCACTACAACTCTTTGGAGAATCCGGACATAAACTCCGGAGGATATCCGCTACAACGCGATTAACGCGTTCCGTTTGTCCGTCCGTCTGAGGATGATCCGTAGTGAACATGAGAAGCTTGGTGCCTAGCAGCTTAAACAGCGCGCCACAAAACTGCCCCGTAAAACGGGGATCCCGATCCGACACAACGGAATCGGGTAGACCATGCTGTCGAAAGACACGGTCTAGGAACACTTTCGCTGTTCCTTGTGCATCTATGGACTCTGGCACCGCCGCCAGGTGAGCCATCTTGCTCAAACGGTCTACAAAGACCAATATGCCGGTGTTCCCGGCCCTATACTTCGGAAAACCGAAGATAAAATCCGTGCTAATGGATTTCCAACCTCCGTTGGAACCGACAAGATCGCCAAAGGCGCAGCTGAACTTGCAGAGGGTTTAACCCTCTGACACGTCTCACAGGTGCGTATATACGCACCGACCCACTTATACATGTTGGACCACCAATACAAAACGCTTAAAGCGCTGTAGGTCTTATCCCGACCTAAATGACCCCCGGTGGGGGCTTCATGTGCCTCAAAAAGGACTCTATACTTCGGTTCCTCATCATGAGGAACTACCACCCGCGGAGTTTCCTCCGCGCTCGTGCTATAAAATAGCAGACCATCACAGTACCTGTAACGGTGTAAACGAGCTTTAGCTCGACTTGACAGGGTTGGCTCAGACGAGCCAAGTCCCTTTCTACCCAACGCGCTGATTAGCGCCGTACACTATGGTTCTTTCTCATACGCCTGGCGTATGAGATCCACCACAGATGTGGTGACGAATGTCGCGTGAGTGAGCTCGTAATCGGGACGACGCGACAACGCGTCTGCAAGCACGTTCTGCTTGCCAGGTTTATACTTAACCTCAAAATTGTACTCCGCAAAGAAGGAGAGCGAACGGGCCATCCGTTGCGAGAGATGAGGCGACTTTGTCGCGGTCCGTAAGGACGCGTGGTCAGTATAAACCACGAGCGGCTTAGAGCCGAGTAGGTGAACCCTAAATTTGACAAGAGCATACTTCATTGCAAGTAGCTCCTTGTCATGAACGGGATAATTCCGTTCCGCAGCTTTAAGCTGCCTCGACTCAAACGCAATTACGCGTTCCCTTCCTGCATCGTCTGCTTGTAACAAAGCACATCCGATTGCGAAATCGGAGGCGTCGCAGACGACACTAAATGGTTTCCCAGAATCTGGGAGAGCAAGAACGGGAGCTTTTAACAAGCTCCCCTTAACCGCTTCAAAAGCGTTTTGGTGTTCGGTTTTCCAACACCAATCAACATCCTTCTTAAGAAGGTCGGTTAATGGCTTCGCCATTTCAGCGTAGTTCTCTCTGTACTTGTGGAGATAGTTGGATAATCCAAGCCACTTCCGTAAATCTCTAAGATTTACAGGCGAAGGCCACTCCACAATGGCTTTCACCTTCGCTGAATCCGCCCGCACTCCATCCTTACCGATGAAGCATCCGAGGAAAGGAATTTCCTCAGCACCAAAGATACATTTGGATGTGTTTGCATACAACTTATGCTCTCGCATACATTCGAGAACCGCTAGAAGGTGTATCAGATGCGTCTGAACATCAGACGAGTCGCCTTCCGCACGACTATGAACGAATATATCGTCGAAGTACGTCTGAGCGTACTTCCTATGAGGGCGGAAGAGTTGAGTCACCAAGCGATTGAAAGTCGCTGGTGCATTTGAAAGCCCTTGTGGCATAACAAGCCACTCCCACAGCATGCCGCTAGGCGTGCTGACCGCTGTAAGCGGAATATCGGATGCTCGCATGAGCACCTGATAATACCCGTCCACCAGATCTAAGGCACTGTATACAGTACAGCCCGTCATATTGTTCTGGAGGACATCCTTCCGAGGAATCGGAGTCTTCATGGGTACAGTAGCTGCATTCAGATTGTTGTACGCATGCACAATGCGCCACTTTCCGTTCGGTTTACGAACACAAAAAGTGGGAGATGAGTGGGGAGACTTGCTCTCCCGCACCATCCCTGCCTCTTCTTTCCCCTTGAAGAATGCGTCGATGACGTCGCATTGCTCCTTGGAGAGAGGCCACTGCCTAGTGACGCAGTATTTGGTTCCAGGAACCAAATCAATTTCATGTCGGACTCCCCGATCCGGTGGTAACCCCATCGGTGGGTTGTCACTAATGACGTCTCCAAATTTCTTTAATAAGGAATGGTAAGGGTCCTCAGGATCAGCGAGGATCTTGAGACCGCTTCGGGCATTCAATGACTGTTTGGTTTGCACCAAAACTGACTCGTTCATCGTGGATAAGGAGTTCAACTCCTCTTACGGACGTAATACGACAACCTCGTCGATTTCTTCTGATTTCAAAGCAGTTTCAAACTCGTTGAAGGACATCTCCTCCAACGACAACAGTTCGCCTATCACAGGCAACCGTTCAAGGCTTACTTCTTCTGTGACAACACCTGTCACACTATTCATCATCTTATAGTACTGCTGACTACTGGCCTCGGGAATCATCCCGGGACCCAGATGGGGGGAGTCAATTTCCCCATCTTTTGGAAGCGCCACGCGCCTATCCACAGAGGTCTCTACCTCTACCACCGGTGACTCGCCGGTCTCACCTATAACGGCGTAGTCGGAATCATTTCCGACGTGCGAAAGAGACAAACTTCCGGTCTCTTCGCTTGGAAGCGCCTCGCGCTTAACCCCAGGGGTCTCTACCCCTACCACTGGAGTTGTCTCAGAGGAATCCACCTCTGTCAATGGCGACTTGCCAGTCTCGTCTTTAACGGCGTGGTCGGAATCATTTCCGACGTGCAAAAGAGACGAACTACGGGTTGCTTCGCTTGGAAGCGCCTCGCGCTTAACCACAGGGGTCTCTACCCCTACCAATGGAGTCGCCTCAGAGGAATCCACCTCTTCCACTGGCAACTCACCAGTCTCACCGTTAACGGCGTGAGGATTAACCGCCGAATCCCCCTCGTTAAGGAACTTTTCCTTAACGCCATTGGGAATGATCATTTCAGACATCCCAATCTCTGGCATATCACGCCAGAATCGCTTTTGCGATCAAGAAAAGGTGGGTTCATGACTCTCCAATGCTTCACCCGACCGCGGGGGCGTTGAGCCAATGGACTTAGACTTCCAGTCTATCCATGGCTCGTGGCTTTCCAGCCACTGCATGCCCAGAATGGGGTCATACCTCGAGTCCAAATCCAGGACTAGACAACGTTCTAAGCTGTCGAAGTCTGCAAACTTCATCTTAAGTTCAATCGAGACCTTGGGTACAGTAACCTGTACGCCAGTCGCAAGACGGACCGTGACGAAGTCACGAGAACGTGCCTCTAGGGCCTCGGCATACATCCGACTCTTCTTTACAGAAGCCCGTCTGACATAATTTTCAGACGCTCCAGAGTCTATCGATACTCTCCAAGGCTTATCAAAGCCTTTCTCATCCGCAAGGACTACCAGCAAACCTGGCTGGTACACCAACGCGGTGCTAGAAAGCACCGCTTCCCTCGGGGCTTTGTGCTGTCGCCCCCTACCCTGGGGATTAACAGCACTGAGAGGTTCCCCAGTAGGGCGCCCCGCACCTACTGGGAGCCGTCGTTTCCCAACGGCTTGTACAAGGGCTTTTTCCACACCCTTGGTCCCTTCCAGCGACTATCTCGCTGGGGATTTTTCGGACATCTGTTCCGCAGATGATCCGTGCCTCCACACAGGAAGCATCTCAGCGGCCCATGCCGCTGAAACATAGATAAGAGCTCTGCCTCGAAGCTCTGCGAAAAAGAGTCAGAGTGAATCTTAGCGGGAGGTTTCTCCTCCGCTTCGACCTGACTAAGTTCCATGGGTTCGGGACCCACCTTAGAGGAATGGAAGTTCCTCTCGGCGTTAAACGCCATCTTAAACGCCTCCTCCAGGGATTGGGGTCGTCATCGGAACAGTTCCGAACGTGCTGGCCCTTGTTTTTTCAGGCCTCCCATGAAGACGGGGATGTACATATCGTCCGAATACGCTTTCGCGTACATCCCTGCCAACAGGGTCTTCAGTTCTTGGACATATGTTTCCAAGTCCCTAGTGCCCTGACAGAACCTCAAAAACGCCAGCTGATTCTGGAAAACCATATCAGGCGTGGCGAACATGTTCATAAGCTTCTTCTTAAGGACCTTCCAGGTTGGGAACACGTCCGTGACTGACTCCGAACACGTAAACACCCATGTACGGGCTTTGCCCGTAAGATGGGTCAATGCAAGTCCCACTTGCAAGTGATCAGCGATCACACTCGCTGTGTCGAAGGCCGTTTCGACCTCTCTCAACCACACGTAAAGGTTGTCACCCTTCTCCCCGGTGAACTCCTTTATTTTGAATGATAATGGAGGGCGCATCCCCGTGGAACGACCTCCACTACAACTCGCCTCATGAGCGATGAGGGCATTTACCCTTGCCTTTACGGCTTCAAGGCCCTGCTCCACTAGGAGCTTCATGCCTTCGTCACCCATTAAGGGTAACAGCATTTTAAAGGCTTCCTGCTGTACGAGGGTCAAACTATCCCAATCGTCCTGATTCAGCCTTTGCAGAGGATGCCCTAGTCTACCAACACAGGTGTTGGATTGACTACAAGTGCTACCAGATGTTGCCGGTGCGTATACGCCCGGTGCGGCTAGCGCACAGAGGAAGACTCTTCCTTAAAGCGGTATCTACCGCTACTTAGCCGATACGCCCTTATAAAGGTCTTAGTAGGAGAGCTCTTATACTCGGGGACAAGATTCCCGGGTTGGTTTACTACTTAGCCTTAACGGCTGTGTTCCCTTTACGGGGTGTAAGTAAAGGGAGGGCTCCCTCTTACCTACGACATTCACTGCACGCGCGACCGGTCGAGGTCGCGCGTCTGCACTTTAGAGTGAAATGTAAACTGAATATATTTAATATGTAATTAGCCTAAATTAATTTAAACTAATGTAAACTATATGTAATACTAAGTAGAATATACCCAATTCGTACCTAGCTAAAATGTGATGTACACACCTGTGTACCGACACGTGGATGGCTGACACACCACCACCCAAGGGCTCATGCCCTCATTGGTTAAAATAACCAATGGTTCGAAACCTTTCAAACCGGTCAATACTGACCTCAACCGTAGTATACTCATGTACACCAACACTAAATGTAACTCAAATGTAACCCCGTTACACTGCGGGGCGGGTCAAGTAGTCAAAGACCAGTTGGGCCTTGGCTTTAAGCAGATCAAACCCACCAATCTGATCCGGAGTCCACGGGAGGATGTCGGCGTCACTGGCATCATCAGATACCGGAAATCACCCGTACGCGGAAAAAGAGACCCGGCAGTGACTTGATCAGGTAGATCCTCGCTCCCGAACTCGCTAATTGTAGGAGTGGAAGGAATAGAAGCGATCGGGCCAGGAAATCCGCCTTCATCGTCCTGATCAGGACTTGGGGGATCATCGTCTTCCGTCTTTGCCTCCGAAATAGGAGAAAGGAGGCGTGGCCGCTTCAACCGAGAGGAGGATCGGGAACGCTGAGTACGCCTTTTAGGTGAAGGGGCTGCGCGGCTGATCGAGCCGTCAGGAGGGTCAGTAAGGCCAGCGGGCGGTGTAGCTTGATCAGAACCCGCCGAAGGGGTGCGGATAACTGGTGTGATATGCATCCGCAACGACATACCAGCCAACTGAGATTGAAGATCCGAGTGAAACGAGCGCAACTGTGTGACTTCGCCCTGAACCTCCTGCAGTTGATGGCGCAACGTGTCGCGTTATACGGAAACTTGATCGAAGCGGCATTGCATGGCGGAATGGTCGTTCTCCAGCTGATAATATGCGGCGTGCAGATCGTCCAGCTCAGTTTGGAGGTCAGACAATTCCTTGAACCGATCAGATAGTTCCTGCGCCTGGGCCATGATGGCAGTATACTCGTCCATCTTCAGGCAATTGGACTTGTTCTTCTTCCGAAGGCGATTATACTGGTGTTTGCGCTTATCAATCGCGGCGGAGAGGCTGAACACCTGTTCGAACAAGCGCTGATTCCCAGAAGCAGCCCGATCGTATTCTTCTTGTAACATGGCTAGGCGCTGCTGAAGTTGATCCAGCTCCCGCGCTTGATCAGCGATGGTGTCTTCATCCACCGATCGCAGATACCTATCACGGTCATGACGGCCTTCCAGATCCCGGATCTGTGCGCGCAGATCGACCATGAGTTTTTCTTGATCGGCCATAGCGCTTTCGATGGTCTTCAACTTGGTCTGGAGATCATTGACTGTGGTGTCGACGAAATCACGCAATGTCGTGAGCTGTTTAAAGTCGTCCCGCTTGATCGCAACATCTAGCTCCACCACGGCGCGTTTGGCACGAGCGAGCTGCTGCCGAAGCATCGTGACAGTGTCTTCACTCATCGCGAGCGATTCAGATAACGTGGCGATCTGATCATCACGCGCGTGTAGAGCCTCTTGCAATCTGTAAGCCCGATTGATAGCAGCGATCGCCTGATCAGATGCGGCCCGATCTAGGGCAGGAGTGTCGGTGGTGTTTGCCAGGGTGCCGTCCGTTATCGCTTGCATGATGGAAATGCAGGAATGCCTGATCGAGACAGCTTGATCGCAGATGCCACGGTTGGTGGAGGATAAACGTTGGATCGCGAGGGGCATACCACTAACGGTAATGGCCTGACAGATTGGGACCTGATCGGCGGGAGAAGGGGCAGATTGATGGGTGATTATCACCTGGCCGATGACTTCATGGTGGACAAGCCGACCAACGGTAGCATGATCCACGATATCTAACGGCATGATCGACCCTCGCCCCAATTGCTGTACGGCTGGGACGAAGATCAGGGGCGGCTGTCGTAAAGCGTGTTATAATTGGGCCCAATAACGGGCCTTATTATAGTGCCTTATTATAGGTCCTAATTATTGGGCCTAATTTAGGGGGCCGATTACGGACAAAAATCGGGTACGTAATCGTATTCGATTGTGGGTACCACAGCGTATACAGTTGCGTGTACGACCGTGGTGCACATAGTCGGGACATAGACAGGGCATATGAATATGGGAAGATTACGTACGGGTACTATACGAACAGCGACGGACGATGGATAAATCAGGTCGACTGGTCGATGGAGGACGCTTGAACGGGTAGTTCTGATTCGTGGATATTAGGAAATTGGTAGTTCTTAGGATTTAAGCAATAATAAAGTTTTCCTTTTGCGTTAAACCCCTTTGGACACTACAGGGACGTCACCTTTGATCCTCCCCTACCTCTACGCATCTCTACGTCCCGGGCGGGAGCACCTAGTGCATTTTTGGTCCACTGGAAGGCGTAGAGTGTCAAGAACTCACCCCGCATCTCCGCCCGCTGTGTCAGCGGTTCTACTGTAAAGTTTGTTTTTGGTTTGGGAGTGTGATTGAGCAGTGCTCTCACCTCTCCCCGTTTGGTTCACGTTTAACCCCTAGAGTTCAGCTGCTGTAAGCGCCCCACGGTAACTCTAGGTGGATTAAGTGAAATTTATTCCCCCCCTCGTAGGTCTAGGCTAGGAATACAAATATTTGGGTGTTCCTTTAGCTGTGTAAGACTCCAGAGGCTCCGTGATCGGGCAGTGAAGACTTCCGCTGCCTGATCAAGTACCCCCTTCGCCGATAAACACCTGATCATCTATCTGCGACTGCGTCCTGTGATCAATAACTCGCAGATCGCGCCAGCTTATACGAAATTGACTAAGTTGATCACCGACCCTGATCAAAGGCCGGCGGTCCTGATAATCGCCTTTTAGAGCCTGATCAAGCCTGATCAAGCCTGATCACTGCTGATCAACGACGTTTAGCGCCTGATCAAGCTTGATCAAGACTCATCACTGCTGATCATCGACTTTTAGCGCCTTATCAAGCTTGATCAAGCCTGATCACTACTGACCAAACCCGATCACACCTGATTCGATCTTGATTGTAACTGATCACGCCTGATCAGCACATATGATGTTTCGTTACAAGTTTTCCCAATCTTGCATCAAGGAATTCTCGTGTGTTCACATCCCCGCCACCTGGAGAGCGACCTACGCCCAAGCCGTCGGGTACACAAGGTGAGCAGAAACAAGCAGCCAAGGACAACCGGAGGACCCCCTTCGTTAGTCGGCAGTCCGGGCGCCGTGGTAACGCCTGATCAAGCTTCACAAACTTTGATCAGCCGCTCCACCACAGAAGAAGAAGAATGAAGCCAAGCTCAGGCAGTGGAAAGACATTCTGATCGTTCACGGCAGCTTCTAAAGACCGCTTGCGTGCCGCATAACCGGAGTTGCCCATGCATGTAAGGAGATTCCCGCAAATTCCGCCTCGATGCGCTTTGTGGTCAACCGGGCTAACGTCTACTGCCACAACTGGTGGGCGCTCCATTGTATTGAGGAGCTCCTGGATCAACCCTTTGACGCCAATTTTTCACCATGTGCTGCTACCGTAGCAACGTGGCCAACGTCCCTCCATTGGCACAACCACCAGAGCCGCTACGGAGTCTGCTAGGGGATAAAACGCCTATTTCTTTGGCGTTCCGCACAAACATCACGGTGTAAAATAGCGCGCTATCGTGCACGTCTGCGAAGTTAGATGAACGGTTATACAGGGAGGGGTGTAAGCCTTTCGATTACAAGGTGCTCTGTACCACCCGATGGGATCGCTGTTACCGGAGCCGGGTCAGCCAAGGAAGTTCTCGCAGTTGTATATCACCGACAACAGCATGGCGCTTGGTGGTTGCATGAATGTATTTCCGCATCTGGATCGGCGCATCATTGGGGAATTTCAAGTCATGCTCGAACAGCAGAACCCGTACGTGCAGTTGTACGTGCAGTTGTACGAGCAGGTACGGCAATGCTACACGTAATTTCAACAATTCCACCATTCTTTTTGCTGCCCTTGACAGTTCTTGACTTGATAACTGTCGGTATTTCTCCTTTTATCCGCAAATACTTGAATGAATTACTGGTCGATCAGCCTTTTTTACCTCGTGCCGTACAGCGCTATTGGAAGACTGGAACACCCTCAAACTAATACGTCAATAACAAGGGTACCGACGTATCAGTTCGAGGGTGTTGTCTATACTGCTTGGCTGGAGTAATTACGTTTTACGATTTGTAAAAATAGCTGTTGGTCGCTGGCCTACCGACACTGCCATCCCATAATTTCCATCAAAGGTGCGTAATGAATGTGCCGCGATTACGTTGAGAAGACCATATGTGGACTTAACAGACACACTAATGTGTGGAATGAAAATGATGCTAATAATATGCTCAGATGTCGAGCGATACCCTTACGTGGCTGCTGACTAAGAACACTTCTTCCTTCCTCATCAAGCGCAACGGCAACGAGTTTGCGCGCGAGAAGTTCAATCTTCTCAACCGTAACTGCCGTAAATACTCTGGATTAGCTTCTGCCAAGGCTGTGGATCTATCGCTCGCGGACAAGAAGGTAACGCTTACCACAAAAATTGCGAAGGTCTCCAAGAAGCTGGTCAAGAGTGAGAATGCAGTGCCCCTCCGTAAGGGCGCTCGTGGCGGTGCCAATACTATCCGCGCAAACATTTCGCGCAACCACTACCGCCGTGACCTCAAGAAGGCTGCTCTAGCTAGATGGTCACGGCTGTCCACAGTCGCTAAGGTCGAGAATGGTGCGTAGACCATGCAGACAATTAGTTGTCGAGACTGATAGGTGCCAACGTTTACATGCGTCTGCGTTCTCAATGTGTTTTAGGTGTTCTACAAAAGAGAGCTATTCGCAGCCGTCGCCTCAAGGCGTAAGCATGATGTGACTCTGGCTTTGTCATGTATGCTTGAAAGCTTTTGTTTTTGGGATAATGACTGGGAATAGAAGTGCAATTCTAAGACCTTTTCTCCCGTGAAAGCGTGTCGGAGTATTCGTATCCATTCTCCTAAGCTGTGTTGTCTTTTTGACTTGGTTCCAGTCGCCGTTGCTATGAGGCATACCATTCTTGTGGTCGTTTGGGGCCGGCGCCGGTTACGAGCTGTGAAGCTCTAGGACTTTGATCTCATCGGGAGCGACAACGTGTGACGTGGTTATCCTCGGGACAACATGCTAGATCCCTAAAATCTGATAAACCTCTCAATTGATAAGACCTAGTTCCCTTTTCAACGGCTAAAGTGGGTATCTACTACCTCAACTACATCGGGGTAGTGCATGGATATCGTTTGGCATTTGGGACCCACGCAACATGCTTGTATTTGAGCTGAATTGTAACCCATCAATGAAGGTACTATCTCGACAGTGTTAAGCAACGGGTCTTTCCATTGCGTGCAAGCGTCTCCTGCTACCGCTAGCCAAGCGTTTCATGAAGCGCTGGACGTTTTGCGTGGAGATCGCATTATATCTCCGTCCGTCACTGACTGCATCTATCCGTAATAACTTACCGGCGACATCCACACAGACTCGTAATAGTCAGCAGATAGGAACTTAAGAAAATTCCTGATAGAAAAAAATGATTATGTTGAGCGGATTGGGATGATAGATATACCAGGGTTGTACCGGAAGCATAAACGTAAACAGCGAAAAACGTTGAGGAACAAACGAAACTACGACTAAAAACGACATTCTACGTGCTTACGCTGTGTTATCATGTCGCCGTATTGGCTCCCAAAAAGATATGGAGCTCGAAGGCGACTATCTCTCGCCAGCTCAATAGTGTCGAGCACAAATAAATCTTCTTCTGTTAAGAAAAGAACAAATCACACGTCATATTCCAAACATATCACACTCATCCTCCGTCGTATTGCTGCAGGTTTCCCAGTCCAGCATGTCTGCAGTTAGTCGCACCGCTTGCGATACGTCTGTTTTTGCTGTTTCGACTTAGGTTTTATAAGTGAGAAACATTGTGAGGTCTTGTTCCGCTTCGCCTTTTCCGATTTCAACCATCGCTCATTTAGATTTTGTGGAAACTTTAGAAGAAAAAATGCAATGTTTTTTCTGTGATTGTAGCGGCTACAAACAACAACAAAAAATGCTGCGAGGCTTGTCAAACGCTCTGTAAAGTGATCACGTTTGCTGTAATAGTACAATTTCGCCTGGGCATTAATACTCAAATGGAGCAGAGTGCTCAGAAGGTCAACCGAGCGTCCCAAAAGCGAGCACAACAAAGCAAAATCGTCCACGATAGTCACTCCACTTACATGGGTGGATGGTATCATAACTACCATCAGTTATGCCGACTGAGCAAAAACGAAGAGGGAGCAAGACCTTCTAAGGTATTCTGTGCTAGTGTGATGAGCCTGGCGAGGGATCTACAAGTCTCGGTCGCATCCTGTAATTCGTTAGATTGTATGACAGCAGTTCAATGACAGCAGATGGCAGTTCCGTTGTCTTGGCCACTCAACACAGTAAATGTTCACGTACTAGAAGTCCAATAACAGCTGCGCCAATATTTGCTCAACATGCAGCGGTTCCACATGCTCACGGTCATCTACCATGGCCTCCATTTGTGCGCGGCGAAGTGCTTCTAGCACGAAAAGTCGCAGCATTTCGGTGCTAAGCTTCACGGCGTGTGCGTTAATCTTCCGCACTCGAGAAGCAGCGCTTATTAAAGGAGCAGGGTCGAGAATCTCTTCTTCGTCATTGCTATCACTGGCGATCAACTCGGTTGAGCTCGATGCGTTGGCTGCCCATGTAGACTGGAAAAGCTGCTCAACCAGTGCTGGCTTAAATGTCGGAGGAGTCATTTGTTGTTGCTATTTCGTCTTAAGTACACCACTGTAGTACCCGGTATATAAGGTTAACGTTGCTGCTCCTATGGTTTAACCTTATAAACAGGCCACTTTAGATTCGGTGTTTCGAAAATTTGCACCGAAAATTAAGAAAATAAAAATTTGCATGCACCGAAAATAAGCCCTTAATTATTTCCTTTTTGGGTCAATGGTCAACAAACCGTTCGGTTCGTAGCTGTAGCCGGTGCGTATACGCACGGTGCGGCTAGCGCACAGAGGAAGACTTTCCTTTAAGCGGCGTTCGCCGCTACTTAGCCGATACGCCCTTATAAAGGGCTTAGTAGGAGAGAGCTCTCCTACTCGGGGCCAAGATTCCCGCTTTGGTTTACAATTAGCTTTCGCTAATGCCTTAACGCAAGGCTCCCTTACTAAGGGTGTAGCTAAAGGGAGGGCTCCCTTTACGCTACTGCACTCACTACACGCGCGACCGGTCGAGGTCGTGCGTCTGTAGTCGTTGAGTGAAAATGTAAACTGAATGTATATTTAATATATAATTAGCCTAAATTAATTTAAACTAATGTAAACTATATGTAATACTAAGTAGAACTTACCAAATTCGTACCTAGCTAAAATGTAGTGTACACCACCTGTGTACCAACACGTGGCTTGTAATGGGGTGCCATTACATAATTGATATTCAAGTTAGAATATCACAGTTTAATTTCAGACGCGTTGTCTGAAATTTAAATAAGATATTATAAGTTATTATAATCTAAGAAAGAAAAGTCGATTCAGTATAAATACCGAATCATGCAGGTTAACTAATAGTACAGTTAGTTAAAGACTTGATATTATTATATTAATTAGTTAGTTACTATACTATTAGCCTCTAAACCACCCATTTAAATAAACACTCTTAATTTTTCGTTCTAACAGATAAGTGAATATTAATATATTTACTTTTATTATAGGATTAGTTGTTACCAACTAATCCTGCCCTAATTGTATTGCGCGCTTCCTCGCAAGATACAGTGTAAGCCAGTAACAGGATCAGTCCTGTTACATGGCTGGCTGTCACCACCCCCAAGGGCTCCTGCCCTGATTGGTTAAAATAACCAATGGTTCAAAACCTTTCGAACCGGTCAATACTGATCCCAACCGTAGTGTACTCACGTACACCACCAGCTAAATGTGACTCGAATGTAACACTGTTACATCCTCCCCCATCAAGACTATTGCTTACGCAATAAACAAAATTTTGTTGGAGAACTCCCACTGCCAGAACCCCTGGCTGACCATGAGCACTTTTAGTGGTGCTATGAGAGAATACTATTCCGATAACTCGGAAGTGGATGCCCTTGGGGAGATCTCCCCAACGGCTGACCACTCCTACAGCGCCGAACGGCGCTGTCGGTTATTCAACCCATTCCCATACGTGAAGAAAACGCACTAACTCGTGCGCCACCTTTACCCACTAGGGGTGATGCATCCGGGTCGCCGCAGGCGACCATCACCAATGAACCGGCCTCGGTTCATGAGGCCCGACGTGCCGTACGGGCACGGAAGGGACATCGTGACCCTCAAAAGAGGGCTAAGAACGCGGTCAAGAGGGGTTTAGCCTCCTATACCCCTGGTCCAGTGGCTATACTGCCGCGTGAAATTGCGCATCGGAACCAACTCCGGGCTCAACTACTAACGCCCAAACATTATTCCGTTAAGTCCTACCGGACGCGCCTCGGGAAACAGGCACGCGGTGCCCTCGTGGATATCCTCCACGAGATTCCCTTTGTTCTCTTACGGGACGAAAGCGTCGAGGACGCAGAACAGGCATTCCGCGCTTGGGCGGAAGGGGAGAAGCGTCACACCAACTTTGATGCGCTGTAAATCAGCTTTTCCGAACACGACGTTCGGGTAGAGAGGGCGCTACGCTTGGCCTATGCTCAGGCCAAAGCGCAAGGGCAATTATCTGCCTCCTATTATACACGCTCTGCTCTCGATGTGGTGCCGGAGAGCAATACAAGCACAGCATCTGCCTCCGTCGAACTCAAAGCTACTGGGATTGAAGGGGCTTCTTCGGCCGCTTTGGTCGTTGACTCTCAGTGGGATTCTACCGCTCGAAAGCGTCAACGACGTCACGGCAATCCTGCCGCAGGGGAGTCTCGGTCTCCCACGAGCTCTGGGAACGTGGATAACCTTTCCACTTCACCAGGTACTGGGTCTTACCCCGGTGATGGCGACGTGCCATCAGGCATTCAACATGGTAATGTGGAGTACCCTCCGTATAGAGGACTGGAAGAGGGGGTCGCGCTATTGCGACGTGAGTTCCACGAGCGCTGTGATCGACATAGCCGTCGCATCCAAGATGACCAGGAGGGACTCCGCAACGAGGGGAGTGCGAAAGAACACCTCGAGGAGCGGCTTGCCTCCCTCAAGTCTCTCGTTGCGGAGCTTCAGGGTCGTATTTCAACCCTGTCGGAGATGTTCCGACCTGTCGTGCCTTTCGGCTATCCAACTTGCCACCCTCCTCCAAGAGGGGACCCGCCTACGGGTTCTGGTATGGCTTAAGCATACCCACATAGAAGGTTGGATGCGTACGCATCGCCGTACGCATCGCCTTCGGAATGTCTAAGGTATACGACAAGCCCTTTCGGGCTAGTACCTTAAAGGGCCCCACAAACCTGGGGCGCAGTTTATTCCTCAACACGTTGGAAACTGCATGCGTAGGAAGATTTTTAGCGTTTAATAAAACACTTTCTCCTACTTTGTATACTTTTTCGTTACGCCGCCCCTTGCGGTCAGCTTGCTCCTTTTGCTTGTCTTGGCTTTCCGCCATGGCATCGCAGACGTGTCGTAAGACACTAAGGCGCGTCGATAAAAACTGATCGATGTGAATGAAAAGGGGTGGTAAGATAGTGGATAGTGGAGGATCGCACAGATACAGGGCTGACATCGGGGAATCCTCCCCCCTCAAGCCCTCGGCCACACACACGTGGCGTCAACGGAATCCTCGGATTCACTAATCCGTTCACGTAAAACGGGGTAAAACCCGTAGATGCATGTACCAGATTGTTGATAGCAAATTCAACCATAGGAAGCATCTCACTCCAACTCTTTGGAGAATCCGGACATAAACTCCGGAGGATATCCTCTACAACGCGATTAACGCGTTCCGTTTGTCCGTCCGTCTGCGGATGATCCGTAGTGAACATGAGAAGCTTGGTGCCCAGCAGCTTAACAGCGCGCCACAAAACTGGCCCGTAAAACGGGGATCCCCATCCGACACAACGGAATCGGGTAGACCATGCTGTCGAAAGACACGGTCTAGGAACACTTTCGCTGTTCCTTGTGCATCTATGGACTCTGGCACCGCCTCCAGGTGAGCCATCTTGCTCAAACGGTCTACAAAGACCAATATGCCGGTGATCCCGGCCCTATACTTCGGAAAACCGAAGATAAAATCCATGCTAATGGATTTCCAACCTCCGTTGGAACCGACAAGATCGCAAAAGGCGCAGCTGAACTTGCAGAGGGTTTAACCCTCTGACACGTCTCACAGGTGCGTATATACGCACCGTCCCACTTATACATGTTGGGCCACCAATACAAAGCGCTTAAAGCGCTGTAGGTATTATCCCGACCTAAATGACCCCCGGTGGGGGCTTCATGTGCCTCAAAAAGGACTCTATACTTCGGTTCCTCATCATGAGGAACTACCACCCGCGGAGTGTCCTCCGCGCTCGTGCTATAATATAGCAAACCGTCATAGTACCTGTAACGGTGTAAACGAGCTTTAGCTCGACTTGACAGGGTTGGCTCAGACGAGCCAAGTCCCTTTCTACCCAACGTGCTGATAAGCGCCGTACACTGTGGGTCTTTCTCATACGCCTGGCGTATGAGATCCACCACAGATGAGGTGACGAATGTCGCGTGAGCGAGCTCGTAATCGGGACGACGCGACAACGCGTCTTCAATCACGTTCTGCTTGTTAGGTTTATACTTAGCCTCAAAGTTGTACTCCGCAAAGAAGGAGAGCCAACGGGCCATCCGTTGCGAGAGATGAGGCGACTTTGTCGCTGTCCGTAAGGACGCGTGGTCAGTATAAACCACGAACGGCTTAGAGCCGAGTAGGTGAACCCTAAATTTGATAAGAACATACTTCATTGCAAGTAGCTCCTTGTCATGAACGGGATAGTTCCGTTCCGCAGCTTTAAGCTGCCTCGACTCAAACGCAATCACGCGTTCCCTTCCTGCATCGTCTGCTTGTAACAAAGCACATCCGATTGCGAAATCGGAGGCGTCGCAGACGACACTAAATGGTTTCCCAGAATCTGGAAGAGCAAGAACGGGAGCTTTCAACAAGCTCCCCTTTACCGCTTCAAAAGCGTTTTGGTGTTTTCTTTCCCCAACACCAATCAACATCCTTCTTAAGAAGGTCGGTCAATGGCTTCGCCATTTCAGCGTAGTTCTCGCTGTACTTGTGGAGATAGTTGGCTAATCCAAGCCACTTCCGTAAATCTCTAAGATTTACAGGCGAAGGCCACTCCACAATGGCTTTCACCTTCGCGGGATCCGCCCGCACTCCATCCTTACCGATGAAGCATCCGAGGAACGGAATTTCCTCAGCACTAAAGATACATTTGGATGTGTTTGCATACAACTTATGCTCTCGCATACGTTCGAGAACCGCTAGAAGGTGTATCAGATGCGTCTGAACATCAGACGAGTCGCCTTCCGCACGACTATGAACGAATATATCGTCGAAGTACGTCTGAGCGTACTTCCTATGAGGGCGGAAGAGCTGAGTCACCAAGCTATTGAAAGTCGCTGGTGCATTTGAAAGTCCTTGTGGCATAACAAGCCACTCCCACAGCATGCCGCTAGGCGTGCTGACCGCTGTAAGCGGAATATCGGATGCTCCCATGAGCACCTGATAATACCCGTCCACCAGATTTAAGGCACTGTACACCGTACAGCCCTCCTTTTGTTCTGGAGGACATCCTTCCGAGGAATCGGAGTCTTCATGGGTACTGTAGCTGCATTCAGATTGTTGTACGCATGCACAATGCGCCACTTTCCGGTCGGTTTACGAACACAAAAAGTGGGAGATGAGTGGGGAGACTTGCTCTCCCGCACCATCCCTGCCTCTTCTTTCCCCTTGAAGAATGCGTCGATGACGTCGCATTGCTCCTTGGAGAGAGGCCACTGCCTAGTGACGCAGTATTTGGTTCCAGGAACCAAATCAATTTCATGTCGGACTCCCCGATCCGGTGGTAACCCCATCGGTGGGTTGTCACTAATGACATCTCCAAATTCCTTTAATAAGGAATGGTAAGGGTCCTCAGGATCAGCGAGGATCTTGAGACCGCTTCGGGCATTCAATGACTGTTTGGATTGCACCAAAACCGACTCGTTCATCGTGGATAAGGAGTTCAACTCCTCTTACGGACGTAATACGACAACCTCGTAGATTTCTCCTCATTTCAAAGCAGTTTCAAACTCGTTGAAGGACATCTCCTCCAACGACAACAGTTCGCCTATCCCAGGCAACCGTTTAAGGCTTACTTCTTCTGTGACAAGACCTGTCACACTATTCATCATCTTATAGGACTGCTGACTACTGGCCTCGGGACTCATCCCGGGACCCAGATGGGGGGAGTCAATTGCCCCATCTATTGGAAGCGCATCGCGCCTATCCACAGAGGGATCTACCTCTACCACCGGTGACTCGCCGGTCTCACCTAATAAGGCGTGGTCGGAATTAATTCCGACGTGTGAAACAGACGAACTACGGGTCTCTTCGCTTGGAAGCGACTCGCGCTTAACCACAGGGGTCTCTACCCCTACCACAGGAGTCACCTCAGAGGAATCCACCTCTGCCACTGGCAACTCACCAGTCTCACCGTTCACGGCGTGGGGATTAACCGCCGAATACCCCTCGTTAAGCAACTCTTCCTTAACCTCATTGGGACTGATCATTTCAGACATACCAATCTCTGGCATCTCACGCCAGAATCGCATTTGCGATCGAGCAAAGGTGGGTTCATGACTCGCCAATGCTTCACCCGATCGCGGGTGCGTTGATCCAATGGACTTAGACTTCCAGTCTATCCATGGCTCGTGGCGTTCCAGCCACTTCATGCCCAGAATGAGCTCATAACTCGAGTCCAAATCCAGGACTAGGCAACGTTCTAAGCTGTCGAAGTCTGCAAACTTTAGCTTAGGTCAATCGAGACCTTGGGTACAGAAATCGGTACGCCCGTCGCAAGACGGACCGTGACAACGCCACGAGAACGTGCCTCTAAGGCCTCGGCATACAGCCGACTATTCTCTACAGAAGCTCGTCTGACATAATTATCAGACGCTCCAGATTCTATCAAGACTCTCCACGGCTTATCAAAGCCTTCACGTCCGAAAGGACTACCAGCAACCCTGGCTGGTACACCAACTCGGTGCTAGAAAGCACCGCTTCCCTCGGGGATTTATGCTGTCGTCCCCTACCCTGGAACTTAACAGCACTGAGGGGTCCCCCAGTAGTGCTCCCCGCACCTACTGGGAGCCGTCGTTTCCCGACGGATTGGGCAAGGGCTTTTCCCCACCCTTGGTCCCTTGTAGCGAGTGTCTCGATGGAGATTTTTCGGACATCTATTCCTCAGATGATCCGTGCTTCCACACAGGAAGCATCTCAGCGGACCATGCCGCTGCAACATAGCTAAGAGCTCAAAGCTCTGCGAAAAAGAGTCAGAGTGACTCTTAGCGGGAGCTTTCTCCTCCGCTTCGACCTGACTCAGGTCCATGGGTTCGGGACCCACCTTAGAGGAACGGAAGTTCCTCTCGGAGTTAACCACCATCTTAAACGCCTCCTCCAGGGATTTGGGTCAGCTTCGGAACAGTTCCGAACGTGCTGGCCCTTGTTTCAGGCCTCCCATGAAGACGGGGATGTACATATCGTCCGAATACGCTTTCGCGTACATCCCTGCCAACAGGGTCTTCAGTTCTTGGACATATGTTTCCAAGTCCCTAGTGCCCTGACGGCACCTCAAAAACGCCAGCTGATTCTCGAAAACCATATCAGGCATGGCGAACATGTCCATAAGCTTCTTCTTAAGGACCTTCCAGGTTGGGAACACGTCCGTGACTGACTCCGAACACGTAAACACCCATGTACGGGCTTTGCCCGTAAGATGGGTCAATGCAAGTCCCACTTGCAAGTGATCAGCGATCACACTCGCTGTGTCGAAGGCCGTTTCGACCTCTCTCAACCACACGTAAAGGTTGTCACCCTTCTCCCCGGTGAACTCCTTTATTTTGAATGATAATGGAGGGCGCATCCCCGTGGAACGACCTCCACTACAACTCGCCTCATGAGCGATGAGGGCATTTACCCTTGCCTTTACGGCTTCAAGGCCCTGCTCCACTAGGAGCTTCATGCCTTCGTCACCCATTAAGGGTAACAGCCTTTTAAAGGCTTCCTGCTGTACGAGGGTCAAACTATCCCAATCGTCCTGATTAATCCTTTGCAGAGGATGCCTTAGTCTACCAACACAGGTGTTGGATTGACTACAAGTGCTACCAGATGTTGCCGGTGCGTATACGCACGGTGCGGCTAGCGCACAGAGGAAGACTCTTCCTTAAAGCGGTATCTACCGCTACTTAGCCGATACGCCCTTATAAAGGGCTTAGTAGGAGAGCTCTCCTACTCGGGGCCAAGATTCCCGGGTTGGTTTACTACTTAGCCTTAACGGCTGTGTTCCCTTTACGGGGTGTAAGTAAAGGGAGGGATTCATCTTACCTACGATATTGACTGCACGCGCGACCGGTCGAGGTCGCGCGTCTGCACTTTAGAGTGAAATGTAAACTGAATATATTTAATATGTAATTAGCCTAAATTAATTTAAACTAATGTAAACTATATGTAATACTAAGTAGAACTTACCAAATTCGTACATAGCTAAAATGTGATGTACACACCTGTGTACCGACACGTGGATGGCTGGCACACCACCACCCAAGGGCTCATGCCCTCATTGGTTAAAATAACCAATGGTTCGAAACCTTTCAAACCGGTCAATACTGACCTCAACCGTAGTATACTCATGTACACCACCTACTAAATGTGACTCGAATGTAACCCTGTTACAGTAGCCAAAGGAATTTGATCTTTTTCTGCAGCCACAACGCCACCAAAGGCTAAACACGCTAAAGTTGCCACACACTACCTACAACACCACGCGCTGTGGTAGGCGTCCGTCTCTTTACTCGCGACACGGTCACGTCAGCAGTGACCTCTGTGCAGTGTATTTTCTGTGTGTACTTCCCCAAAGAATAGTCCCCCTGGTGCTAATCGGGTTGTTATGTCTACGTCAAATGTCAGATACTTCACTGCGCCGTTTCGAAGCGACAACTACGTCATCCACCTTCGCGGCCAGCACCCGACAGCCTGGGGCGAATACGAACGTCTTTCCGAAGAAGGTAGATCTTTGTTTTCTGAGGCAAGTCTCCTTACGGCCACCTCTAGTAATTATTTGAGGTGCAATGTCCAGGGAAGAAGCAGTACTTTGAGTGTAGCGTCCTTCACAAGAGCACCATTGATTCGCATTATGGACGGAAAAAAGACGCGCTCGTCTTTGTGGCGAAGCAGACCCAAGAATTTTGGTCGTTTCCGGTCATCAGCACACCGATCGGTGTATCGGCGATCGGATTGGTGGAAATAGAGGAGGCTTTTAAGCCTATCATGTGCAAGAGGTGTCAAGAACACGGATTTTGGTAAGTCTCATGAGATTGCGTGTACCTACATATTTTCATGTTTGTACATATTGGGGACCATAGGGGATAGTTTTGGTTAGTGTCGAATATTTTCTTAGCCTTTAACACTCAACGGGAAGTCGTTTCGTCGCTTCGTACATCAGTCGCCTCTGCACGCCGCAGAGTGTTTGGAAGCAGAGTTAGAGCAATCCCCTCCCGCTTATTTTACCCGGCCGGGACGCGCTACAGGCGCACTTGGACCGCCGGAAGTCCCTCGACGGGAGTACACATTGGTCGACTTTACAAGCGCAAGTTGCACACGTTTGGAACGTGTTATCAAGTTATTGGATTATCGTGGAGATATCATTCGTGGAGTATATCACGTTCTTATTGGATCTCTATATTGGATTATTGGACTTTATTTCTCATATTGGTTGGGCTCTACGATCGATTGAATGATCTGCCTTTTGAAGTACATTTACTTGGAGTATAACTGGTATTTCCGTAACGAGGGTGAAGAGTTCCGCCCATGGTACACCACCCAGCACGGTTTTTCTGCATTTTAAACCTCAAGTCGATTCCCATCACCGATCCACCGAGTGTGAAACCATCCCATTCCATCGGGTACACAAGGTGAGATGAAGAACAAATCGGACCAGGCGTCCTGTGTTGATGACCGGTCGTCTGCCAGCAGCGGACGATCGGATCGGATCGTGGGCGAAGGTTCGCGGGGTACCCCCCCCCCGGAAGTTGGACGGCCGAGCACGATGGTGGTCAGGTTCTCGACACTACGGTGTTCGATTTTGAACTTGACTCCACCACAATGGTGCGCGTGCCCGGATCACTTGGTGGTCGTGGATATCACCGAGATAATATCTCGTCAAGAATTCATTATAACGAATTAAATGTGGAATTGTTCTGGAGAGGACATAAGGAACGGCTATCGCCTTATGTTCTCGTTTTCGATAAGGATGGCGATGTCTGATCTGGCCGGGTGGAGGACCAGATCGGGATTAATAAGTTTTTTCCTCCCCATAAGGCTCCCACCGGAGCCGATCGGGACTATAGCAAGTCTTGCTATAGTTCCGGAAAGGACCAGGACTTTTGTCCTGATCCTATGCATTTTAATGAACGTTTTGATGGAAAAATAAAAGATGAAAACGACTTGGAAGCTGATAGGAACGATCAGATCCACTTTCGCAAGCTCCCCAAGCAGAGGCTCAGAATGCCATCCGACGAAGACGACTTGGAAGAAAAGTCGCAGGTCGGGGATGGGGTTATCAAGGAAGAAGACCTGACCAGGATGTATTACATCCACGAGTTAAGGCGATTTATTCGTGAAGACCAGGTCATGCGAAATATAGACCCCCAGATCCCCGATCGCCTTCTCGGACCCACCACCGAGCCGTTCCAAAGCGATCGGCCGTTGGTATTGGTGAAGAACCTGCTGGCGATGTTGGCTGAGGTCGGCATGAAAGTGCGAAACCTCGCCAGTGTACAGAAACTGTTCGCCCTGGATACTTGGAGACTGGAGATATCGATGTCGACCCTCCATGGCCATTTGGTGCCGTCGGTGGGGGTGTGGTGGGGTCAAGCTCAAAATCGAACACCGTAGTGTCGAGAACCTGACCACCATCGTGCCCGGCCGTCCAACTTCCGGGGGGGGGGGGTACCCCGCGAACCTTCGCCAACGATCCGATCCGATTGTCCGCTGCTGGCAGACGACCGGTCATCAACACAGGACGCCTTGTCCGATTTGTTTTGCATCTCACCTTGTGTACCCGATGGAATTGGCTGGTAACACACTCGGTGGATCGGTGCTGGGAATATACTTGTGGTCTAAATGTGGGAGACCGTGCTGGGTAGTGTACCCTGGGCGGAACTCTTCACCCTGGGTACGGGTAGACCAGTTATACTTGGAGTGAGTATACTCCAAAGGGCAGATAGTTCAACCGATCGTAGAGCCCGACCAATATGAGAATAAAACTCCAATAATCCAATAGGGAGATCCAAATGAGAACGTGATATACTCCACGAACGATATCTCCACGTAACAATCCAAAAGACTTAATAACACGTTCCAAACATGCGTAACTTGAACTGGAGAAGCCGGCCAAAGTGTACTTCCGTCTAGGGACTTCCGGCGGGCCAAGTGCGTCCGTAACGCGTCCATGCCGGGTATAATGAGATGGAGGGCATTATTCGACCCTCCGCTCCCAAACACTCTGCGGCGTGCAGAGGCTACTGATGTACAAAGCGAAAAAAGCTAGTGACTTCTTGTTGAGTTTAAGTGAGGACTAAACGGTAAAACCAAAACCAAGCAAAACCAAAACTAATCAACCTACGGTTCCCAATATGTACACACATGAAAATATGTAAGTACACGCAATCTCATGTGACTTACCAAAATCCGTGTTCTTGACACCTCTTGCACGTGATAGGCTTAAAGACTCCTGGATTTCCACCAATCCGATCGTCGATAAGCCGATCGGTCTGCTGCTGACCGGAAGCGACCAGAATTCTTGAGTCCGCTTCACCACAGCCGCCCCTGAGTCGTGTCGCAGCCGCGCAACGGTAGCGGCCCGATTTCATCATATCCATATCTTCATAGAAGCGGACTTCACCAATGGACAAATCTCCGAGTCCACTTCACCAGGTACTTGCCTTGCACACCTGATCGTCTTGTAACCTCTCTTGACCTTTTTTGCTGCAGTTGCCCTGCGTTCTTCATCGCCCCATCTCGATTCGCCGACCATATCGGCCCGATCTGACAACCCTCTCAGCACTCCACTCAGCACTCCGGGGTCCGATACACCGGACCGGCATCAGATCGAGGCCGATCGGCTCCGGAATACGGTCCGTGAGCTCCAGTCCCAGTTAGACATCAAGAATTCTTCACTCCTGCAACTGAGGAAGGAGGTGGATACGTTGATCTCCATGCCCACGAAGTTGCAGGAGGTGACTGCTGAAAACGCACATCTCCGGGCCCAGATCGCCCAACAAGCAACGCGAGGTAGGTCGATCGGTCTGTTTCCATCTTGGGTCTGGACTGACCTTCCTTTGCATGTATATCAATTTCCCACCGATATCGCCAAAACATTCGACGCCTTATTCACGGCTGATCGGCAGTCTCATGATCATCGCGATCAGCTCCGACCGATCTTGGATGGGCTGATCGGCGCACGACATGATCTATCCCGCTTGGAGGCCTACCGATCGCACTCCTGGAACAGCTCGCGCTGTTCGACAGACAGATGTTGGAGGACCAGTCCGATCGGACATTACTCCGCACCCAACGTGGTGACCTGGAGAGGCAGATCAGCGAGTTACATGTCGTGGTCCGGGAAAAGATCGGGAAGGTCGAGTCCTTCCAGGCCCGATCGGACGCCTGGACCCAGAAATCAGATCGCCTCTGGGCGGCCGTAAATCGGTGCTATCAACAGCTGACTGACTTGTTGCACCGTCATCCGGCTGCATGCTCTAGCGCTGACCGGTCGGCATAGGCCGTTCTGGCCGATCTGCATCAAGACCGGACCCGACGCCACTCATTGGCCAAAAGTAAGCACCCCAAAAATTCGAAAACCTCCATGAAGCGTAAGGACGCGTCGAAGGGCTCAAGGGCGCGGGGAATAGCGCGTGACTCCGAAATCGAGCAAAAACGAGCGGTGCCTCAGAAGAAAGCCAAGACGCTGTCGCATCTCCAAAGCCCCAGATAGGACGCAGGTGACACGTCTATCCCCACCAAATATCGTGCGCCCTCGCGCCCCCGCGCCGCTCGCACCAAGTGTATAGAGGTCTCCTCCGGAGAGGACTCGGGGGGCGATCGAGCGACTCCGAGTTCTTGGTCACTGCTTAATCCAGGTCCCGGTCCGATCAACGCCGAGGTTCCGCTCCTGCAAAGTCTGCATCGGGGACTAATAAGAAGATCGGCTCCCAGGGTGATCGTGCTGCACCGACGCGCCACTCGACCGGATCGGTACCTTCGTTCCAGCCCAGCACATCTGGGATGCGCAATCACGCCCGATTGAAAGGGTTGTTAGCCGGAGATCGACCTCTCCCGTCGCTGACTTCGGATGCCACTTCGCCATGGTCCTCGTGGCATATCGGTAGCTTGTACTAATCTGCCCTGAACAAGCAGATATTAGCCCGATCTCTATCGCGCCCAGACTACTGGCTTTTTTCTCCAGCTCCAAAGGCTCTTGACGCTTCTGCATGGCGGGCTGACCTGGTCACAGCACCACAAATCGCCCATCTGTACGCAGATGAGCCATGGAAAGTGTTCGTCCGCCCCAAGCTGGGGTCCATGTTTTCGTCGACTGCGTGGATCGACTCGTTCTTAGGTCGAGTGAAGGCCTTCAACGAAACTTACATCCAAGCGATCTGGGAAACTACGCACTATCTAGTGCTTCCTCCTGGTCAAGCGCAACATGATCAAGGCCTGATATCGTTCCAGAAAAACAAAAAAAGGCGCCGTAGTCGGGCAGGCGAGGCCTGGCAGACCCTATGCCAGTTCGTCCTGGGAGGGATGCTGTCCCGCGAGTGCGATATTGACATATTCTTATATCCTGTGGTTCTCCATATGACCAAGCGTCGGGTTGAGAAAGCCGGGGTATTAGCTGACGACGGCGCCTGGTATCCCGGTCTTCAATGTGACGAGCCGGTCACAGACCTGAAGGACGCTTTGGCCCAGATCTATCGGAAGGAGACCTGGCGCAATCAGTACCAGAACCAGATTGAAGACCATCCGGCGATGACTATCGGCCGTCTGTGGGGTGATAGCGATTCTTGATGCAGCAGTTAGCTGACCAGATAATCCTTAATACATAATTTTAATTTTTTTTCAATATTTGAATCATTCTTTTCACATTCCTGATCATCCAATCACTTGACCAAATTCATCACTTTCTCCAAACTTTCCCAACACGTTATCATATACCGTTTCCATCCACATCGCAAAAATCATCACCACGTTCGTCATTTCACTACTCCAGTTCGTCACAGTTCATCACAATAATTCACAATAACTCAGACCTTACACATATTCACACCGATCGATATACTGATCGGTGCTATTGTGTGTCTTGATCTTCGTCTTCATGAGTCTGCATCATTGCAAAGCGATTCCGACTGACTCGTTCTCGCTCGAGCTCTCGTAGCAGTGCTCCACAATTTAGGTCTAGTTCGTCGATCCAAGTTTCTTCGTCATGATCCTTTCAGCGGACCAGATATTCTCGGTGGGTGCGACCGAAACGGGTCTTCTTGACCGATCGGACATCCAGCACCTTTCCACCTCGAATTCTTCCTCTTCCAATGGCCTTTCCCTACTGCCCTCCGGCAGCAGAGTCTCATCGAAATCGAATATCTCCGCTTCGGCCATCATACAGGGCATTTTAGGCCGATCGGGGAATTCTCTGACCAGATTCAGCTTGGACACGTGCACGATCGGAAAAACTTTGTAATCCGTTCCGATCGTGATCAGACGGGCAGCATGCTCACCGATCAGCTCTGCTACACAGAAAGGACCGTGCCACATATGATCCAACTTCTTCGCATAGCCTTCCTTGACCCGATCGAGGTATAACCATACCCTCGCCCCTGGTTATATACCACGAGGGCGGACCTGATCGTTATTCCGATCTGCTCAATGTTGTGTGGACTGACGAAACTTTTCATTGACGAATTCTTTCGCATGCTGGTAATGCTTCTGGACCTGCATACGCCAACGACGGGCATCGCAATCGCGGGTCCTAGTGCAGCCGATCGGTATCGCCTCTTCAAGTGTCGATCGAGGGTACCATCCATACGCCAGATAGAAAGGCTTTTCTCCTCGGACCCAATCGGTTGAAGAGTTGAGTGCGAATACCAGTCTCTCTGCATACTCGTACCAGTCACGTTGGTCCGGATCGGCCACATACATCTTAATCTACCTTGTTATTGTCTGAACCATGCGTTCTGCCGATCCGTTCGCTTGCGGACGATATGACATCGTCGCGCTCTGCTTCTGGCCTAGCATGTTATTGAACGATCGGAAAACATCAGCCATAAAACCGGGTTCCCGATCGTGTCTAATAACTTCGCTGGCGCCGAACCTTCTGAACACGCATCCCTCGTAGCTCTGGGCTATCTGCTCCGCAGATCGAGATGCACTAGCCTTTGCGATCACCAGACCAGTGAACAGGTCGATCCAGATCAGCAGTTCAGACCTGCCGCGCGTCGATCTGGGCAGCGACGGTATGTGATCCATTTCTATCACCTGTAAAGGGTAAGTAGCCTCGATATTCCCGGGCGATCGCCCCTTGATTATCGGTCTGCCCTGTCCGGTCTCGCAATCTGTGCAACAACCCACATATTTCAGCACGCTCCGGAAAAGTCCTTTCCAGTGAAAGTGGGCCCTGATCTTGTGGTATGTCCTGCCTATGCCTTGGTGTCGCCCTTCTAGACTCACATGGTAGTGATGAAGGACAACCAGCTGTAGCAACTCAGGGATCACCAGTTTCGCCAGTCGATCTCGATCGGCACTGTCTTGGTCAACGTCACTGCAGTAATATATCAATCCATTGTCGTCCACATCGTAACTGTCCGCGATCTTGGTACACTCTTTCGCTTGATCATTCGTTAACTTGGACAGTTCACCTCGCAGATAGGCTTTCAGGTTGACAATCCACTCTTCTTCGTCCTGCGCCTTGAGGATCCGTTCCGCCCTTAGCTGTTGTACAACGCACTCACTCAGCCTTTCCTTTGGGAACGATCGGCGAGACTTCTGCGTTCGCGATCTAGTAGCCGCCATCACATGTACCTGATCGGGGCTGTCCTTGGGCTTGATCAACTCCGGGAGCCTGTTTATGTCCATAAGTTCGTGTAGAACGGCCTCCTCGGTGATCGTCACCCCGATCTGGTCCCGCATAGCTTGGGTCGTGAGGTGGTCGTCGCTTCTGTTTTAATACCGTTTCACGAGCAATAGCCCGTGGTTGGGATAGTCTTTCAGCGCCTTCATCACCCGATCATTCAACAACTTCAGCCGTGGTGCCTTACAGTCGATCTCCCCGGTGATCTGTCTTATCACTAGGTTGGAGTCGCGACATATGATGATCCGACCTTTCTTCTGTGATGACAGCAGATCGAGACATAGAAAGAGCCCTCGATATTCCGCCTCGTTGACCGTTATGTCAGGCGTGAAATCGGTGGCGGCTGCTACTATAGATCATTGTGGTAACTTCCACAGTATGGCACTATAGGAGCCGACCTTCTTCACGCTAGCCGATCCGTCGAAACTCAAGACCAGTAGTTCCTCACCCCGATCGACGATCGGTGGCGGCCGTGAGATTGAATGTCGAGGTTGCTTCCTTGTAGCAATCGCCAACAGATATTCATCCACTTCAGACCGAGGGGTGATACTGGCAGCCAATGTGCCCAATATCTCTTCCTCTCCCTTGTTGCACTTGACGACCTCGAGGGACCACTGTGACAAGATCGCTGACCATCGGCCGATCCGACCGTCTATCCCATTGGCCGATAATAGCCAGGCCAATGTCGACTTTCTCGAAAGAACCTTTACAGATCGGCCGACCAGTAGGTTATAGAACACATCCAAAATTCGTAGTAGATCCAGAACTCCCTTTTCGACGATCCCATAGTTAACTTCGTTCGGCTTCAACGTCCAGCTTGTAAAAGTGACCGGGTGGTACAATCCATCATGTTCTTGCACTAGAGTGGCAGAAATGGCCCACTTACTAGCGTAAACAATGACGATCGGCATTTTTTCCGGATCGAAGTGTCTTAGAATCAGTGCCGTCGCCATCTTAGCCTTCAACATACCGAAAGCAACCTGTGCACGCTTCATGTGATCCTCTGCCTCCACCTGCGCAAAATCTGCGGGCAGATCAGAGTCGCAGCCCTCCCGTAAAGTTGCCCGATCTCCTTCGCGCAACATATGGTAGTCGACTTCCCGGAGCTCGTACAGCACGGACGCGTAAATCGCGAAGTCTTCAATGAACGGCTGTTGTAATTTAGGCTCCCTAGGAAGGACTGCATTGTCTTCAGAGATCTGGGAAACGGGAGGTTGCTCAGTGACTCCAGATCCTTAGGATTATCCTCCAGCCCACTGATTGATACCATGTGACCCAAATAGGCGACCTTGGACATGCCCCAAAAACTCTTCACAGCGCTGATCGCAGGTTCCAGCGATCGCACGTCTCCAACAACCGTTCAACCTTCTCGCATAGATCGCTCCATGACGAGGCAGGGGTCAGTATGTCGTCGATGTACGATCGCCTCCCGAGAACGGACGGTCTACTTTCCCGATCGGGTTCACCCTCTGTAAATACATCATAGTTTTCGGTGGGTTCCCGATCGGTACTGATCTAAAATGTCCATGCAGTGTGTTGTCGATCAGCCTCTGGTATATATGGGGCGCGTTCTTCAAACCGAACGTCATACGGTTCCATTCGAACAGACCGAACGGCGTAACAAATGCGGAAATATCGCGAGCCCGATCGGTCATCGAAACCACTCAAAATCCCCTTGCCATATCCAACGATCAATACCATAGGGTCTTGTCAAGGTCTTCTAGCAGATCGCTAATCAGCGGCATCAGGTATACCATAAGCTTGGTCAAACGATTTACCAACAGATAATCGATGCACAACCTGATTTCGACGCCGTTCTTATTGATTACAATCACGATCAGCGAGGCCCACGGAGAGGTCGACGGTTTAATAATCTTGGTATCCAACAGTCCTTTAATAATATCGGACAGCTTTTCGAGGTACTGTGGTGCCACACGTCGGCATCGCTGGGCGATCGGCTTGGCATCACCAACATCGATGTTACAGATCGCTCCGCGAGCAGCAGGGGGTAAAGGCGCTGCCTTTCCCGATCAGCAGATGCTTCTTCTTCCATATGATCTTCTTAAGCTGATCGATCTGGTCGGGGCTGTTGACATACCGATCACCCACTTGTAGATCGTCCAAGGTGACTTCGGACGGATCAGAAGACACTTCAGGGAGGACTGCCATCTGGCTCTCCAGCTCCTGAATGTATTGGTCCCCGCCCTCATGTATACAAACTTGATCGTCTTCTGGGGAAACATCACCCAAACCGTCCTGATATGTTTCACACTGCTGTTCCCGATCGGCGGGTTGCTCTTCAACGACATCGATCTGCTTAGGCACGCCATCATGGTCCGCCCCATCAATCCCATGTTCTCCTTTTTATGTTTCTGTTTCCGGCTCCTCTGTCGCCTGTTCTTGTGAAACCACCATGTTGATGAACCTTGGCTCATCTGGTTGATGGTTCACCGTGTCCGGAGACTGCGGTGCCTTCCTTCTAACCAACATCTTCTTCGGGATTACATAGCTGGGTCGTTCCACCATAGGCGAGGTATCTTCTTCCACCGGTCCATCATCGCTGACAGATCGGTGGTCGCTTGGTATGCCAAGTTCTGCCACTCGGCATACCGTCTCGATCCGATCGAGACGAACCGCGCCTTTCTTGGCACCTTCCCTTCTGCTAGCCACATGCCAACAATAGTATTGTTGTCGGGCGTAAGCGGCTTGTCACCTATATTAGTGAGTCGAACGTAATCAAACCGGCCGGCGCTCTTCATAAAGGACGGCACCCACCGGTCGCCCCTGGTCACCCATAACTTCCTTGATCGAAAACCTCTATCGACCGGGGAATCAGCGGATTGGACGACTGGAATTGTGACATCCTGATCCCACCTGACCAGATCGGTGTGTGATCCGTATAGGGGCCGCCGACCAGCTAACTGGGCGCTTACAGCATTCGAACGCTAGGGGCAAAACGTGAACCAAACGGGGAGAGGTGAGAGCACTGCTCAATCACGCTCCCAAGACCAAAAAAAAGCTTTACAGAAGAACCGCTGACACAGCGGGCGGAGTTGTGGTGGAGCGGCTGATCAAAGTTTTTGAGGCTTGATCAGGCGGTACCACGGCGCCCGGGCTGCCGACTGACGAAGGGGGTACTCCGATTGTCCTTGACTGCCTGTGTTTCTGCTCAACTTGTGTACCCGACGGCTTAGGCGTGGGTCGCTCTTCAGGTGGCGGGGATGCAATCACGGCAATTCCTTGCTGCAAGATGGGAATAGCTTGTAACTCAGTGTTCCGAGTGCTGATCAGGCGTGATCAGGCACAATCAAGCTTGAATCTGGTGTGATCAGGTGCGATCAGCAGTGATCGGGGTTGATCAGGCAATAGAAGTCGTTGATCAGGCTTGATCAGGTGCGATCAGGCACTAAAACGTCGTCGATCAGGCTTGATCAGGTGCGATCAGGTACTAAAACGATGTCGATCACGCTTGATCAAGTGCGATCAGGCACTAAAACGTAGTCGATCTACTCGCTGACGCGATCTGCGGGCTGCTGATCGCAAGGCGCAGTTGCTGATCGTTGATTCCGGTGAAGATTAGGTGGAAGGGTACTCGATCAGGAAGCGGAAGTCTTCACTGCCTGATTACGTAGCCTCTAGTCCTTAACGGCTGAAAGAATACCCAAATCAAATGTATTCTTACGCCTAGACTTACGAGGGTTACTTCATTAAATCCGCCTAGAGTTCCCGTAGGGCGCTTATAGCAGCCGAACTCTAGGGGCCAAACGTGAACCAAATTGGGAAGAGGTGAGAGCGCCGCTCAATCACGTTCCCAAGACCCAAAAACCCTTAGAAGATAACCTATGACACAGCGGGCGGAGTTGAACGGCGAGTTCTAACACTCTACGCCTCCGGTGGGCCAAAAAATGCACTTCGTGCTCCCGCCCGGGACGTAGAGGTAATTGCGAAGAGGTGGGCCCTAGTTTCCCACCCTATAAACGACCTACGCAGTCGTACGCAAAAGGAAGAGCTTTTATATTCTAAATCCCTTATATCCTAAGAACTACCAGTTACCTAGATATGCACCAATCAAATACACCCGTTCCCACGTCGTCCGTCGACCAGTCGAGCTGATTAGTCCGTCGCTCGCCGCTGTTCGTTGCGTAACAGTCCCATCTCCCGATGTCCTGTCTATGTCCTGCCCATGTACACCACTGTTGTACATACCACTGTACACAGTGGTACACAGTAGTACACACTACAGTACAAGCAATCACACACCCTATAGTACCCGTACTAACGCCCCTAATAGTGGCCCAATATAGCGCCCCCTAATAATGGCCCAATTGGTGCCAATTTTAAGACACGCTTTCCCACAGAGTTGCGGGGTGAGGTCTCACACTCTACGCCTACCGGTGGTCCCAAAACGCACTAAGTGCTCCTGCCCGGGACGTAGAGGTATTTATTAGTAGGGGAGGCGCAAAGGTGCCGTCCCTGAAGCGATCTGTTCGATCGTAGGCTAAAGGGGAACTTTATTATTGCTTAAAGCCTTAGATCCACCATTTCCCTAATTTCAGCCAATCAGAACCGTCCATTCCAGCGTCCTCCGTCCACCGGTCGACCTGATTCCTCCGTCGTTCGTCGGTCTTCGTCGGTGTTCGCTGAGTACCTGTACGTAATCGTCCCACCTCCCCATTCCCCGTCTATGTCCTGTCTATGTGCACCACGGTTGTACACGCAACTGTATACACCGTGGCACACACAATCGTATACAATTACGTACCCAATTAGTGCCCGCAATCAGACCCCTAATTAGGCCCTTAATTAGGACTAATTATAGCACGCTTTACCACAGCCGCCCCCGAGCCTCGTCCCAGCCGTACAGCGGTTGGGGCGAGGGTAGATCATGACGTTGGATGTCGTCGATCATGCTACCGTTGGTCGAGTTGTCTACACGAATCAATCACGCCATCATCGACCAGGTGATAATCACCCATCAATCTGCCCCTTCTCCCGCCGATCAGGTCCCAATCTGTCAGGCCATTACCGTTAGTGGTATGCCCCTCGCGATCCAACGTTTATCCTCCACCAACCGTAACATCTGCGATCAAGCTGTCTCGATCAGGCATTTCTGCATTTCCATCATGCAAGCGATAACGGTCGGCACCCCGGCGAACACCGCCAACGCTCCTGCCCTGGGTCGGGCCGCAGCTGATCAGGCGATCGCCGCCATCAATCAGACTTACAGCTTACAATAGGCCCTCCACGCACGCGATGAACAGATCACCATGTTATCCGACTCTCTCGCGATGAGCGAAGACACTATCGCGATGCTTCGACAGCAGCTCGCTCGTGCCAAACGTGCCGTGGTGGAACGAGATGCCGAGATCAAGCGGGCCACCTTTAAGGAGCTTAAGCCATTGCGTGACTTTGTTGACACTGCAGCCAACGATCTCAAGACTAAGTTGAAAACGGTCGAAAACTCTGTGGCCGATCAAGAAAAACCATGGTCGATCAACGCGCTAAGATCCGGGATCTGGAGAGCCGTCGTGCCCGTGATCTCTATCTACGATCGGTGCATGAGGACACTATCGCTGATCTAGCGCAAGAGCTGGATCAGCTTCAGCATCGCATGGCCAAGTTACAAGAGGAATACGATCAGGCTGCTTCTAGGAATCAGCGCTTGGTCGAACAGGCATTCAATCTTACCGCCGAGATTGATAGGCGCGAATACCAATATAATCGCCTCTGGGAGAAGAATAAGTCCAATAGAATGAAGATGGATGAATATACCGCCATCATGGCCCAGACGCAGGAAATATCTGATCGGGTCGAGGGAGTGTCTGACCTCCAAGCAGAGCTGGGTGATCTACTCGCCGCATATTCTCAGCTAGAGAAAGAGCTTTCCACCGTGCAAGGCCGCTTCGATCAAGTTTCCGTAGAACGCGACACGTTGCGCAATCAACTGCAACAGGCTCAAGACGAAGTCATGCAATTACGCTCGTTTCACTCGGACCTTCAGTCCCAGTTTGCTGGTATGTCGTTGCGGATGCAGATCACACCGGCTGTCCGTACCCCTCCGCCAGGTTCTGATCAAGCCACCTCACCGGCTGGCCTTCCCGCTGCTTCCCCAGATAGCTCGATCAGTCGCGCCGCCCCTTCGCCTAAAAGGCGTATTCAGCGTTCCCGATCTTCCTCTCGGTCGAAGCGGCCACGCCACTTTTCCCCCATTTCGGAAGCGAAGACGGAGGACGATGATCCCCCGAATCCTGATCAGGACGATGAAGGCGGATTTCCTGGTTCGATCGCTTCCATTCCCTCTACTCCCACAATTAGCGAGTTCGGGAGCGAGGATTTACCTGATCAAGGCTCTGACGGGTCTCTTTTTCCTCGTACGGGTGATTTCAACACGCTGATCGCGGTGCCTGATGATGCCAGTGATGCCGACATCCTGCCGTGGGCCCCAGATCAACTCGGTGGGTTCGATCTGCGCAGCGTCACGGCTCAAGTGGTCTTTGACTACTAGACCCACCCTGCAGGATGGTTGTTCCCGGCTGCCGTGCATGCCCCTCCGGCTGATTCGTGGTTCAGTCATTTGATTACCCAGACGGAAGTGGAGCTGTTATATTCCCAATGCCCTTGGGGCGTCTTCACGACAATGCTGCCGCCCATTTATTTCCGCCCAGTCGGCTGGTTCGCCGACTTTGAGACGAAGTACCGGTCGTTTCTCGACCATCACGCGCTGGCGATCTGGGAGTCGACGCATTACCTCCCCATCGCGAAAGGCCTTCGCGAGACTGATGACTTCATCCGGGACTGTTACAACGATCAACGCCAACGCAGAAGTCGTGCCGGGGCGACATGGAAGAGGTTGTGGACTTTGTCCTGCGGGGAATGATCGACGGGAGGTGTGATCTCGACATTTTCCTCGACCCGTCGATCACCCATTGTGCTCGAAACCGTCCTTTGAAGTATGCCCCGACCGACGATGGGGCGTGGTACCCCGGGTTCCTATCAGACCCGCCACCTCGGATCCTATCGGACGCGTTGAGAGAGGTTGATGACTTTGAACCTTGGCGGGTTCAATATCGTCTTTCCCCCGAAGACCACCCTGGCCGTAAAATTCCTCGCATCTGTAGCAAGTTCTATGGGTATGATTAATCGGTTGATCACTTCTTCTTTAATCGATAAACACTCTTATCATGCCATTTCTCACTTTTGCTTCCTTAATTTTCAATGCATAATATAAATCTGTATTCTGTCGGCTCATCTGCCGTTGTTCCATCACCATACCTCGCAATATCCATCATAAATACACCACTTCCAGTCATTCATCGTTTCTTCATCAATTTGTGAATTTCATCAATGATTTTCTTCAATCGGAGGTTTTCGATCGTAATTCCATGATCAGTCCACCGATCACGCATTAGTTGAACTCTTCATCCACTTACATTAAGTCAAACCGATGTCTGCTGATCATCTTCCTTTCGAAGTCCTTGATTAGAGCATCACAGTTCAGGTCTCATTCGTCTACCCACGACGGCTTAGCATAACCTTTCCAGTAGACTTGATATTCGCGTAACATTCTTTCATACCTAGTCTTTCGACCAGATCGGATATCGGTGATACGATCAACTTCAAATTCTTCTGGATCTAGCGTACTTTCCCAGCTGTCTTCGGTTAGCAAAGCTTCGTCGAAGTCGAAACGATCTTCTACACCAGCCGCTAACACAGTAGTAAGGCGACCTAGAAATTCCTTGACCAATTTTAACTTGGACAGGTGCACTACTGGGAACATACGATAGTCGGTGCCAGCTGTAACCAATCTCGCCGCATGATTACCGATCACCTCATCCACTCTAAGGCTCCATGCCACATATGCGCCAGTTTCTTCGCGAACCATTCTTTCACCCGATCGTGATATAACCAGACCCTTGATCCAGCTTCGATCTTGTGTGGTGTCACTAGATCGTTGTGGTTTTCAGCTCGATCGGCCATTGAGCTTGATCGAGCTGAAAACCACAACGATGCAATCGAGTGCTCACTTGGTCGTGGACGTATCGGTAGTCTTTCTGCAACTTATATCTCCACCTACAAGCATCTCGGTCTTTACGCCGAATTCCACCCAGTTGTAATTTTGATTCCAACGACGATCGCGGATCCCACCCATACGCCAAATAAAATGGTGTTTCACCACGAATGCGATCAGGGGCCGAGTTCAGCGCGAATACCAGACGCCCTGCATACAAGCTCCAATCTTTCTGGCCGGCATCTGCTACATACATCTTGATTGCTCGCGTGATAGTCTGCACCGTCCTCTCCGCCTTGCCATTCGTCTGTGGACGGTATGCCACAGTGGCACTCTGACGTTGTCCCACGATTTTATTGAGCGCGCGAAAAACTTCCGACATAAAACCTGGTTCACGATCGTGCCGGATCACTTCGCTAGCCCCGACCGTCGAAACACACACTGTTCATAATTTTCGGCAACTTTCTGCGCTATGCGAGACGATCCAGATTTCGCGATCACCATACCCGTGAACATATCCGTCCAAATCAGCAGTTCAGTATGTACATCCGTCGATCTGGGTAGTGACGGGATATGATCCATGGATATCACTTGGAATGGGTACGTAGCCTCGATATTCCCCGGCGACATGCCCTTGATCGTGGGTTTGCCTTTCCCCGTCTCGCAATCTACGCATTGTCCGACAAACATTTGTACGCTTCGGAATAGACCACGCCAATGGAAGTATCGTCTGATCCTCTGATATGTACGCCCTATGCCTTGGTGTCGTCCTTCCAAGCTCACATGATAGTGGTGGAGGACATCTGCATGTAGAGTCTCGGGTAAGACCAGCTTAATCGAAAGGTGCCGATCGTCTTGATCATCTTTGTCATCGATGGCTTTTCTTTTAGCCATGTTTCCACAGTAGATCAGCAATCATTGTTCATCGACATCGTAGCTGTCAGCAATTTTCGCGCACTCCTTAACCTCTTCTGCGCTCAATTGTGAGACGTCACCATACAGATAACTTCGCAAATCATGAATCCTTTTCTCTTCGTCATGTGCCTTTTTCACCCGTTCCGCCCTTATCCCGGCTATAGATATATCGGGCCACGTTGACGGTCGCGGCTGATGTAGGTTACGTGATAGTGTCATCACTAGTACTTTCGGGGCAGTGGGATCTTTGTTCCACATGATCACTTCCGGCAACCTGTTGAGATCGGTCAATTCCTCCAGCTGTTTCACGTCATCGATTTCAAATCTTGTTCCACCCTGCATAGCCCTAGTGGTGATGTGATCTGCACTCTTATTCCACTCTCTTTTGACATGCACTAGATCATGATCCGACCATTCGCGAAGGAGATTGAACGCACGCTGTTGCAACACTTGCAATCGCGGAGCTTTACACTCTATTTCGCCGCGCATTTGTCGGATTACTAAATTTGAATCTCCACAAACGATCATCCTTCCTTTGGGGTATCTCGACAGTAGGTCCAAACTTAAAAGCAATCCATGGTATTCCGCTTCGTTCACCGTGATATCAGGCGCATGATCGGCTACCGCGGTCATAATCTTCCACTCCGGTAATTTCCATACGATAGCGCCGAACGCACCTACACGTCGCTTGACACTTGCAGATCCATCGAAACTAATCACGTAGATTTTTTCGCCTTCCGACCGTAGGAGGTGGTACTTCAATCATCTGCCGCGGTTGCTTTTTCGGCGCGATCGTAATCAGTGCTTCATCGATTTCGGTGCGAGGGTTGATGCTTGCAGCTAACGCACCTAGTACCTCCTCTTCTCCCTGTACACATTTCTTGATCTCGAGGTCCCATTGTGATAAGATTGCAGCCCATCTGCCCAATCGTCCGTCCAGCCCATTGGATGTTAGTAACCATTTCAACGTGAATAAACGTGACAAGACAGTAATCGTGTTTCCGACCAGCATCGTGAAGTAGACATACAAAACCCATAGAAGCTCCAGAACTTCCTTTTCGACAGAGCTGTAATTCAGCTCACCGTTCTTCAATGTTCGGCTGGCGAATGCTACGGGCCAATACACCTGATCATGTTCTTGTACCAGCGCGGCGGACACCGCCCATTTGCTTGCGTAAGCCACGATCACCGGCGTTTTGTTCTGATCAAAGTGGCGCAGGGTTGGGGCAGACGAAATTGTGGTGAAGGGCAAGTGAAAATTGTTGACCAGCTTGTACCAGTGTACCGGTTTTCAAGGCAGATCGATCTGGTTGGCTGAAGGGACGGAGTATTTTGGGCCAATCGTGTGCTTGGAGTGTTTTGTACGCGGATTTGGGTGAGTCATATGATATTGCGTGTACTTTACATATTTTCATGTTTGTACATATTGGGGACCGTAGGGAGATAGGATTTGTTAGTTGTTTTTTTTGGCCTACAACTCAACAAGGAAGTCGTTAGCATATTTGCTAAGTACGTTGGTCGCCTCCGCACGCCGCGGAGTGTTTGGGAGCAGAGGGTCGAGTAATCCCCTCCAGCTTATTTTACCCGGCCGGGACGCGCTACAGGCGCACTTGGCCCGCCGGAAGTCCCTCGACGGGAGTACACATTGGTCGACTTTCCAAGCGCAAGTTGCACACGTTTGGAACGTGTTATCAAGTTATTGGATTATCGTGGAGATATCATTCGTGGAGTATATCACGTTCTTATTGGATCTCTATATTGGATTATTGGACTTTATTTCTCATATTGGTTGGGCTCTACGATCGATTGAATGATCTGCCCTTTGAAGTACATTTACTTGGAGTATAACTGGTCTGTCCGTACCCAGGGTGAAGAGTTCCGCCCATGGTACACCACCCAGCACGGTTTTTCTGCATTTTAAACCTCAAGTCGATTCCCATCACCGATCCACCGAGTGTGAAACCATCCCATTCCATCGGGTACACAAGGTGAGATGAAGAACAAATCGTACCAGGCGTCCTGTGTTGATGACCGGTCGTCTGCCAGCAGCGGACGATCGGATCGGATCGTGGGCGAAGGTTCGCGGGGTACCCCCCCCCCCCGGAAGTTTGACGGCCGAGCACGATGGTGGTCAGGTTCTCGACACTACGGTGTTCGATTTTGAACTTGACTCCACCACAATGGTGCGCGTGCCCGGATCACTTGGTGATCGTGGATATAACCGAGATAATATCTCGTCAAGAATTCATTATAACGAATTAAATATCGAATTGTTATGGAGAGGACATAAGGAACGTCTATCGCCTTATGTTCTCGTTGTCGATAAGGATGGCGATGTCCGATCTGGCCGGGGGGAGGACCAGACCGGGAATAATAAGTTTTTTCCTCCCCATAAGGCTCCCACCGGAGCCGATCGGGACTATAGCAAGTCTTGCTATAGTTCCGGAAATGATCAGGACTTTTTTCCTGATCCTATGCATTTTAATGAACGTTTTGATGGAAAAATAAAAGATGAAATCGACTTGGAGGCTGATCGGAACGATCATATCCACTTTCGCAAGGTCCCCAAGCAGAGGCTCAGAATGCCATCCGACGAAGACGACTTGGAAGAAAAATCGCAGGTCGGGGATGGGGTTATCAAGGAAGAAGACCTGACCAGGATGTATTACATCTACGAGCTGAAGCGATTTATTTGTCAAGACCAGGTCATGCAGATCTTAAACCCCCAGATCCCCGATCGCCTTCTCGGAACCACCACCGATCCGATCCAAAGCGATCGGTCGTTGCTATTGGTGAAGAACCTGCTGGCTATGTTGGCTGAGGTCGGGATAAAAGTGCAAAACCTCGCCAACATACATAAACTGTTTGATCTGTATACTCGGAAGCTGGAGATGTCGATGCCAACCTTCATGATAATTTGGTGCCGTTGGTGGGGGCGGTTCGCCACCCAACTCCCACCGTGGCATTGAAGGTCGCTGAGGCCACGGCAGCACACGATGATGTGTGTTCCGATGATAAATCGCTGTATCAGTCTCCACCCTCCTCTAATGGCTTATCGGAGTTGGAGGTCGGTGTTGAGCGGATGACCATGGGGGTGGATCATACCCCCGTGTGAGCATAAAAAGGACATGCGGCAGCATGGGGCTGCATGCCGGTCGGGGCACCAGGAGCACCCACAGGTTTCAGTACCTCCAAAGGAGGATGCCAACACGTTGCCCACTACCCAAGATAAAGTCCAAGCCATGTTTGAGGCAATGATGGAGCGTTTCATGGGAGACCGATGCCGATCACCTCCGCACCCGCATGCCTAGGACCGATCTTCCCGGCAAAATGCCAATACTCTCCGGGATGTTGATATGGAGTCAGCGGCATCAACAGATAAGGCTACCCGAGGTGGCAGACCAGTTGGAAGAGGAAGACGCAAGACGCCGCCAGCCCGACCGCGCCGATCAAGCAAAAACATCGATTTCGACATGGAGTCGATCGGCGATCCGGATGACCACTATGGGTCAGACGGTGCAGGTGCGGGCAGAACGCTAAGGGCTAACCTAGCCTTTACGACCGCCTTTGACTTTGGATCTACTGCGATCCCACGCATTCGGATGGCTGCGACCACTGATCTCAAGGATTTCACTGGCAAGGACGCCGACGAGGATCAAGCCAGATCGTGGTTTGGTCGGGTCAAGTCTGCTTTCTTGCGGGATCAGACACCAAAAAAGGGACGGTGTTTGATCTTAAGAGATTTGCTAAAAGGACCGGCTCAGAACTGGATCCAACAGTTGATTCGGGATGTCCGATCTGGCTGGGATCTGCTATGTTCAGAATTTGAGGGGCAGTACTGCAACTCCGGATTCTTTAGCGCCCGCAAATACCATCATATGCAGAAGCGGGGATACGAGACGCCGATTGAGTACTTGCACCGTTTGAACGTGGCTGCAATTCGCGCCGGGATAGTGATCAAGGAAAGCAACCCGACGACCGGTGCCGCTATGGAGCACGTGGGTCACTATATGAGTACCCTTGATGACCAAGAGCTGGCAGATCGGCTCACTCTGCTGCGCCTCAAAGATGTGGAAGAAGTGGAGCAGACGTTGCGGACGTTCCAACACTCACGCTGCATGAGGTCGAAGGTCGCCGTTGGATCGGGTCGCTACAGATCGAAGACCCAGACCGATCCGGTGAAGAGGCCCCTGACCAGATCGGCTCGTGCTGTTAAGGCGATCGCGACTGAAGACAGCACTGGATCGGAAGAAGAAAGTAGCGGCCAGTCCAGTCGGGAGTCGGAAGAGGACCAATATCGCCACATCTTCGTCACGGAACCTTCCCCAAGAACCAGATCGGCGCTTAACCAGGCAGATCGGAAGGGCAGGAGTGGAAACAAGTCCGATCCTGACCGACCTCGCAAGAAGTGTTCTCACTGCGGGTCAAGCAAGCACGATGGTGGGGACTGATGGAAGTAGCTGATATGCAAGAAGTGCGAAAGACGCGGTCACCCCACAGATCACTGCCTCTTCGTGTGCAAGTCATGTGGAGAGATTCACGAGGCCGTCCAGTGCAAGATCGAAGAGTTCTTCAATATGATGCGCAAGTGGTATGTGCCGGGTAAGCACGCCGGGATGCTTCCACCTGACGTTGAGAAGATGTTAAACTTGAACTCTCGCCAGGTTGGAATCTGGATCGAGCCGAGCGATCTACGTTTGGCATTTATGCATATGTCGGCAAGGAGAATAAAACCGACAATACATGTTCTATTCTCAATTGCGTCGATCGGGATCATCCGTTCTACAATCTCACGAACGATGAATATTCCCGATCGAAGGTGGTCATGCAGCTGGATCTGCTGCCTGGGTAATTTCGCGGATACTGGAAGTATCATGCGCCCGACAAATGGTTCAAGCAGGCGAAAGCCTGAGGTAATATAAACAACCAGAAGGAAATGATGTTATTCGACTCTGGGGCCGAAGTCTCAATTATCGACTCCGCCTTTGCTCGTAAGGTCGGATGTCGTATAGACGACACCCGAGACAAGAATGCGTCGGAATCGGTGAAAACTCTTACATGACCGAAGGAAGGACGCGCGTGAAGATCGCCCTATCGGGTTCTTTGGTCTACTTCTTCAGCGCTTGGGTTGGCAAGATGGACGGCCAGGATGCCCTGTTAGGCATGGATTTCATAGTGCCTGCGGGTATTAGTCTTGATCTGTCTTACGGAGTGCTTACACTCCCGGATGAGGTCAAGATCCAGTTATCTAGCCGGGTGCGTACACGCACGGTGCGGCTAGCGCACAGAGGAAGACTTTCCTTTAAGCGGCGTTCGCCGCTACATAGCCGATACGCCCTTATAAAAGGGATTGTTAAAAGAGAGCTCTCCTACTCGGGGCCAAGATTCCCGGGGTGGTTTACAGATAGCTTTCGCTAACCCCTTGTAACAAGGCTTACCTTATAAAGGGAGGTAGCGTAAGGGAGAACTCCCTTAGGCTACAATACTCACTGCGCGAGCGACCGGGCGCGGTCGCGCGCCTAGCAGTCTTAAGTATTTTTGTAAACTGGTTTATATTTAATATATGTAATTAGCCTAAATTAATTTAACTAATGTAAAATATATGTAATACTTAGTAGAGCTTATTCAAGTCGTACCTAGATGAAATGTAGTGTACACCACCTGTGTACTAACACGTGGCTGGCTGCCACGACTCCACCAAGAGCTCCTGCCCTGAATGGTTAAAATAACCAATAGGTCCAAACCTTTCGGACCGGTCAATACTGACCCCAACCGTAGTGTACTCACGTACACTACATACTAAATTTAACCCGAATGTAACCCTGTTACATCCCCCCCCATCAAGACTATTGCCTACGCAATAAATCAATTTTAGTTGGAGAACTCCAACTGCCAGAACTATGGCTTACCACAATAAGCACCTTTAGTGGTGCTGAGGATTCTCCTTGCGAAGAAAACTATTCCGATAACTCGGATGAGGATGCCCTTGGAAATATCTCCACAAAGGATGACTGCTCCAACAACGCCAAACGGCGATGTCGGCAGCCTAATCCTTTCCACACACGCGGGGAAAATGCGCTAACTCGTGCGCAACTATTACCAACCTCGGATGGCATATCCGGATCGCCGAAGGCGGTCACCACTAATGATCTGGACGCAGCTCAAGAGGTTCAAAATGCCGCACAGGCATTACAGGCTGCCTTGCGCACCCCATGCGCCCTCCACGGGCGGGATATCGTTTTGAAGGTCCTCGTGACCTCCCAAAGTGGTCCAATAATGAGGTAAGGAAGAGTTTAGTCTTCTATACCCCTGGCCTCGCCGCTGTACAGCCGCAACACATCACACGCCGGAATCAACTCCGAGAAAAACTGTTCACGCAGAAGCAGTTCACTGCTACCTCATATCGAGAGCGCCTCGAGAAACAGACACAGGGTGCCGTTGTTGGGAACCTCCGCGAGGTTCCCTTCGTTCTCACGCAAGGAGAAGATGCCAAAGAGGCAGAGCAGAAGTTCCGCGCTTGGGCGGAGGGGAGAAACGTCTCCCCGAGTTTTTAAAGCTGTACAACAGCTATTCCGAACGTGAAGTTAGGATAGAGAGGGGTTTGCGCTTGGTGTTTGCCAGAGCCAGAGCCATGGGGCAATTACGTGCCCCTTATCGCATGCGCTATGCTAGCGCCCGTGACCTCACTGCGGTGCCGGAGCACAGTGCGGGTTCCGCATCTGCCTCCGGAGGGCTCCCAACTACTGGGAGTGAAGGGGATTACCCCGCCCCTTTGGTCGTTGACTCACAGCGGGATTCTCCCGCTCTAAAGCGTCAACGACGTCACGGCAATCCTGCCGCAGGGGAGTCTCGAACTCCCGCGAACTCTGTGAATGTGGATAGCCCTTCCACTTCACCAAATACTGGGGTGAACCCGATGATGGCGTCGCGCCATCAGACGCCTCACCCCGTCCTGCCGTACCTTACGGCTAACCACCTTTTTGTCTTGGCTTTCCGCCATGGCGTCGCAAACGTGTTGTAAGACACTAAGGCGCGTCGATAAAAACTTATCGATGTGCTTTCGCACAGATACAGGGCTGACATCGGGGAATCCTCCACCTTAAGCCCTGGGCCACACACACGTGGCGTCAACGGAACCCTCGGATTCACCAATCCGTTCACGTAAAACGGGGTAAACCCCGTAGATGCATGGACCAAATTGTTTATGGCAAATTCTTCCATAAGAAGCATCTCACTTCAGATCTTTGGAGCATCCGGACATAAGCTCCGGAGAATATCCTCAACAACGCGATTAACGCGTTCCGTTCGACCGTCCGTCTATGGATGATCCGCAGTGGGCATGCGGAGATTGGTGCACAGCACCTTAAACAGAGCCCCCCCCCAGAACTGTCCCGTAAAACGGGTATCCCGATCCGACACAACGGAATCGGGTAGACCATGCTGTCGAAAGACACGGTCTAGGAACACTTTCTCTGTTCCTTGTCCATCAATGGACTCTGGTACCACTGCCAGGTAAGCATCTTGCTCAAACGGTCTACAAAGACCAAATTGCCGGTGTAACAGGCCTTCGGAAAAACCGAAGAAAAATCCATACTAATGGATTTCCAACACTCTGTTGGAACCTAAAAGCTCGCCAAAGGCGCAGCTGAACTTGCATAGGGTTTAACCCTCTGACACGTCTCACAGGTGCGTATATACGCACCGACCCACTTATAGATGTTGGTCCACCAATACAAAGCGCTTAAAACGCTGTAGGTCTTATCCCGACCTAAATGACCCCCAGTGGGGGCTTCATGTGCCTCAAAAAGGACTCCTTACTTCGGTTCCTCATCATGAGGAACTACCACCCGCGGAGTGTCCTCCGCGCTCGTGCTATAATATAGCAAACCGTCACAGTACCTGTAACGGTGTAAACGAGCTTTAGCTCGACTTGACAGGGTTGTCTCTGACGAGCCAAGACCCTTTCTACCCAACGCGCTGATAAGCGCCGTACATTGTTGGTCTTTCTCATACGCCTGGCGTATGAGTTCCACCACAGATGTGGTG
>CM047587.1:19584450-19605752 GCA_026184515.1 Peronosclerospora sorghi | reverse complement strand
CACCACATCTGTGGTGGAACTCATACGCCAGGCGTATGAGAAAGACCCACAATGTACGGCGCTTATCAGCGCGTTGGGTAGAAAGGGACTTGGCTCGTCAGAGCCAACCCTGTCAAGTCGAGCTAAAGCTCGTTTACACCGTTACAGGTACTGTGACGGTCTGCTATTTTATAGCACGAGCGCGGAGGACACTCCGCGGGTGGTAGTTCCTCATGATGAGGAACTGAAGTATAGAGTCCTCTTTGAGGCACATGACGCCCCTACCGGGGGTCATTTAGGTCTGGATAAGTCCTACAGCGCTTTAAGCGCTTTGTATTGGTGGCCCAACATGTATAAGTGGGTCGGTGCGTATATACGCACCTGTGAGAAGTGTCAGAGGGTTAAACCCTCTGCAAGTTCAGCTGCGCCTTTGGCGAGCTTTTCGGTTCCAACAGAGTGTTGGAAATCCATTAGTATGGATTTTTCTTCGGTTTTTCCGAAGGCCTGTTACACCGGCAATTTGGTCTTTGTAGACCGTTTGAGCAAGATACTCACCTGGCAGTGGTACCAGAGTCCATTGATGGACAAGTAACAGTTAAAGTGTTCCTAGACCGTGTCTTTCGACAGCATGGTCTACACGATTCCGTTGTGTCGGATCGGGATGCCCGTTTTACGGGACAGTTCTGGGGGGGGGCTCTGTTTAAGGTGCTGTGCACCAATCTACTCATGTCCACTGCGGATCATCCGCAGACGGACGGTCAGACGGAACGCGTTAATCGCGTTGTTGAGGATATTCTCCAGATCTTATGTCCGGATGCTCCAAAGAGCTGGAGTGAGATGCTTCTTATGGAAGAATTTGCCATAAACAATTTGGTCCATGCATCTACGGGGTTTACCCCGTTTTACGTGAACGGATTGGTGAACCCGAGGGTTCCGTTGACGCCACGTGTGTGTGGCCCAGGGATTAAGGGGGAGGATTCCCCGATGTCATCCCTGTATCTGTGCGAAAGCACATCGATAAAAACTTACATCTGCGATGCCATGGCAGAAAGCCAAGACAATCAGAATGAGCAAGCTGACCGCAAGGGGCGGAGTAACGAAAAAGTGTACAAAGTAGGAGAAAGTGTTTTATTAAACGCCAAAAATCTTCCTACGCACGCAGTTTCAAATGTGTTGCGCAATAAACTGCGCCCCAGGTTTGTGGGACCCTTTAAGGTATTAGCCCGAAAGGGCTTGTCGTACACCTTCCTTAGACATCCCGAAGGCGATGCGTACGCATCCAACCTTCTATGTGGGTATGCTTAAGCCATACCAGAACCCTGAGGCGGGTCCCCTCTCGGAGGAGGGTGAGAAGCTGGATAGACGAAAGGCGCGACAGGTCGGAACATCTCCGACAGGGTTGAAATACGACCCTGAAGTTCCGCAACGAGAGACTCGAGAGAGGCAAGCCGCCCTTCGATGCGTTCATTCGCACTCCCTTCGTTGCGGAGTCCCTCCTGAACATCATGGATGCGACGGCTGTGCCGATCACAGCGCTCGTGGAATTCACGCCGCAATAGCGCGACCCCCTCCTCCAGTGCTCGATACGGAGGGTACTCCACATTATCATGTGGAACGCCTTATGGCACGACGCCATCACCGGGGTGAGACCCAGTACCTGGTGAAGTGGAAAGGGTATCCACATTCCCAGAGCTCGTGGGAGTACGAGACTCCCCTTCGGCAGTATTGCCGTGACGTCGTTGACGCATTTGATCGGGAGAATCCCAATGAGAGTCAACGACCGAATGGGCTGAAGAAGCCCCTTCAATCCCAGTAGCTTGGAGTTCGACGGAGGCAGATGCTGTGCTTGCATTGCTCTCCGGCACCACATCGAGAGCAGAGCGCGTATAATAGGATGCAGCTAATTGCCCTTGCGCTTTGGCCTGAGCATAGGCCAAGCGTAGCTCCCTCTCTACCCGAACGTCGTGTTCGGAAAAGCTGTTGTACAGCGCATCGAAACTGGGGAGGCGTTTATCCCTTTCCGCCCAGGCGCGGAACACCTGTTCTGCGTCTTCGACGCTTTCGTCCCTCAGGAGAAAATGGGAATCTCGCGGATAATACCCACGAGGACACCGCGTGCCTGCTTCCCGAGGCGCGTCCGGTAGGACTTAACGGAATAATGTTTGGGCGTTAGTAGTTGAGCCCGGAGTTGGTTCCGATGCGCAATTTCACGCGGCAGTATAGCCACTGGACCAGGGGTATAGGAGGCTAAACCCCTCTTGACCGCGTTCTTAGCCCTCTTTTGAGGGTCACGATGTCCCTTCCGTGCCCGTACGGCACGTCGGGCTTCATGAACCGAGGCCGGTTCATTGGTGATGGCCACCTGCGGCGACCCGGATGCATCACCCCTAGTGGGTAAAGGTGGCGCACGAGTTAGTGCATTTTCTTCACGTTTGGGAATGGGTTGAATGACCGACAGCGCCGTTCGGCGCTGTAGGAGTGGTCAGCCGTTGGGGAGATCTCCCCAAGGGTATCCACTTCCGAGTTATCGGAATAGTATTCTTCCATAGCACCACTAAAAGTGCTCATGGCCAGCCCAGGGGTTCTGGCAGGTGGAGTTCTCCAACAAGATTTTGAGTATTGCGTAAGCAGTAGTCTTGATGGGGGAGGATGTAACGGGGTTACATTCGAGTTACATTTAGTGTTGGTGTACATGAGTACACTACGGTTGAGGTCAGTATTGACCGGTTTGAAAGGTTTCGAACCATTGGTTATTTTAACCAATCAGGGAAGGGGCCCTTGGGGTGGTGGTGTGTCAGCCATCCACGTGTCAGTACACAGGTGTGTACACTACATTTTAGCTAGGTACGAATTAGGAATATTCTACTTAGTATTACATATAGTTTATATTAGTTTAAATTAATTTAGGGTAATTACGTATTAAATATATTCAGTTTACATTTCACTCTATTTTGCGGACGTGCGACCTCTACCGGTCGCGCGCGCAGTGAGTGTCGTAGGTAAGAGGGAGCCCTCCCTTTACTTACATCCCGTAAAGGGAATACAGCCGTTAAGGCTACGTAGTAAACCAACCCGGGAATATTGGCCCCGAGTAGGAGAACTCTCCTACTAAGCCCTTTACAAGGGCGTATCGGCTAAGTAGCGGTAGCTAACGCTTTAAGGAAGAGTCTTCCTCTGTGCGCTAGTCGCACCGTGCTTATACGCACCGGCTACATTGTTCATATCTTCTTCTGTCATACCTGTAAAATAGAGCATGGCTTGGGATACACCACGTGACTTGTGCTGCGTTACGGTGGCACTGTAACGATTCATGCGCCCTTCTTCATCCATGCTATTCTTACTAGAAGTATCCAACGCGCGCTGAAGGGAGGTGGGGTTGGTGTCAGTTGGAATAACGGCGGAGATTCAAGTGAGATTAGGCCAAATCTTATTTACCACCTCCAGAGGTGGTAAATAACATTAAAAGTGGGATAAGGTCCCAATCTCATCCTCTCTTTTTCCACTTTTTTCCCACTGAAATTCCACCATATTTCTGATGTTTGACACCCCCTAATATAGCAAGAACTGGTGGAAATGCTCTTATAGGCCATTAACAGCAACGCTGGTATAGCTAATAGCACTTCGGGGTTAGTCTTACCAACCTCTGGTACGTACTTTTAGTTGTCTAGCCGAACGCATGGCAACTAAAGAATCTTTGGCTCGGATGAACTCATGCTGCGCTGCTCGTTGGTGTAATGTGACGAATTCAACTACAAGTGTAGCGTGATCAACGCCGATATGTAGCAGTTTATCAGTAGAAGGCAGTAGGCGAATGCCGGATACCATGCCTAGCCTTAGGAGCTTCGAAGCAGCACAGCAAAAGATTTTTCGGTGGAAGCATGGTATCTTATTGGATGCCCCTCTTCTTAAAAAAAATCCTAAAATGCCCCTGTTTTTGCGGTGCCCTCCAATCGCTAAATTTAAGGCGACTATTTAACGAAACATTAGCTTGCCAATCAATCATCTCTAAGTTTGAATATCGGTATTACAGGGGCATATGGGACGTTATCTCATGTTAGAAAATAGAGTAATGCTAGCCTGAGGCCCCAGGCCTCAGGTTAAGCCGTAAGCCCCCCCCCCTCCCCATTGACCAGTTCGAAGCAGCCCTATTGGCGCTGGAAGTCCTTTCACAATACCACCGCAGAGTCCGACACACTTGGACGTAAGTGCTGTTGCTGGTGGAGCATAATCTGATCCAAATTCTCTCGATGCACTTTCTTTCTTGCCGAACAAGCAACAAGAAGTGTAAGACGTGTCTACGTCTGTTGATGCGCTCCCTTCAATAGCCCCGGCGGTTCCCAAGTAGCCTGTTGTTGACGTCCCTGCAAGTGTTACTGCCCTGGGGTGTGATACTATCGAGCAATTTCTTCGGGCAGTACCAGAACCTTGTTCGCGTCCTACCGAAAGCTTTCTAGAATCCTTGAATGATATTGTAATTTCGTGGACTCGACAAGACAATGCTGTGTCGAAATTTCTGGCTCCTTGGGATCTTTCCTCTACGCTTCGCTGGAACGGATCATCGTGTCATCACCAGTTGGCTATAACGATTCATCGAAAACCGTGTTTGAGTCACTGTTAGATCAGGTTCTCCGTGAATCGATGGATATCTATATGCCGTTTTTGAAAGCGTTGTATGTACGAGATGTCACAAATTCCCACTGTTTGCTCGCCTTCTGCTGTGCGCGCAGCAAAGGAAAGACTTTTTTTTGAGATTGCTTTGGGGACTTATATCGCATTTATTAATGTCATTGGTGGCAATGTGGCGCAGAACATTTTGAAAGACTTGTTAAGTCAGCAGATAGACGATGCTCGGGCACAAGCTTGTGCCTTTTTAGACAAACCAATGGCGGACGGTACGGCCGAGGATGAGTTGGATGCTGTAAGTGTTACTGCACTCGTGGTTTGTCCATTTTATTTGCCAACATGGACCACCCACTACTTTCCAAGCTCGTGAGTCGCAGCGAAGCACTAGTACAATTGCTTCTTGGACTCGTAACTCCAGCGATGTTACATACCTTGTGCACTCGCGTGTTCATGCGGGAGTTTTCGATTTTCACGAACCGGTTGGCCAATATTGTCGTCTCGTCGTTGCAATGGACGTCGTGGGAGCAAAATACAGCATGTGGGATCTTGTGATCGCCGAACTCCAGTCGGAGCGTTCAGCGACCGCTGAGAAAAGTATGATGGCAGCGGCACGAAAAGTGCTTGCCTGTGTCAGCCCACGAGAGACGCCCGAAACGATGACAGGATTGCTCAAGTGTTTGATCCATTTATGCCCCGATGGTAGTATGTTGCACAATGTGTTGAAACTTCCGGACGCATGCGATGACTTTACATTTGCAGTACTGACGTGTTGGATGCACAAGGTTCCAGACGTCGTGACGAATCATGTTCGTAGCGCTTTGGAGGGTGCACGAAGCGAGTTTCTCATGGACAAGACAATTGCAGAAGTAATTTTTGGAAATTGAACGTCTTCAAGATGTGTGGACTCGTAGTGTCATTGCACGTGACGCGGAGACCGAAGTGCTGCCTTTGCTCCAGGACGAAAGTATCATCTCCGTGTTAAAGAGGCTGCTCCATCGAGCAGCTCACACGTCGCTACCATCAGATAATTACCCTGTATTACAAGTATTACTTGTCGACGGAGAGCCTCTTCGGCTTAAGAAACAGAAACTTGCTCAAGACAATTGAACGAACCTCTTAATGATATGAATCAAAACGATACTTTTACTGCCAGAAAAATATAGTAGTTGTCGTTTGTATTAACGTCATATTTATGGGGGGGTGGGGCTGGGGCTTGGATGGCGGGGGGGCCGTGAAGCCTCAGGCTAGCATTACTCTATTTTCTAACATGAGATAACGTCTAATATGCCCCTGTAATACCGATATTCAAACTTAGAGATGATTGATTGGCAAGCTAATGTTTCGTTAAATAGTCGCCTTAAATTTAGCGATTGGAGGGCACCGCAAAAACAGGGGCATTTTTGGATTTTTTTAAGAAGAGGGGCATTTTAGAATCTTAGGGCCAAAACAGGGGCATATTAGACGTTATCTCGAAATTTGGAGTAGGTAATACAACAAGCTACATACACATACATATGAGGCCCCGACTAGGGGCACACCCCACTTTCTGATTGGCTGCTTAATTCCGATCGGCAGGAGTGGGGACTGGGGGCTTCAAATTTAGCCACTTGCAGAACGCCTCCAGTTGGACAATAGGGTTTTCTGCAAAATCATCTGCAAACTAACTTTGAAGCCCACTAATATACTGCAGCGTCTATCTAATTTCTTCGGCATTAGGCTTATACAATTGCTACAGATGCGCGAAGGCGCTACTACAGCTACAACGCCACACTAAATTTATCATTCCCCAACATACGACACACCCTCATTTTCATCCAAGAATCATACGCTGGTATTCCGCTAATAAATCTGCCAGGCGGAAAAGCTGGTGCAACCGCGGACGCACGTCTTCTACATCATGCAAACTGGCGAGAACCTTGCTGAGGGTCTCAAGGGTCCGGTCATTGACATCATCATAAAAACTCGGAACGGGAATTCCATTACTGGGCTGCATAAGGAATGACACGGGATTGTTATCTACTAGAATAATGCGGGATAGGTCCCCACCTCGCACAACATTCAGATCCTTGAGAAACATGCCTTTGCGTTGTTGGCACGACTCACGGAAGAAACGTCCGGAGAAGAGATTGCCTTTGGGGTCAAGCGCATCCAAAATTGGCTTACCGTAAGCCTCAAGGCCGGCGGTGAATACATAAACGTCGTAATATTTTACAGCCTCCTCAAGAAAGCGGTCGAGACCTGGCCTTTTGTTGACAACGGCGCGCTCACCATCCTCCATGACAATTTCAAACGAGTCACCGTATGCCTCTAGCTGCTTAGGACGGTATTCGCACTGCCGATAATCGACCTCGTTTTGAAACTTGCTATGCACAAGGCACTCATCCATGTCAAGCACCAACGCGATACGCTCCGACGGCACGCGCACATGAGTGTTACTGCGCTTCTTAGCGGCCGAGACTTCTTCTGCGAGTCTTGAGCGGGGTGCGCAACGAGCAACAGGATACTGTACTACAGTTGCACTCATTGTCCTGGAACGATTATGGTTATGTTCCTCTGCGACTTGGATACGGAGGCAACGAGGGCTTGAGATGGATTTGTGTTGAAGTACGTGATTAGATGACAAGGAAGGAAAAAGTGAATGCTTCCAGTCGACGACCGGCGACTCGTAATTCTACGCACAAACTGTGTCAGGCGGATAGGCGTTGTATTACGTATTTTCGGTTTGGTTGGGCTGGGAGTGCAAATTCAACAATGAAGACTTTAAATGATGAAAAGGCTCGAAAGGTGGAAAAACTGCTGTGCTACCTTCGCCGAAAGCCGTAATCTGTCAGAAATGGTAGATTTAAACATGGGTTGTCGAACACTCGATGTCATCTAAATCGGACGATAAAACCAGGGATGCGTTTCTGCCCAACTGCAAGCAAAATCAGCGTCCCATCTGCGAAGGCAGTGGTTCTGTGGCGCATCACGAGCGCCAGACGGGTAAACCCTAATAACAACATGCAATTCGTTTTCACGTTGTAGGACTATATCAACGTCCGCACAGGCTCCCTGACGTACTCCATTAACAAGCAGTAAGGTTAAGAAGCATAGTTCAAGTACCAGGTACACTAAATAAATTTGAAATAGCATTGACTCCGAAGGTACGATCTAGACGCGACTGACGCATGCGGGTAGGGGAGAAATGTTCGTCTTCGCCATGCGCCGTTTCATAGGAAACCGTGAGAAACACACACATAGTGCGCGTTTTAATCTTTACGCCTGTTCATTGGCCAGCCCGTGAGCCAAGTTACTTCAAATTAGCCAATTGACGCGCGCTCTCGTTAAAATCGGTTTTTAAAATGATAGTAAGGGGAGATATAGCATTTCTGCTTCGACACCGCGCTTTCGGTGAAAAGTTTGTCCTGCTCATTTCGCTTCCCGGCAAATATAGAATTGCACCTAATTATATTCCGCAGAACTTGTAGCAGTTTCGCGGATATAGTCTACTAGTGCACAAATAATTAGATCCAATGCTCAGAAGAACTGCTCATCCTCATAAAATCCAGTAGGCGTTAAAATTGTGGCTGATAAATCGTGACTAATTAGGCTCTCATTAATGAGGAAAATAGCAGTGAACGACCGGCTAATACCTAGTGAAACTTTGCAGTTCCAAGATGATTAGTTTCGTCATTGCTAATTGTGCTTTTCTATGACACATTCTAAAAAAAATCTGTATCTTGCGTGGGTGGGCCGCGTCGACAATTTTCGAAGAAGCGCCAATTCTGGAACAATGAAAGTGCGGGCCACCAGAAAGCCATCGTCTGAAGGTATTTACTCAAAACGGGAGGGGAGTTTATATGATTTCTTGTGCGACGCTTGATTCTCGTTAAAACTACAGAAGTGAGCGCTATATATCATTGTGTAGCATAGGGACAAAGACGTGCGTTATTAGGAACGACGGGTAGGTTAGGTGTAAGCTCGACCTTATTGTTATGCGTTTAATTTATGTATAGGAAACTGGGCATGCCCCGGGTCACAGCTTAGTAGGGGGCATGTCCCCTATCTGTTGGAAAAATTACGATGAATGGTACAATCCACGGTTTTTTCAAAGGACGGAACCACAGTGGTTTCAATCTTTTCAGATATGGATTTTGTGATTATAGATTTGGGACTAAATTTTGTGATTTGAGACTTGGGACTAAATTTTTAATTATAATAATACACTTATACTCTTATCTTTACGGAATATCTCTGCCCGGCGCCCTATACTCGCACATAGATAGGGAACTCCTCGCTACGCATCAAAGAACTCAAGCACTGGCCGACTTGGGTGGAAACTTTTGTTCACACGCGCCCCTAACTCGTGTCAACTTCCCACACTCTCTAGTCTTGGCGTCCTCGGCGCCTGGACCTTGGCATCTTTGCGGCAATCCTGGCTTTGGCATCTTGGCGGCTTGGCTTTGGCATCTCAGCACCTCGGCCTCGGCATCTTGGCAGTCTTGGCGTCTTGGCGTCTTGGCAAAGCTGTGTATATAAAGAGGGCCACCCCTTCCCTTTTGAATGAATCAATTATACACTCTATTATTGCTACAAACCCGTTAATTGTTGTCAAAAATACGCACTAATCAGCTGTGATCAGCAGACACCCACAGGTATTTCTACTTACTCATCACAATTGCGTCATCAAGTTGAGGGATTGTAACTCAGGTCGTTATCCTCACGCCATCATATTGTATGATCGTAACTTGTGTCATCAGAAATGGCAATTTCTAATCGGCTGGAATGAATAAGGACAACGTGTTTAGAAATAGCGCATATTTCGCGAACTAAGGACCTACACAATACACTGAATTTTGCACTCAATTCGCCACATAGCATAACAAAATTAATCATGTCCAACAATCTACGTGCCCCGCCTCCAACCGTCACTCTGGCCACCCCCACGCTTCATCTTGCTCCTCCTCTTGCTGTTCCTGGGGCTTCTATATGTCAGATGTAGCCGGTGCGTAAACGCACGGTGCGGCTAGCGCACAGAGGAAGTCTTTCCTTAAGCGGCGATGCGCCGCTACCTAGCCGATACGCCCTAATAAAGGGCTTAACGTGAGATTACTATCTCGCTCGGGGCCAAGATTTCCCCAGTTTCCTGTTAGCGCACGCTAACGCTTTAGCTTTACGCTTCCCTAAGTAGGATCTAGCTAGGGGAGGCACTCCCCTGCTACAACACTCACAGCACGCTCGACCTTTCCCGGTAGAACGTCAAGCTGGATAGTGTAAGATGGAAACTGATTTATATTTACTGTGTAATTAGTATAACTTAATAAACTAGTGTAAACTATATGTAATACGAGGTAGAACTTACTTAATCCGTAACTAGCCGAAATGTAATGTACACCACCTGTGTACCAACAAGTGGCAGGCTGCCACGCCTTCACCAAGGGAGCCCGCCCTGATTGGTTAAAACAACCAATATGTCGAACCTTTCGGACTGGTCAATACTTGACTTAACCGTTGTGTATTTACGTATGTGGTGGAGCGACTGATCAAAGTTTCGAAGCTTGATCAGATGTTACCACGGCGCTCGGACTGCCGACTAACGAAGGGGGTCTTCCGGTTGTCCTGTGACTGCTCGTGTTTCTGCTCACCTTGTGTATCCGACGGCTTGGGCGTGGGTCGCTCTCCAGGTGGCGGGGATGTCACTCTGCAATTCCTTGATGCAAGATTTGGGTAATACGTGTTGAGTCGACTGGTGTCGATCAGGGTCAAGATTGATCAGGCTTGATCAGGCTTGATAAGGCACAGATAGTCAATGATCAGGGCTGCTGATCGACAATCAGAGGATGATCAGGGTCGTTGATCGGTTATCAGGGATGATCAGGGTCGATAATCAATGATCAAGGGCTTATCTACGATCAGAGATGATCAGGCTTGATCAGGCGCAGACAGTCGATGATCAGGAACGCTGATCAGTCCAGTTGATTCCCCACGAATTGACGCGAGTTGCGAACAAGTGATCGCAGGTCGCTAGTTGCATATCGACGATCTGGGTGGTGACCAGCGAAGGTGTACTTGATCAAGCAGCGGAAATCTTCACCACTTGATCACGGAGCCTCTTAAGCTTAATTCGTCGATAGAATACCTAAAGTACTTGTATTCTAAACTTAAACTTTAGAGGGGAGGTCGATCAGCGCGTTCTACGAGCTGATCGACTTTTTCCACTAAAATCCACCTAGAATTCCCGTGGGGCGCTTAGAGCAGCCGAACTACTAGGGGCTAAAAAACGTGGACCAATGGGGAAGAGGTGAGAGCGCACTGCTCGATCACGTTCCCCGAAAAACAACCTTTGCAAAATACTACCGCTGACACAGCGGGTAGAGTTCAGGGTGAGTTCTGAAGACCCTTACGTCTGCCGGTGGGCCAAAAAGTGCACTACGTACTCCCGCCTGGGACGTAAGGGGTGCGTATGCAAAAGAGAGGGAGGCGCGAGGAGATCACGCCCCCCCCCTCGGTGATCTAATCGATCGGACGCAAAAGGAGAACTTTTATTAAAGCTTATATCCTAATATCTACCAAAAAACTTATATCAGCTAATCAGAACTACCCATCTGTGGTGAAGTACAAGTGAAAATTGTTGACCAGGTTGTACCAGTGTACCAGATTTCAAGGCAGATCGATCTGGTTGGCTGAAAGGACGGAGTATTTTGGGCCGATCGTGTGCTTGGAGTGTCAAGAACACAGATTTTGGTAAGTCACATGATATTGCGTGTACTCACATATTTCATGTTTGTACATATTGGGGACCATAGGGAGATAGGATTGGTTAGTTTAGGTTTTACCAAGTTTTGGCTGTTCTCTTTGGCCTTTAACTCAACAAGGAAGTCGTTACATCTTTAAGTACGCTAGTCGCCTCTGCACGCCGCAGAGTGTTTGGGAGCAGAAGGTTGAGTAATACCCTCTAGCTCATTATACCCGGCCGGGACGCGTCACAGACGCACTTGACCTGCTGAAAGTCCCTCGACGGGAGTACGCATTGGTCGGCTTCATAAGCTCAAGTCACACACGTTTAGAACGTGTAAACAAGTTTGGATTGTTTCGTGGAGATATCGTTCGTGGAGTTTGTCACGTTCTCGTTTGGATCTCTATATTGGAATATTGGTCTGTTATTCTCGCATTGATTGGGCTCTACGATCGGTTAAGCGATCTACCCTTTGGAGTATATTTACTTGGGGTTGTGGTGAAGTTGAAGGAAAATTACAGCGACAATGTTGAGTCGCACATTGTTCTGCGTGGATACATATTCCTACCTTTGCACCGTTTTGTTTCGACTTCACACACAACTATTGCGAACGACTGGTTTTGCCATCGAAATCCCATCATATCTGCAACGAATTTGAATAGATCAATGAACTCAAATACGTTTTCTAATCCAATCATTTTTACGGACCATCTACGCGGATGGTGGCCTGTCAATGTGGAAACAGGTTTGCCGGGAAAAGTGAAAGCAAATGATCAAATTACGCTCGGCGAAAGTCGGTTTGTAATTCTGCCTAAACTTCACTGGCTAAGTCCAATAGTTGCTACAGAGATAAAGGGGTCTGGTTGTGTGATAGTCGGTGGTAATGACGAGCTGGATATTCCGAATGCGGAAGCTATTACACTTGAAGAACGCTGGTATTTGTTCGACAACTCTAGAGCGAACATTTGAGTGCTAAACAGAACGTAACGAAAGGAAAATTAGTGCCCTTACTTGTGGCTGAAATTGTGCGATACCCTAAAAGTGTGGATCTAACTGTCGACGATAACCTTCAGTACTGGTTCGAGCTGTCCAGAGGTTTTATTCTTGACCCACAGAGCTGGAATCCCTCGCTTTTAAGTCATGAACCTGTTCAATTGAAGTGCTCGATGAATGACACAGGACACGAATCCGATATCGATCACGTCAAACAAGTAGATGAAGATTTTATTAAGCCAGAGATTCTTGCACGAAGTATACAGCAGCAACATAAGTTTGCTGAACCACTAAATGTTCGCCCGCGCGAGTTATGTCATGAGCTTCTATCATTTCTTGGCCCAAACAAACGGATGCTTTTCCTACAAAGATCTAAAACGGTCAACTAAAGACCTATTTCGATCAAGAAGATGTAAATATGCTGAGATCCTCTCGAAAAATTGTGAAACTAATACCCATTGCGACAATGAATCTGCGTACCTCCGTTCGTGTATGGAGTATTTAGTTCTTGATGTGAGCAACACTGATGGCGCTAAATGTGCCCAAAGATCTGGCTACTTGTTACTAGAAGTATTAAAGACACTAAATTGTGAGTTGGGTGTGGACGGTCTCGATACCTCTTCGTTGCTAGAATGCGATGCTTGGATCGTACTCCTTACTGAAGTTTTTGTGGTGGAGTCAAGTTCGAAATCGAATACATTTGTATCGACAACCTGACCACCACCATCGTGCCCAGCCTTCCCACTTACGGGGGGGGGAATACCCCGCGGACCTCCATTCGAAATCTGGTCCGATCGTCCGCTGCTGGCAGACGACCGGTCATCATCTAAAGACACTTGGTCCGATTCACTTAAGTTCATCTCACCTTGTGTACCCGATGGAATGGGCTAGTTATACACTCGGTGGATCGGGATCGCAGATCGATCTGATTCGGTCTTGAATATGAGACCGTGCTGACTAGGTGTACCTAGGGCGGAACTCTTCACCCCAGGTACGTACAGACCAGAAACACTTCCAAAAGATAAATTCCAATAGGTCGATCGTCCAAACGATCTAGACCTGACCAATACGAAATAATAGAGGGTAGACCAATCAACCGTTCTGGCCCCTGACCAATATGAGAGAAGACCAAAACCGATCTAAACTCCAACCAATGTTACAATAAGCCAATATGTCCACGTAAAGACCCAATATGCCCGTGAAACTCCACAAAATTTAGATCCACGTAAAGACCAATCCAGTGAATAGCACGTTCCAAACGTACTTGAGTCAAAGTGTCGAGATCGCCAAATCGTACTCCCGTCGAGGGACTTCCGGTGGGCAAAAGTGCGCGTGCAGCGCGTCCAGACCGGGTATAATAGGCAAGAGGGGATAATTCAACCCTCTGCCCCCAAACACTCCGCGGCGGGCGGAGGCGACTAGTGTACGTGAAAAGAATAACGGCTACCCCTTGCTGCGGTGTAGTCCAAGACAAGAAGAGGTTTTTGCCACCTTTTCCTAGACCAAAAGACTTTTACTTGGAAAATCCGCAACCAAAAGACTTCTACTTGTAAAAATCGCAACCAAAAGACTTCTACTTGGAAAAAACGCAACCAAAAGACTTCTACTTGGAAAAATCGCAACTAACCAATAATACTACCTCCCTATGGTCCCTAATGTACCCACACAAAATTATGTAAAATACCCAATGTCAGGTGACTCACCCAAGACCTGCGTTCTTGATACTCCTTGAATTTGATAGGCTAAAAAGCCCCACTTGTTTAGACCAATCGGAAACTCGACCAACTGCCTTGACCAAAAGTGACCAAATTTGTGGTACACTTCACCACAGCCGCCCCTGAGTCCGACCGTGTAGCACAACGATAACGGTCTGACTCACCCATCACTCGACCAACTGGACCTTGGTCACTCACACTTCTTCCCCATGGATCAAACATCTTCGACACCTGCGTCAGGTACTGCCTTTACTGCACTTGATCTTCTTATGATTCCCTTTGACGCTTGTTCTTGTTTTTATTGCAGAAACTCTATGCGCCGAGTCGCCCCACCTTGCTTCGCCTGTCCAGTCGGCTTGGTCTGACAGCCCACGTAACTCTCGTGCACTTCAAACATCGGAAGGGCGTCAGACTGAAGCCGACACGCAGATGCAGGATATGCTTGCAGAAAACATGCGTCTCAGGACCCAGGTGGCCCACCAGGCAACACGAGGTGCGCATCTTTGGTATTCGTCTTGTACTTGTCTTGGCCCTCGTTTGTCTTCAGCTCTCATCCCTCCCAGCGTTGTCAAGGCAATAGGTGCCTTGCTTGATGCCGATAGGCAGTCCGACGATCATGTTGACCAGCTTCGACCAATTTTAGAGGAGCTGGTAAGCGCGCGTCATGAGCTGTCCCGTCTGGAGGCTCATCAGTCCCATCTCCGGGATCAACTTGCACTTGTTCGCCGGCAGCAGCTGGACGGACACTTTGACGCGACCTCACTGCGCATGCAAGGCGACGACTTCGCGCGACGCATTGCCGAGCTTCAGATTTCAATTCAAGACCAGACCAGGAAGGTCCGGTCTTATCAAGACAAGTCAGAAGCTTGGACGCTAGATTCGGGTCGTCGTCAGGTGGCACTAGACCAGTGCCGCCAGCGCTTGATAAACTTGCTGCATCCGTGTTCGGCTGCTTCCTCCAGCATAGATTGGTCTGCGTCGGCAACCTTAGTCGCCTCGGAGCAAGACCAAGACCGCTTGCAGCAGGACCAATACCGACATCGTTCATTGGATGATATTCAGCAGCCCGAAATTGCACAAAAATCGAAGAAGCGCGCGGACGCACCGGGCAGCTCGAGGGAGAGGGGCACTGCGCGCGGACCCGGAATCGGGGGGAAGCGTGCAGTGTCCCATAAGCGATCCAAGACACAGGCGCTTCTCATGGGCTCGTACTCGGACATGGACGACATCTACAGCCCCTCGGAAAGTTGAGCACCCTCGCGCCGTACTGCAAGTCGCATCCAGCACACAGGGGTCTCGTCTGAGGAGGACTCCAGCGAAGGGTCCGGCGATTCCAAGTTCATGATCCCCATCCAGTCCAAATCACAAACGAATTTGCGTGACAGTTTCGTCCAAGTGGCGTCGACAGTGGGGTCAGAGCAGAAGACTGGTCTGCCAAGTGACGCTGCAACAGTATCGGCAACAGCGAAGCCAGCGCCTTCGGTTCTCCCCGGGACATCCGAGCTTCATAAGTACGCTCTACTGAAGAACATGGCGGTTGACACCAGCTCCCTTCCGCCGCGGACGTTTGAAGTCACTTTGCCGTGTTCGTCGGGGCGAATCGGATGTTTGCCCCGGTCTACCCTGACCAAGCAGCTTCTGGCCCGGTCTTTCTCTCGCCCGGACCCCTGGATTTTTCCACCGGCCAAGAAAACCCCTGCCGCGTCTGCATGGAGGGCGTACTTGATTACGTCGGCGCAGATCTCCCACCTATACGGCTATGAACCATGGAAAATTTTCGAACACCCCAAGATAGGACTTGTGTTCCACTTGACTCCGTGGATCGTCACTTTGCTAGGCCGGGTGAAGAATTTCAACAAGATCCACGGCCAGGCAATTTGGGAAGCGTCCCACTACTTGATGCTTCCCCCCGACCGGGTGCGACAAGATCCGGGCCTGGCGACGTTCCAGAGCAAGCGCAAGCGACGTCGAATTCGGGCGGGCGAGGCTTGGCAGTCCCTGTGCCAGTACATTTTGGACGGGATGCGAGCCCGCGAGTGTGACGTCGACGTATTCTTGTACCCGGTGTTCCTCCACATGCCGAGGCGTCGCGTTGAGAAGACCAGACTGCTGGCCGACGACGGCATATGGTACCCCGGTCTTGATTGCGCTGAGCCGGTCGCGGACCTCAAGGATGCTTTGGTCCAGCTTGACCGGAAGGACCCCTGGTGTAACCAGTTTCAGGATCAAGTGAAAAATCATCCGTCGATGGTCATCGGCCGTCTGTGGGGCGATAGCAAGTGAAGTCGCAGGAAGTCGACCAGATAACTCGTAATTCATGTCATCATTTCTTTTTCATATGTTCGATCGTCAAATCACTTGAACTAATCTTACCACTCTCTCCATAGTTGCACTGAACACGTTATCGTAAACAGTTCCACCCCCATCACGAAAAATAGTCACCACACTCGTCATTCCGCTACTTTAATTCGTCACAGTTCATCACAATTTCACATCAACTCCGGACCTACCACATCTTCACACCGGTCTAGACCGACCGATGCTACTGCGTGTCTTGGTCTTGGTCTTCATGAGTCCGCATCACTGCGAAGCGATTACGACTGACTCTTTCTCGTTCGAACTCTCGTAGAAGAGCCCCACAATTCAAGTCGAGCTCGTCGACCCAAGTTGATTCATCATGGTCCTTCCATCGGACCAGGTACTCTCGGTGAGTCCGACCGAACCTGGTCTTCTTGGTCGACCGAACATCTAAGACCTTCTCCACTTCAAACTTGTCTTCCTCTAATGGTCGTTCCAAACTGTCCTCCGGCAGTAACGCTTCATCGAAATCAAATCTTTTTTCTTCGTCTACCAGACAGGAGTTTTGGGTCGATCAGGAAATTCTCGGACAAGCTTCAACTTGGACACATGCACGATCGGGAAGACCTTGTAATCTGTACCAGATGTTACTAGACGGGCAGCGTGCTCACCGATCATCTCGGCAACACGGAAAGGGCCGTGCCACATGCGAGCCAGCTTCTTCACATAGCCCTCTTTCACTCGGTCTAGGTATAGCCATACCCTCGCCCCTGGTTCTATACCGTGGGGTCGGACCTGGTCATTGGTCCGGTCTGCCCGGTCTTGTGTGGCCTGACGCAGCTTTTCGTTGACGACTTCTTTTGCATACTGGTAGTGTTTCTGGACCTGCATGCGCCAGCGTCAAGCATCGCGATCGCGGGTCCGGGTGCAACCGATAGGTATCGCAGCTTCCAGTGTCGACCGAGGGTCCCATCCATATGTCAGATAAAAAGGCGTTTCCCCTCGGACCCGATCGGTCGACGAGTTGAGTGCAAACAACAGCCTTTCTGCATACTCGTCCCAATCTCGCTGGTCTGGGTCAGCAACGTACATCTTGATCGCCCTCGTTATGGTCTGCACCATGCGTTCCGCCGATTCATTTGCTTGCGGACGATATGCCATCGTCGCACTCTGTTTCTGGCCCAGCATGTTATTGAACGACCGGAACACCTCGGCCATAAAACCGGGTTACCGATCGTGCCTGATAACCTCGCTGGCGCCGAATCTTCGGAACACACATTCTTCGTAGCTCTGGGCTATCTGCTCCGCAGACCGAGATGCACTTGCCTTCGCGATAACTAGACCAGTGAACAGGTCTACCCAGATCAGCATCTCAGTGTTGCCGCGCGTCGATCTAGGCAGTGACGGTATGTGGTCCATCGCTATGACCTGGAAAGGGTAGGTAGCTTCGATATTTCCGGGAGATCGCCCCTTGATTACCGGTCTACCCTTTCCGGTCTCGCAATCCGTGCAACAGCCCACATATTTCTGCACACTGCGGAAAAGACCTCTCCAGTGAAGGTGGGACCTGATCTTGTGATAGGTCCTGCCTATTCCCTGATGTACCCCTTCTAGACTCACGTGATATTGATGAAGGACATCCGGCTGCAGCAACTCGGGGATCACTAATTTCGCCAGTCGGTCCCGGTCTGCACTGTCTTGGTCGGCATCGCGGCAGTAATACAATAATCCATTATCATCCACTTCGTAGCTATCCGCGATCTTGATGCACTCTTTTGCTTGATCGCTCGTCAACTTGGACAGTTCACCACGCAGGTAGGTCTTCAGGTTCATAATCCATTCTTCTTCGTCCTGCGCCTTTGTGGAGAAGCGTGCCCAAAATTTGGCACACTTCTGGTCAAGTTTCGTCAAGGCATTTGGTCTAATTTCGGATTGGTTTAAACAAGGGGGGCTTTTTAGCCTATCAGACTCAAGAAGTGTAAAGAACGCAAGTTTTGGTGGGTCACCCGACTTTGGGTTTTTTACACATTTTTGTGGGGGTTCATTTAGGGACTATAGGGTAGTAGTATTTTAGTTGTGGTTTTACCTTTTAGGACAGAGGTTATACCTTTAAGTAAGGAAATCTTTTAGCTTTCGGATAAGTGGCTGAAACCTCTTCTGGTCTTGGTTCACACCACAGCTAGGGGTCGCCGTTCTTCCCTTTTCGTACGCTAGTCACCTCCGCCCGCCGCAGAGTGTTTGGGGGGCAGAGAGTCGAATTATCCCCTCTCGCCCATTATACCCGGTCTGGACGCGCCGCACGCGCACTTTGGCCCACCGGAAGTCCCTCGACGGGAGTACAATTTGGCGATCTCAACACCTCAACTCAAGTACGTTTGGAACGTGCTATTCACTGGATTGATCATGGCGTGGAGATATCGTTTGTGGAGTTTCACGAGCATATTGGGTCTTTACGCGGACATATTGGCTTGTTTTAACATTGGTTGGAAACTAGACCGGTTTTGGTCTTATTTCGTATTGGTCAGGGGCTAGACCGGAACGGTCGGTCTACCCTCTATTATTTCGTATTGGTCAGGTCTTGAGAGTTTGGACGATCGACCTATTGGAAGTTATCTCTTGGAAGTGTTTTTGGTCTGTTTGTGTCTGGGGTGAAGAGTTCCGCCCCAGAGATACCTACCCAGATCGGTCTTTTATATTCAAGACCGCTTCGATCCAATCTGCGATCCCGATCCACCGAGTGTGTTACTAGCCCATTCCATCGGGTACACAAGGTGAGATGGACACTAAACAATCGGACCAAGTGGGTTCTGATGACGACCGGTCGTCTGCTTGCAGCGGACGATCGGACCAGATCTCGAGTGGTGGTCCGCGGAGTACCCCCTCCGAAAGTTGGAAGGCTGGGCGCGATGGTGGTAGTCAGGTTATCGATGCTAATGTTTTCGATTTCGAGCTTGACTCCACCACAATGGTGCGCGTGCCCGGATCACTTGGTGATCGTGGATATCACCGTGCTGATATTCCATCAAAAATTGGATTCGATAATTTGAATGATTTGAATATGGAGTCGTTCTGGAGAGGACGTAAGGAAAGGCTATCGCCTTACGTTCTCGTTGTTGATAAAGATGTCGATGTCCGATCTGGCCTGGTGGAGGACCAGATCGGGATTAATAATTTTTTTCCTCCCCAAAAGGCTCCCACCGGAGCCGATCGGGACTATAGCAGGCCTTGCTATAGTTCCGGAAAGGATCAGGACCTTGGTCCTGATCCTATGCGTATGAATGAAAAAATTGATGGAAAACTAAAAGATGAAAATTACTTGGGGGCTGACTGAAACGATCCGGTCTACCTACCTAAAGTACCCAAAGTACCCAAGGTGCCCAGAAAAGGGCTTGGAATGCCACCCGACGAAGACGACTTTGAAGAAAAGTCGAAGGTCAGGGATGAGGCTATCACCGAACAATACCTTGACAAGATGTATTATGTTTTTGAATTGAAGCGATTTGTTCGCCAAAACCAGGTCTTTCGGGTGTTGGACCTCCATATCCCCGACCGTCTTCTCGGTCCCACTACCGAGCCGATCAAGAGTGATCGACCATTACTGCTCGTCAAGAATTTGGTGGCGATGTTGGCGGAGATTGGCATTAAAATGCAGAACCCCACCGATGTCAATAAATTGTTTGAATTTGATGCTTGGAGACTGGAGGCGTCGATGTCGGACCTCCACGACCGTTTGGTGCAACTGGTGGGGGCGGTTCGCCGCCCAACTCCCACCACGGCAATGAAGGTCGCCAAAGCCTCCACAGATCTTGTTGACATTGGTTCCGATGATGAATCTATCTACCAGTCTCCACCGGCTTCTAACAGCTCATCAGAGTTGGAGACCGGTGTCGAGCGGATGACCATGGGGGTGGACCATGCCCGGTCTGAACAAAAAAGGGACATGCGGCAGCAAGGGGCTGCTTGCCATTCGGGGCCCCAGCGAGCCCCACAGGCCTCAGTTCCGAAAAAGGAGGGTATCAACACGTTGCCCATGTCGCCTGCCAACGTCCAAGCCATGTTTGAGACGATGATGCAACGTTTCATGGAAGAACGGGTTAGACCACCTATGCGACCACATGTCCAAGACCGGTCTACCTGTCAAGGTGTCAATGTTTGAAAAGATGTGGATATGGAATCGGTAACATCTATGGATAAGCCTATTAGAAGTGATAAACCAACCGGCAATGGAAGGAGCAAGCCGAAACCGGCAAGACCGCGTAGACCAAGCAAGACAAGTGACTGTGATATGGAGTCGGTCGGCGGTCTTGACGACCATGGTGGGTCAGATGGTACAGGCGCAGGCAAGGTGCGCAAGGCTAACCTTGCCTCCACTACTGCCTACGATTTGGATCTGCTGCGATTCCGCGCATCCGTATGGACGCGACGACCGACCTCAAGGACTTCACCGGCAAGGATGCTGATGAAGACCAGGCCCGGTCTTGGTTCAGTCGGGTCAAGTCTGCGTTCCTGCGAGACCAGACCCCAAAAAGCGAACGTTGTTTAATCTTCCGGGATTTGTTAAAAGGACCGGCTGCGAACTGGATTGAACAGTTGGTTCGGGGCGTCCGGTCTGACTGGGACCTGTTATGTGCGGAGTTTGAAGGTCAATATTGTAACTCCGGATTTTCAAGCGCTCGTAAGTACCACCATATGCAGAAGCGGGCCGACGAAACCCCGATCGAGTATTTGCATCGGTTGAACGTGGCTGCACTTCGCGCCGGGATAACAATCAAAGAGAATAACCCGCCGAACGGTGCCGCCTTAGAACATGTGGGTCACTATATTAGTACCCTTGACGATCAAGAACTGGCGGACCAGCTTACTCTACTGCGTCTTAAGGATGTGGGCGAAGTCGAACAGACCCTGCGGACGTTACAACAGTCGCGTAGTATGAGAGCGAAGACCGCTGGTGGATCAGGTCGCTATCGTTCCAAGACCCA
>CM047587.1:19549249-19574450 GCA_026184515.1 Peronosclerospora sorghi | reverse complement strand
ATACCGCCTCGACCCAATCGAGACGAACCCCATCTTCCTTGGTACCTTCCCTTCTGCTATCCACATGCCGACAATAGTGTTATTGTCCAGTTTCATCGGCTTGTCACCGATATTAGTAACACGGACAAAATCACGTCGACCAGCACTCTTTACGAAGGTCGAGACCCGCCGATCGCCCCTGGTCAACCACAACTTCCTCGAACAGAAACCTTTCTCGACCGGGGTATCGGCAGACCGACCAACTGGGATAGTGAGGTCTTGGTCCCACCGGACCAAATCGGTATACGAACCATACAGAGGTCTTCGACCAGCCAACTGGACCTGGACCTCATCCGGGAGCGTAAGCACTCCATGTGACAGGTCTAGGGGTCTAGGCGAATACCAGCTGGGACCATGAAATCCATTCCTAGTAAAGCGTCTTGACCAGCCAACTTGCCAACCCAAGCGCTGAAAAAGTAGACCAGCGATCCCGACAAAGAAATAATTTTCACACGCGTTCTTCCTTCGGTCATATTAGAGTTTTCGCCAATCCCGACGCATTCTTGTCTCTGGGTATCGTCTATACGACATCCGACCTTACGAGCAAAGGCAGAGTCGATTATAGAGACTTCAGATCCAGATTCGAACAACATCGTCGCTTTCTGGTTATTAATCTTGCCACAGGCTTTCGCCTGCTTGAACCATTTATCAGGCGCGTGATACTTCCAGTATCCGCGGGATTATCCAGGCAGCAAGTCCAACTGCATAACCACCTTAGTCCGGGAGTACTCATAGGTCTTCAGACTGTATACCGGATGGTCTCGGTCGACGCAATTTGGAATAGAACGTGTATTGTCGGTCTTATCCTCCTTGCCGACATATGCATAGATGTGAACCGTAGAACGCTCGGCTCGACCCAGATTCCAACCTGGCGAGCGTTCTAGCTTAACATCTTTTCTGCGTCCGGCGGCAGCATCCCCGCGTGCTTGTCCGGCACGTACCACTTTCACATCATGTTAAAAAATTCTTCAATCTTGCAGTGGCCGGTCTCGTGGATCTCTCCACATGACTTGCATACGAAGAGGCAGTGGTCCGTCGGGTGGCCGCGTCTCTCGCACTTCTTGCACACCATCTTCTTCCAGCAGTTTCGACCATCATGTTTGCTCGACCCACAGTGGGATCACTTCTGACGAGGTCGGTCTGGATCGGACTTGCTTCCGTTCCTTTCCTTCCGGTCCACCTGGTCGGACTTCGACTTGGTCTTCGGGGCAGGTCCCGCAACATAGACGTAACGATACTGGTCTTCATCCGATGACTCCTGGCTGGATGGACTTCCACTTTCCCCTTCTGACCCCGTACTGTCATCAGCTACAGTTGCCTTGACCGCTCGGGTCGGTCTGGTCCAAGGTCTCTTGACCGGATCGGTCTGGGTCTTGGAACGATAGCGACCTGATCCACCCGCGGTCTTCGCTCTCATACTACGCAACTGTTGTAACGTCCGCAGGGTCTGTTCGACTTCTCCCGCATCCTTAAGACGCAGTAGAGTAAGCTGGTCCGCCAGTTCTTGATCGTCAAGGGTACTAATATAGTGACCCACATGTTCTAAGGCGGCACCGTTCGGCGGGTTATTCTCTTTGATTGTTATCCCGGCGCGAAGTGCAGCCACGTTCAACCGATGCAAATACTCGATCGGTGTCTCGTCGCTCCACTTCTGCATATGGTGATACTTGCGGGCACTCGAAAATCCGGAGTTACAATATTGCCCTTCAAACTCTGCACATAGCTGGTCCCAGTCAGACCGGACATCCCGACCTAACTGTTGGATCCAGATGGCAGCCGGTCCTTTCAACAAATCCCGGAATATCAGACACCTTTCACTTTTCGGGGTCTGGTCTCGCAGGAACGCAGACTTGACCCGACCGAACCAAGACCGGGCCTGGTCTTCATCAGCATCCTTGCCAGTGAAGTCCTTGAGGTCGGTCGTCGCGGCCATACGGATGCGCGGAATCGCAGCAGATACAAAGTCGTAAGCAATAGTGGAGGCTAGGTTAGCCTTGCGTGGCTTGCCAGCGCCCGTACCGTCTGACCCACAGTGGTCGTCAAGACCGCCGACCGACTCCATATCACAGTCACTTGTCTTGCTTGGTCTACGCGGTCTTGCCGGTTTCGGCTTGCTCCTTCCATTGCCGGTTGGTTTATCACTTCTAATAGGCTTATCCATAGATGTTACCGATTCCATATCCACATCTTTTCAAACATTGACACCTTGACAGGTAGACCGGTCTTGGACATGTGGTCGCATAGGTGGTCTAACCCGTTCTTCCATGAAACGTTGCATCATCGTCTCAAACATGGCTTGGACGTTGGCAGGCGACATGGGCAACGTGTTGATACCCTCCTTTTTCGGAACTGAGGCCTGTGGGGCTCGCTGGGGCCCCGAATGGCAAGCAGCCCCTTGCTGCCGCATGTCCCTTTTTTGTTCAGACCGGGCATGGTCCACCCCCATGGTCATCCGCTCGACACCGGTCTCCAACTCTGATGAGCTGTTAGAAGCCGGTGGAGACTGGTAGATAGATTCATCATCGGAACCAATGTCAACAAGATCTGTGGAGGCTTTGGCGACCTTCATTGCCGTGGTGGGAGTTGGGCGGCGAACCGCCCCCACCAGTTGCACCAAACGGTCGTGGAGGTCCGACATCGACGCCTCCAGTCTCCAAGCATCAAATTCAAACAATTTATTGACATCGGTGGGGTTCTGCATTTTAATGCCAATCTCTGCCAACATCGCCACCAAATTCTTGACGAGCAGTAATGGTCGATCACTCTTGATCGGCTCGGTAGTGGGACCGAGAAGACGGTCGGGGATATGGAGGTCCAACACCCGAAAGACCTGGTTTTGGCGAACAAATCGCTTCAATTCAAAAACATAATACATCTTTTCAAGGTATTGTTCGGTGATAGCCTCATCCCTGACCTTCGACTTTTCTTCAAAGTCGTCTTCGTCGGGTGGCATTCCAAGCCCTTTTCTGGGCACCTTGGGTACTTTGGGGACTTTAGGTAGGTAGACCGGATCGTTTCAGTCAGCCCCCAAGTAATTTTCATCTTTTAGTTTTCCATCAATTTTTTCATTCATACGCATAGGATCAGGACCAAGGTCCTGATCCTTTCCGGGACTATAGCAGGACTTGCTATAGTCCCGATCGGCTCGGTGGGAGCCTTTTGGGGAGGAAAAAATTATTAATCCCGATCTGGTCCTCCACCAGGCCAGATCGGACATCGCCATCTTCATCAACAACGAGAACGTAAGGCGATAGCCTTTCCTTACGTCCTCTCCAGAACGACTCCATATTCAAATCATTCAAATCTTCGAATCCAATTTTTGATGGAATATCAGCACGGTGATATCCACGATCACCAAGTGATCCGGGCACGCGCACCATTGTGGTGGAGTCAAGTTCGAAATCGAATACATTTGTATCGACAACCTGACCACCACCATCGTGCCCAGCCTTCCAACTTACGGGGGGGGGTTCCCCGCGGACCTCCATTCGAAATCTGGTCCGATCGTCCGCTGCTTGCAGACGACCGGTCATCATCCAGAGACACTTGGTCCGATTCACTTAAGACCATCTCACCTTGTGTACCCATTGGAGTGGGCTAGTTACACACTCGGTGGATCGGGATCGCAGATCGATTTGATTCTGTCTTGAATATGATACCGTGCTGGCTCAGTGTACCTAGGGCGGAACTCTTCACCCCAGGTACGTACAGACCAGAAACACTTCCGAAAGATAGATTCCAATAGGTCGATCGTCCAAACGATCAAGACCTGACCAATACGAAATAATAGAGGGTAGACCAATCAACTGGTCTAGCCCCTGACCAATATGAGAGAAGACCAAAACCGGTCTAAACTCCAACCAATGTTACAATGAGCCAATATGTCCACGTGAAGACCCAATATGCCCGTGAAACTCCACAAACGATATCTCCACGTAAAGACCAATCCAGTGAATAGCACGTTCCAAACGTAATTGAGTCAAAGTGTCGAGATCTCCAAATCGTACTCCCGTAGAGGGACTTCCGGTGACCAAAGTGCGCGTGCAGCGCGTCCAGACCGGGTATAATAGGCAAGAGGGGATAATTCAACCCTCTGCCTCCAAACACTCCGCGGCGTGAGGAGGCGACTAGTGTACGTGAAAAGAATAACGGCGACCCCTTGCTTCGGTGTAGACCAAGACCAAAAGAGGTTTTTGCCACTTATTCCTGGACCAAAAGACTTCTACTTGGAAAATCCGCAACCAAAAGACTTCTACTTGGAAAAATCGCAACTAACCAATAATACTACCTCCCTATGGTCCCTAATGTACCCACACAAAATTATGTAAAATACCCAATGTCAGGAGACTCACCCAAGACTTGCGTTCTTGATACTCCTTGAATCTGATAGGCTAAAAAGCCCCCCTTGTTTAGACCAATCGGAAACTCGACCAACTGCCTTGACCAAAAGTGACCAAATTTGTGGTACCCTTCACCACATTTCTCAAGATATTCAGCGCCGGGATTTCCTTCATCTCATCATACGAGCAATTGACTGATCGGTGCATAAAGCTCATATAATTGGGTGGAGAGGCTCCCATTTGAACAAACGATTGCATTTTCTCGACCAGCTCCTTGCTGCTCGAAAATTTCGGTGGAATGCTGTTGCGGTCGAAGTGATACGTGTATTTCACATCGGTACGCACAAAGGACTCGATAAATATGCAGAAGACGCTGAAACAGCTCGGAATATCTTTAATGAGTTATTGGAACAGAAGGATTGGCAAAACGCGGAGCGACTTGCCGTTGTAATACAGGAGCTCGATATGGTGGAAACGCTGCTCAGACAATTGTCATTACTGAATATGAAGAAAGCCGTGAAACGCTTACAGAATAGTGCAATCCAATGTGAGCATCATAATTTATCAGTACGATCGATGGATGATAGAATAAACGTTCTAAAACCAGATCACACTCCATGCGGAAAACCTATCGATCATGAGAAAAATCGATCTCTTTATCAGGATATTGGGAGCGAGCTACGATGGAAATATGTCGATTCTATCGAAGCCATTTGGGAGATTATTCGATATCCAGAAAAGTACGAAAGTGCGAACTGTAGTGAAGACAATGGCAGGGAACGAGTGGTGATTCGAACCTGCTTGTTGGTATTGACTGTGAATGGCAACCACAAACTCCAATGAAACAACAAAGGATTGTCGTCAATGGGAACATGCAACATAGAAAACTTCAGCTCCCTTGCGCTTCATTGGGAGACCTTCGTCTAGGCTTATGCTGATTGGTTTTTGTGTATCAAGTGATCTTCAGCGGATAAAAGTGTCGTTTCCTGAACTAAAAGTAATTCTTGATAGGGATGGGCGAGATGCTGTGCAACAGAATACTTGTCTGCTGCTGGAACTAAAGCAAAGAATATGATCTGTGGTAGTTACCAATTCGCCCTTGGTCTCATACTCAACAACAAAGGGGCGCTATGGCGCATGATATAACAAGACAAACAGTATTGTGAAGACGAACTCTCAGCAGTGCATAAGGTAGTCAAGACGTAGGCGCAACTTACTAGTACAACGGCGGGTCCGTTCATGGCGGTGAAGCCAACGAAAAGTTATGCGCCCTCGGCTGCTCCAGTTGATCGTCTTGGGTATTCTCGATTTTTTTCAAGTAGTTAAGTGTTTTATTTCGGAAAAGATATTTTCAGCCAATCAGAGACGATCTGCGACGGCCACCTCGCGACGGCCACCTCATGGCAAAATGATTTATGATTGGAATGAATGTGGAGATATAAATTGAATTTTGACCAATCAGGAGTGACATGCGACGGCCGCCTCGCGATGGCCACCTCGCTCAATCAGATTACAGAGGGTTTCTGAAGTAACTGTCGAAGATGATCAATCAGGTTACAGAGGGAATCAGTGGTAGCTCTCAAGGATTATCAATCAGGTTACAGAGGGAATCAGTGGTAGCTCTCAAGGATGATCAATCAGGTTACAGAGGGCCTCAGCGTTAACTGCCACGTATTGAAGTCAGCGCTGAAGTAACCAAAAAGTAGTGGGTGAAAAAAGTGATTGACGTTGATGTAGGTGGTAGTAATACTTAATAGAACGAAATTTCCCCTGAACTACGAAGATCTCTGGCGGCCCTCAAAAACCTTTCTTTTTTTTTACTCTATACAAAAACCAAGTGTAACACAAGGAAGTCGGTGTGCGCACGCCCTAGTGAGTGGAGCAGCAGCCATTTGAAGTGCGCTAGTGTTGGGGGCGGCCCGGAACAGCCTTTTGAAGTGTACCCCAAGTGTGTTTGACTGATTTGTTGGTTCGGACGGAAGTATTAAGTACCCGGGAAGTAAAACAAGGAGGACTGGCTTATTAACTCTTTGTGTTGTTAATTAAGTGGAATTATAATAATTTTGAACCCCTTCACGAGAGAGTATAATTGGTCTGCCCGTACCCAGGGTGAAGAGTTCCACCCATGGTACATTACCCAGCACGGTCTCGCATCTTAAGACCCACATCAATTCGCGGCGACGATCCACCAAGTGTAAAACCAGCCCATTCCATCGGGTACACAAGGTGATATGGAGACGCAGAAATCGCACCAGGCGTCCTATGCTGATGATCGGTCGTCTGCTACCAGCGGACGATCAGATCGGATCGTAGGCGAAGGTTCGCGGGGTACCCCCCCCCCCGGTCAGTTGGAAGGCTGGGCACGATGGTGGTCGGGTTCTCGACATTACGGTGTTCGATTTTGAACTTGACTCCACCACAATGGTGCGCGTGCCCGGATCACTTGGTGATCGTGGATATCACCGAGAAAATATCATCTCGTCAAAAATTGATTATAATAAATTAAATGTGGACTCGTTCTGGAGAGGACATGAGGAACGGCTATCGCCTTATGTTATCGTTGTCGATAAGGATGGCGATGTCCGATCTGGCCGGGTGGAGGACCAGATCGGGATTAATAAGTTTTTTCCTCCCATAAGGCTCCCACCGGAGCCGATCGGGACTATAGCAAGTCTTGTTATAGTTCCGGAAAGGATCAGGACAAAATTCCTGATCCTATGCATTTTAATGAGCGTTTTGATGGAAAAATAAAAGATGAAAACGACTTGGAGGCTGATCGGAAATATCAGATCCACCCTCCCAATGTTTCCAAGCAGAGGCTCGGAATGCCACCCGATGAAGACGACTTGGAAGAAAAGTCGCAGGTCGGGGATGGGGTTATCAAGGAAGAAGACATGACCAGGATGTATTACATCCACGAGTTAAAGCGATTTATTCGTGAAGACCAGGTCATGCGGATTTTAAACCCACAGATCCCCGATCGCCTTCTAGGACCCACCACCGAGCCGATCCAAAGTGATCGGCCGTTGCTATTGGTGAAGAACCTGCTGGCGATGTTGGATGAGGTCGGCATAAAAGTGCAAAACCTCGCCAACGTAAAGAAACTGTTCGATCTGGACACTTGGAAGCTGGAGATGTCGATGTCGACCCTTCATGATCATTTGGTGCAGTTGGTGGGGGCGGTTCGCCGCCCAACTCCCACCGCGGCATTGAAGGTCGCTGAGGTCACGGCAGCACACGATGATGTGTGTTCCGATGATAAATCGCTGTATCAGTCTCCACCTTCCTCTAATGGCTTATCGGAGTTGGAGGTCGGTGTTGAGCGGATGACCATGGGGGTGGATCATACCCCCCACGGGAGCATAAAAAGGACATGCGGCAGCATGGTGCTGCATGCCGGTCGGGGCACCAGGAGCCCCCACAGGTTTCAGTACCTCCAAAGGAGGATGCCAACACGTTGCCCACGACCCAAGATAAAGTCCAAGCCATGTTTGAGGCAATGATGGAGCGTTTCATGGGAGACCGATGCCGATCACCTCCGCACCCGCATGCCTAGGACCGATCTTCCCGGCAAAATGCCAATACTCTCCGGGATGTTGATATGGAGTCAGCGGCATCAACAGATAAGGCTACCCGAGGTGGCAGACCAGTTGGAAGAGGAAGACGCAAGACGCCGCCAGCCCGACCGCGCCGATCAAGCAAAAACATCGATTTCGACATGGAGTCGATCGGCGATCCGGATGACCACTATGGGTCAGACGGTGCAGGTGCGGGCAGAACGCTAAGGGCTAACCTAGCCTTTACGACCGCCTTTGACTTTGGATCTACTGCGATCCCACGCATTCGGATGGCTGCGACCACTGATCTCAAGGATTTCACTGGCAAGGACGCCGACGAGGATCAAGCCAGATCGTGGTTTGGTCGGGTCAAGTCTGCTTTCTTGCGGGATCAGACACCAAAAAAGGGACGGTGTTTGATCTTAAGAGATTTGCTAAAAGGACCGGCTCAGAACTGGATCCAACAGTTGATTCGGGATGTCCGATCTGGCTGGGATCTGCTATGTTCAGAATTTGAGGGGCAGTACTGCAACTCCGGATTCTTTAGCGCCCGCAAATACCATCATATGCAGAAGCGGGGATACGAGACGCCGATTGAGTACTTGCACCGTTTGAACGTGGCTGCAATTCGCGCCGGGATAGTGATCAAGGAAAGCAACCCGACGACCGGTGCCGCTATGGAGCACGTGGGTCACTATATGAGTACCCTTGATGACTAAGAGCTGGCAGATCAGCTCACTCTGCTGCGCCTCAAAGATGTGGGGGAAGTGGAGCAGACGTTGCGGACGCTGCAACACTCACTCAGCATGAGGGCGAAGGTCGCCGTTGGATTGGGTCGCTACAGATCTAGGACACAGACCGATCCGGTGAAGAGGCCCCTGACCAGATCGGCTCGTGCTGTTAAGGCGATCGCGACTGAAGACAGCACTGGATCGGAAGAAGAAAGTAGCGGCCAGTCCAGTCGGGAGTCAGACGAGGACCAATATCGCCACATTTTCGTCACGGAACCTGCCCCAAGAACCAGATCGACGCCTGACCAGGCAGATCGGAAGGGCAGGAGTGGAAACAAGTCCGATCCGGACCGACCTCGCAAGAAGTGTTCTCACTGCGGGTCAAGCAAGCATGACTGTGGGGACTGCTGGAAGAAATTGATATGCAAGAAGTGCGAAAGACGCGGTCACCCCACCGATCACTTCCTCTTCGTGTGCAAGTCATGTGGAGAGATACACGAGGCCGGACAGTGCAAGATAGAAGAGTTCTTCAATCTGATGCGCAAGTGGTATGTGCCGGGTAATCACGCGGGGATGCTTCCACCGGACGTGGAAAAGATGTTAAACTAGAACGCTCGCCAGGTTGGAATCTGGATCGAGCCGAGCGATCTACGTTTGGAATCTATGCATATGTGGTCAAGGAGAATAAAACCGACAATACACGTTCTATTCCAAATTGCGTCGACCGAGACCATCCGGTCTACAGTCTGAAGACCGATGAGTACTCCCGGACTAAGGTGGTTATGCAGTTGGACTTGCTGCCTGGAGAATCCCGCGGATACTGGAAGTATCATGCGCCCTACAAATGGCTCAAGCAGGCGAAAGCCTGTGGTAAGATAAACAACCAGAAGGCAACGATGTTGTTCGACTCTGGGGCCGAAGTCTCAATTATCGACTCCGCCTTTGCTCGTAAGGTCGGATATCGTATAGACGACACCCAAAGACAAGAATGCGTCGGAATCGGTGAAAACTCTTACATCACCGAAGGAAGGACGCGCGTGAAGATCTCCCTATCGGGTTCGTTGGTCTACTTCTTCAGCGCTTGGGTTGGCAAGCTGGCCGGTCAGGATAACCTGTTAGGCATGGATTTCATGGTGCCTGCATTCGCCTTGATCTGTCTCATGGAGTGCTTACACTCCCGGATGAGGTCCAGATCCAGTTAGCTGGTCGGAGGCCCCTATACGGATCGCATACCGATCTGGTCAGGTGGGACCAAGATGTCACCATTCCAGTCGGCCAACCCGCTGATACCCCGGTCGACAAAGGTTTTCGATCAAGGAAGTTATGGGTTACCAGGGGCGATCGGTGGGTGTCGACCTTAGTGAAGAGCGACGGCCGATATGATTTTGTTCGAGTCACTAATATCAGTGGCAAGCCGCTTACACTCGACAACAATAATATTGTTATCATGTGGCTGGCGGAAGGGAAAGTGCCAAGAAAGATGGAGTTCGTATCGATCGGATCGAGACGGTATGTTGAGTGGCACAACTTGGCATACCAAGCGACCACCGATCTGATCAGCGATTATGGATCGGTGGAAGAAGATACCTCACCTATGGTGGAACTACCCAGCTATGTAACCCCAAACAGGATGTTAGTTCGAAGAAAGGCACCGCAGTCGCTGGACACGGTGGACCATCAAGCAGATGAGCAAAGGTCCGTCAACGTAGTGGCGTCACAAGAACAGGCGACAGCGGAGCCGGGAATAGAAAAAGGGGAACATGGCATTGCTGGGGCGTACCACGATGGCGCGCCCGAGCAGATCGATGTCGTTTAAAGTCAGCCCGCCGATCGGGAACAGCAGTGTTCAACCGATCAGGACGGTTTGGGTGATATTGCCCCGGAAGATGATCAAGTTTGTATCCAGGTGGGCGGGGATCAATACATTCAGGAGCTGGAGAGCAAAATGGCAGTCCTCCCTGAAGTGTCTGCTGATCCGCCCGAAGTCACCTTGGGCGATCTGCAAGTGGGTGATCGGGATGTCAACAGTCCCGATTAGATCGATCATCTAAAGAAGATCATATGGAAAAAGAAACACCTGCTGATATGGAAAGGCAACGCCTTACCCCCTGCTGCTCGCAGGGCGATCTGTGACATCGACGTGGGTGATGCCAAGCCGATTGCCCAGCGATGCCGACGTGTGGCGCCACAGTACCGCGGAAAAATGTCCCATCTTATTAAAGGACTGTTGTCTACCAAGATCATTAAGCCGTCGACCTCTCCGTGGGCCTCACCGATCGTGATTGTGATCAAGAAGAACGGCGTCGACATCCGGTTGTGTATCGATTATCGGTTTGTAAATCGATTGACGAAGCTTATGGTGTACCCGATGCTGCTGATCAGCGATCTGTTAGAAGATCTCGACAAGATCCTATGGTATTGCTCACTGGATATGGCAAGTGGATTTTGGGTGTTTTCGATGACCGATCGGTCTCGCGAGATCTCCGCATTTGTTACGCCGTTCGGTCTGTTCGAGTGGAACTGTATGCCGTTCGGTCTGAAGAACGCGCCCCAGATCTACCAGAGGCTGATCGACAACGCATTGTATGGACACTCAAGATCAGTACCGATCGGGACCCCACCGAAAACCATGAGGGTGAACCAGATCGGGAAAGGAGACCGTCCGTTCTGGGAAGGCTATCGTAAATCGACGACATTCTGATCCCTGCTTCGTCATGGAGCGATCTGTGCGAAAAGGTCGAACGGTTGTTGGAGACATGCGATCGCTGGAACCTGCGATCAGCGCTGTGAAGAGTTTTTGGGGCATGTCCAAGGTCGCCTATTTGGGTCATATGGTATCGATCAGTGGGCTGGAGGCCAATCCCAAGGATCTGGAGTCACTGATCAACCTCCCGTTTCCCAAATCACTGAAGGCAATGCAGTCCTTCTTAGGGAGCTTAAATTACTACAGCCGCTTCATTGAAGACTTCGCGATTTACGTGACCGTGCTGTACGAGCTCCGGGAAGTCGACTACCATATGTTGCGCGAAGGAGATTGGGCAACTTTACGGGATGGCTGAAACTCTGGTCTGCCCGCAGATTTTCCACAAGTGGAGGCAGAGGATCACATGAAGCGTGCAAAGGTTGCTTTCGGTATGCTGAAGGCCAAGATGGCGACGACACCGATTCTCAGACACTTCGATCCGGAAAAAATGCCGATCGTCATTGTGTACGCTAGTAAGTGGGCCATTTCTGCCACTCTAGTGTCAAGAACATGATGGAGTGTACCACCCGGTCACTTTTACGAGCCAGACGTTGAAGCCGAACGAAGTTTACTATGGGATCGACGAAAAGGAAGTTCTGGCTTTACTACGGATTTTGGATGTGTGCTACAACCTACTGGTCGGCCGATCTGTAAAAGTTGTTTCGAGAAAGTGACATTGGACTGGCTATTATCGGCCAATGGGATGGCCGTTGGCTCGGCAGATGGTCAGCGATCTTGTCACAGTGGTCCCTCGAGGTCGTCAAGTGCACCAAGGGAGAGGAAGAGATATTGGGCTCATTGGCTGGCAGTATCACCCCTCGGTATGAAGTCGATGAGGCTATGATGGCGATTTCCCCGAGGAAGCAATCTCGACAGTCAATCTCGCTGCCGTCACCGATCGTCGATCGTGATGAGGAACTCCTGGTCTTGAGTTTCGACGGATCGGCTAGCGTGAAGAAGAAGGTCGGCGCCTATAGTGCCATACTGTGGAAATTACCACAATGGTCTATAGTATCAGCCGCCGCCGATTTCACGCCTGACATAACGGTCAACGAGATGGAATATGGGACTCCTTCTATGTCTCGATCTGCTGTCATCACAGGGCGGATCATCATATGTGGTGACTACAACCTAGTGATAAGGCAGATCACCAGGGAGATCGACTGTAAGGTGCCACGGCTGAAGTTGCTGAATGATTGGATGATGAAAGCACTGAAATAATATACCAGCCACGAGCTATTGCACGTGAAACGGGATTGAAACAGAAGCGCCGATCACCTCGCGACCCAAGCTATGAGGGACCAGATCGGGGCGACGATCACCGAGGAGGCCGTTCTACATAAAATTATGAACATAAACAGGCTCCCGGAGTTGATCAAGCCCAAGGACAGCCCTGATCAGGTGCATGTGATGGCGGGGATTAGATCGCGAGCTCGGAAGTCTCACCGTTCGTTCCCAAAGGAAAGGCTGAGTGAGTACGTTGTACAACAGCTAAGGGTGGAACGGATCCTCAAGGCGCAGGATGAAGAAGAGTGGTTCGTCAACTTGAAATCTTATCTGCACGGTGAACTGTCCAAGTTAACAAATGATCAGGCGAAAGAGTGTACCAAGATCGCGGACACTTACGATGTGGACGACAATGGATTGCTGTATTACTGCCGTGTCATTGATCAAGACAGTGCCGATCGAGATCGGCTAGCGAAACTGGTGATCCCTGAGTTGCTACAGCCGGATTTCCTTCATCACTACCATGTGAGTCTAGAAGGGGGACATCAAGGCATGGGCAGGACATACCACAAGATCAGGGCCCACTTTCACTGGAGAGGACTTTTTCGGAGCGTGCAGAAATATGTGGGCTTTTGCACAGATTGCGAGACCGGAAAGGGCAGACCGATAATCAAGGGCCGATCGCCCGGGAATATCGAGGCTACCTTACCCTTTCCAGGTGATAGCGATGGACCACATATCATCACTGCCCAGATCGACGCGCGGCAACACTGAACTGCTGATCTGGATCGACCTATTCACTGGTCTGGTGATCGAAAAGGCTAGTGCATCCCGATCTGCGGAGCAGATCGCCCAAGGTTACGAGGAATGCGTGTTCAGAAGGTTCGGAGCCAGCGAATTTATTAGACACGATCGGGAACCCGGTTTTATGGATGAGGTTTTCCGATCGTTCAATAACATGCTAGGCCAGAAGCAGAGCGCGACGATGGCATATCGTCCGCAAGCGAACGGATCGGCTGAACGCATGGTGCAGACAATAACAAGGGAGATTAAGATGTATGTGGCCGATCCAGACCAACGTGACTTGGACGAGAATGCAGAGAGACTGGTATTCGCACTCAACTCCTCAACCGATCGGGTCCGAGGAGAAACGCCTTTCTATCTCGCGTATAGATGGGACCCTCGATCCACACTTGAAGCGGCGATACCGATCGGCTGCACTCGGACCCACGATCGCGATGCCCGTCGTTGGCGTATGCAGGTCCAGAATCATTATCAGCATGCGAAAGAAGTCGTCAATGAAAAGTTGCGCCAGGCCACGCAAGATCGAGCAGATCGGAATAACGATCAGGTCCGCCTTCTTGGTATTGAACGAGGGGCGAGGGTATGGTTATACCTCTATCGGGCCAAGGAAGGCTATGCAAAGAAGTTGGCTCATATGTGGCACGGTCCTTTCCGTGTAGCAGAGCTGATCGGTGAGCATGCTGCCCGTCTGATCACGATCGGCACGGATTATAAAGTTTTTCCGATCGTTCATGTGTCCAAACTGAAGCTGGTCAGAGAATTCCCCGATCGGCCTAAAATGCCCTGTCTGGTGGACGAAGCGGAGAGATTCGATTTTGATGAAGCTCTGGTGCCGGAGGACAGTTGGGAAAGGCCATTGGAAGAGGAAAAATTCGAGGTGGAAAAGGTGATAGATGTCCGATCGGTCAGGAAGACCCATTTCGGTCGCACCCACCGAGAATATCTGGTCCGCTGGAAGGATGATGACGAAGAAACTTGGATCGACTAACTTAAGCTAAATTGTGTAGCACTGCTACGAGAGTTCGAGAGAGAACGAGTCAGTCGGAATCGCTTCGCAGTGATGCAGACCCACGAAGACCAAGACACACAGTAGCACCGATCAATATATCGATCGGTGTAAATATGTGTAAGGTCTGAATTTTGTGAATTTGTGATGAAATGTGATGAACTTTGATGAACTGTGATGAACTGGAGTAGTGGAATGACGAACGTGGTGATGATTTTCGCGAGGTGGATGGAAACTGTATATGATAACGTGTTGGTGAAAGTTTGGAGAAAGTGATGAATTTGATTAAGGGATTGGATGATCAGGAATGAGAAAAGAATGACATGTATTACGAATTATCTGGTCAGCCATCTGCTGCATCAAGAGTCGCAATAACCCCACAAACGACTGATAGTCAACTCCGGATGGTTTTCAATCTGGTTCTGGTGCTGATTGCGCCATGGCTCCTTCCGATCGATCTGGATCAAGGCGTCTTTCAGGTCTGAGTCACAATGGAGACCGGGATACCAGATTCCGTCCTCAGTCAACGCCCCGGGGATCTCAACGCGACGCTTGGCCATATGAAGAAAGACCGGATACAGGAAGATGTCGATGTCGCACTAGCGGGCCAGCATCCCTTCCAGAATAAACTGGCATAGGGCCAGCCAAGCCGCGCCCGCCCTACTCCGGCGCTGTTTCCGACGCTTCCGAAACAGGATCAGGTCTTGGTCACGTAACTTCCGACCCGCTGGAAGGAGAAGATAATGGGTAGACTCCCAGATCGCCTGGCAGTGGGCTGTATAAAATCCCGAAGTCGAACCAGAAACGAATCGATCCAAGGAGTCGACGCGAATATGGAGTCCAACTTGGCGCTGAGCAGCACTTCCCATGGTCGATCTGCAAACAGACGGGCAATTTGCGGTCCTGTGACCATATCCTCCCGCCACGCACACGGGTCAGGGGTTTTCAAAGCTGGAGGGAAGAGCCAGAAATCTGGTCGGGACATCTACCGGGATAGATCTTTTTTGGTCAGGTCTGATCGGTGTAAGCTACCGATCTTCCCCGGTGGCCATGGCAAAACGGCATCGGAAGTCAGCGACGGAAGAGGCCGATCTCCAATAAACACCCCTTTCAACCGGGCGTGATGGCGCAGCTTAGATGTTCCGGGCTGGAAAGAAGGCGCCGACTCTGCTAACGCACGCGTTCGCGCAATATCATCACCCTGGGAGCTGATCACCTTATCAGCCCCCGATGCAGGCTTCGCTGAAACAGGACCTCGGTGTTGATCGGATCGGGACTTGGAAAAAGCAGTGCATAAGAACTCAGAATGTCCCGATCCGTTCTCCGAGTCTTCTCCGGAGGAGATATCCATATGCTTGGTGTGAGCAGCGCGGGGGCGCAAGGGCGCATGCGATATGGCGATGGTAGACGTTTCGGCTGCGTCCGATCTTGGGCTTGAAGGATGCGCCTGCGTCTTGGCCTTCTTTTGAGGCACCGCTCGCTTCTCCTCGAGTTCGGGGTCGCGCTCTAAGCCCCGCACCCTTAAGCCCTTCGACGCGTCCTTACGCTTCTTGGAAGTTTTTGCAATCTTGGAGTGTTTATTTTTAGCCAATGAGTGGCGTCGTTTCCGATCTTGGTGCAGATCGATCAGAGCGGCCGATGCAGATCGGTCAACGCTAGAGCCTGCAGCCGGACGCCGGTACAACAAGTCGGTCAACTGTTGGTGGCACCGATCTACGGACGCCCAACGACGGTTTGACTCCTGGGTCCAGGCGTCCGATCGGCTCTGGAAGGACTCGACCTTGCCGATCTGGTCCCTGACCACGACCTGCAACTCGCCGATCTGCCTCTCTAGGTCACCATGTTGGGTGCGGAGCAAAGTCCGATCGGACTGATCCTCCAACCTCTACCGGTTGACCAGCGCGAGCTGTTCCCGGAGGTGTGATATGTAGGCCTCCAAACGAGACAGATCCTACCGTGCGCCGATCAGCCCGTCCAAGATCAGTCGGAGCTGATCGCAGTGGTCGTGCGACTGACGATCAGCCGCGAGTAAAGCGTCAAACGCTTTGGCGATGTCGGTTGGCAGCCGATCTACACGCGAAAGAATGTTAGACCAGACACAAGACGAAAAACAGACCGATCAGCTTACCTCGCGTTGTTTGTTGGGCGATCTGGGCCCGGAGATGCGCGTTTTCGGCGATCACCTCCTGCAACTTAGTAGATATAGGGATCAAAGTGTCCACCTCCTTCCGAAGTTGCAGGAGTGTTGAATCCTTTGTGGCCAACTGCGACGGAAGTTCCCTGATTGTTTTCTGGAGCTGATCGGCCCCGATCTGATGCCCATCCGGTGTGTCGGAATCCGAAGTGTTACGAGGGCTCTCAGATCAGGCCGATCGGGGAGGCTAATAGACATGGGGCGATTGGCAATACAGGGCACCTGCAGCAACGAACGTCAAGAGAGGCTACAAGATGGTCAGGTGATAAGGACAATTACCTGGAGAAGGCGGACTCGAAGATCGGTCCATCGGTGAAGTCCGCTAATGCGAAGATCTGGGATACGGTGAGATCGGGTCGCTACCGTCGTGCGGCTACTACCAGACTCAGGGGCGGCTGTGGTGTTGTGCAAGTGAAAATTGTTAACCAGGTTGTACCAGTGTACCAGTTTTCAAATCAGATCGATCTGGTTGGCTGAAAGGACGGAGTATTTTGGGCCGATCGTGTGCTTGGAGTGTCAAGAACACAGATTTTGGTAAGTCACATGATATTGCGTGTACTCACATATTTCATGTTTGTACATATTGGGGACCATAGGGAGATAGGATTGGTTAGTTTTGGCTTTACCGAGTTTTGGTTGTTCTATTTGGCCTTTAACTCAACAAGGAAGTCGTTACATCTTTAAGTACGCTAGTCGCCTCTGCACGCCGCAGAGTGTTTGGGAGCAGAAGGTTGAGTAATACCCTCTAGCTCATTATACCCGGCCGGGACGCGTCAAAGACGCACTTGGCCAGCCGAAAGTCCCTCGACGGGAGTACGCATTGGTCGGCTTCACAAGATCAAGTCGCACACGTTTAGAACGTGTAAACAAGTTTTGGATTGTTTCGTGTAGATATCTTTCGTGGAGTTTGTCACGTTCTCGTTTGGATCTCTATATTGGAATATTAGTCTGTTATTCTCGCATTGGTTGGGCTCTACGATCGGTTAAGTGATCTGCCATTTGGAGTATATTTACATGGAGTATAATTGGTCCGCCCGTACCCAGGGTGAAGAGTTCCTCCCAGGGTACAACCCCCGGCACGGTCTCGCATATTAAGACCCACATCAATTCGCAGCGACGATACACCAAGTGTGAAACCAGCCCATTCCATCGGGTACACAAGGTGAGATGGAGACGCAGAAATCGGACCAGGCGTCCTATGCCGATGATCGGTCGTCTGCTAGCAGCGGACGATCAGATCGGATCGTAGGCAAAGGTTCGCGGGGTACCCCCCCCCCCGTCAGTTGGAAGGCTGGGCACGATGGTGGTCGGGTTCTCGACACTACGGTGTTCGATTTTGAACCTGACTCCACCACACATCCCTATGTGCTTCGTCGACCAGTCGACCTGATTTTCCGCTTACCGTTAGGTAGCTGTATCAGTTGTCGCGTCGTCCAAGATGTCCCTTCCATGCCCCGTCCATGTTCACAGCAGTTGTGCGAACAGTTGTACCGACTGTAGTGCCAACAGTTGTACCAACTATTCTACCGACTATTATACTGACTATTGTACCAACTATGGTACCGCAAAAATTTGTAGTATGCTTTACCACAGCCGCCCATGAGCCGCTTCCCAGCGTACAGCGGTTGGGGCGGGGGTCGATCATGGCGTTGGCACCTTTGGCACCCATCGATCATGTCATCATCAATCCGGTTGTCTTGATCATCCACCTTCAATTACGACAGGCTGATCATGCAGTCGATCACGGATAGTAACTCCTCCCTCGATCGTCCCAAGGCCGATGAGCTGATCGCTATCATCAATCAAGTCTGTGTGCAGCAGGAAGAGGTTCACACGCAGCAAGAGTAGATCGTCGTGTCGACTGACTAGGAGGCAACAAGACAGATACGGCGTCATGTGCCGTTTCAACTTGTGACTTGTCGAGTCCACGGCATGCGTTCCATCTCGAGAAATATGATCATTTCTTGCCACGATTTCTCTAATTGACCTAATGATCCTCGGGACGAAGCTGGACCCGTTTTCGACGAAAATGTTTCCCGACTCCCAATTAGAAGAGCATCGAGCCTATCGAGGCTACTGGATATACCATTGACGACCCTGTTGATATTGCGCGCGTATTTTCCAAACCCATTGCTGAGTTCATTACACACCGCGAAAATCACCCACTCAAGGTCAGCTTGCTCGTCAGCGTTTAGACTCAACTTATGAGGCATCGCAGGACACTCTCTCAGGGGTCAACCACTACAGCTGAACAATATCTCACTGATCTCGTCGATCACAAAGCCAAGATACGTTCCGAACATGTCCGCGTGTTCCAAAAAACGCTCACATAGAGTGCGTACAATACATGTCAACGTGCCACCAATCCGTTCGACTGGTTTTGATGGCAAGATGTTTGAGTGCCTGGAAGCAAATCAGCAGTAAAAGATGCTGTAGCACAGGATGTAGCGCCACCTTATCACAACTTTCGATGGCAAGATGTTTGAGGCACTCAACGGCACACACAGCTCGTGGGTAAAACAACTTCGATCCCAGCAAAAGAAGTAGACATCACTGAGTACTTCTGCCAGATTGATCACATTCCAGTGAAAGTTAACGTATTTCGCTTGTAAAACTTTCAGCTCACGTTTCCATAATTCACTTTGATTGAGCTGCTCATTCTCGCCCCCTTGGACGATATCCCACACGATAAATCGAGTCATTCTAGTTAGAGTATGGCCAAGACGTGAGACTGAAAGCGTTCGCAATGCTGTCCGTTCCTTGGCTACCTCAAACATTCGAGTAGCCAGATCAAGCAGCTTCGAATTGGGAGAAGCCATCAAGATGAACGATTGCGCAAAGAGATCGGTCGTTAATTGCTCGCTTGCACTTGATCCTACATCTGTCTCAATGCTTAGGTCGTCGAAGGTAAAGTACGATAACAGCTGCCGAATAAACGCGAATCGGTTCTCTTTCAATCCTGATGCCTCGTCCGTAATAAAACAGTAAAGCGCACTGACCGGAATAATCGTGTCTATCTTGGTAGCGAGATTGGATTGTAAGGCAGGTACATTAAAAAGGTTTCCATAAAGGACGGAAAGCGGCAACTGCTGCAGCCAATCGCTTTCGCGGGATAAAGTCGCCACACGATCACTTTTCATCCATTCCACGTCGTGTTCTTCCTCGCTATCTGCGAGTTGGTGCCCTTCAGCAAGAAATCCATACCAGATATTGCAAAAGTGATCATCCACCATCGAGCAAACGTCCGCGTACCCGTAAAAAAGTGCGATCGGATTCAGCCACGTTGATAGCAAAGAAGGAGTTCCCGAAACATAGAGCGATTGATTTCTGGAGGCTATCGCAACGCATCCTTGAAGGACAATCGGAAGCGCAATCTGAGACGAGCAAGCGCTCACATACAAACAAAGTAGAACTGATAAACACGAATCCATGGTCACGCGAGGATCACATTCATGTCCTCTTGTCTGTACTTCAGTGTCATGATCACTGTTCTCGATAGATGCAGCTACCAAACGCTCTAAGGTCTTGTAAATGTGCCGAAATATTCGTCCTCCACCTTGTCGCAATCACTGAGTCCAGTGACACATGAATCTACAAAGACACTAAAGTTGCACGAGTCAAGACGAAAAAATATCTCAAGACATTGCAACTCTGCTCTTCGCGCCATGCGTAAATAGGATTTTGACGTCAGTCTCCCCATGATGTCCAGTTATTTCGTAGCACATTCCATTAAAATGGTTGGAGGTGATTCATCCATTTCATCCTTTCGTTTTTGGTACACCAAACCAGCAAGATAAATGACTGCTAGCACTTGAGATAGGAATATCGACGATTGGCAACTTTTAGACCCAGTAGTAGAAAGACATCTTCGCCCATGACCTTGTCAGCATCATAATCAAGAATCTTGATCGACATTCCTAAACTTTCTTGTCCGGGAACGCCACACAAAAAATACAGCTGTGGACAGCATAAAGTCCGGACTAAAGTGGAGTTTTTCAAAGTGCTTCTTTACAGAGGAAAGACCGCTCTCTTTTTTTACAGCAAGATCAGGCGAAAGCACCACAAACTCACGAGAAACTTGGCCACGGCGTCACACTCTTTTTAATGTTTACAAACACGATAATCTTGGCGCCAACCAACCACGACATTTTCCTTGCGCGAGCGCGGCACGGGCACCGAGTGGGCGCTCAGGATCTCCCGCAAGATTTCCACGAGATTCAGCCGCTTCTTGCCAGGGTTCATGAACAGCACCTGCTGATCAATGCGCTTATTCTTGCCCGAATCGTCGTCCCCAATCTTGATAGTGGACGGATGCCGTAAAAACGTCGTCGCAAAGCGCTCGACTTCGACCGGCATGGTGGCACTAAACATGGTGGTCACACGGAAACGGTGCGTAGCTCGCACAACTTTCGCGCCATTGGCCAACGTTAGTTGCTTCTCCATCTAGTCCTCGTTCTTGGATTTTAGCATGAAGCCCATGTTCTCTAACACGGCAACCGCCTGAGGTTCAAAGACCATATCAGTCATGCGATCCGCTTCGTCCAGCACAAGGTAGTTGCACTGGTTGAGCACCAGGTAGTGGCTTTCGAGCCAATCCATGAGACGACCCGGCGTGCCAATGATAGTATCCACGCCTTCGGGAAGAAGAAAGCCTTGGTATTCAATACTTTGACCACCCACAATGGACAGGGTCTTGATCGTATGCTGTTGCTCCGGGGGCCCCACGCTTTACACAGCTTGATGCCTTCCTGTTCAATCGGCAACGCCAATTCACGCGTAAGCGCCATGACCAGTGCCACTCGGACGAAAAGCCTCGCTCATTCACGCCCCCAGTCGCAAAAGGGAGCGTCCACTTTCTCGCGTCTGTTTACTTAGTGAATACACGTCATTATGTACGGACGCAGCGACTGGCACCACATCGGCACGTGGTTCCATCTCGATTCTTCTCCATTCCGTACTCTATGCCCTGATCCAGGCAATGCAACTGCTTCCACCTACGTATGGCTACACGGCCCTAGTGTTCAGTCACGCGACGTTTTCCCCCTACTTGCCATTCGTGTTCAAGCTGGTGCTTTTCACAAGTGTCGTGCATCACGTCTTTTGTACGTTCATGGGTCCAATTCCACGTGCCGTAGGACAAGTGTACCCATTGTCGCTCCTTTTTCTAATTGCCATGACCACCTCCATTTGTACGACTCTCCACGATTCGGACGACCCAGATGTGACCATACAAGCCAAAGTGGTCACGAGCATCGTGGACATAAGCATTGGAACCATTTTCACCGGCGTGGCACTCGTATGTTTTGGCCACTGGAAGCTCGCGACCCCGCTGTCGTGTCTTCACCTGCCCGTTGCTTTCTTAGGCTCCATGCTGTTCCGTCAAATGACCTTCCCGCATCGCAGCATGGTACCTCCCTCGTCCATCTTCCATCTGGGAATCATCTTCATCCAACCGATCGTCATCCGTGTCAAAGTACTCGTCATTAAACTTGGAGCGACGACCAAAGTCAAGCACGTCCATGGTTGAATACCATCGTCTCACCGACGCACGGATCCCGTGGCCTCCTCCATAGTCACTTTTTGCTTCAATAGATTCATCAACTGTATCGATCTGTCTAGCGCCCCCTAGATTGAACATACCATAAAAGCTATTGCGCGCACTGCGCGTATTGCGGCGAGGTCGCATGCTATTTCCAGTCCCAGCGACATAGGACGCGCTGCGTGCCGTTCGTGGTCCACCGACAGCCACGTTCACAAACGGACTGTGCGGCGTCTGGTGGAAATGGGGGGAATTTGAATACAATACCGTGTCACTAAGTACCGGAGGCCGGCGTTCTCCCACGATGTTAGACGGCACCGATGTCGAGTTCGTGAGCCGTCGACCGCGAGGGGCTCCAGTGCCACCCGATTCTAATTGACTAAAGTTGGTGGAAGTCATACTGGGTGAAGTGGAGCGACTGAAATCACATTGTTGCAGTCGTCGCCAAAGAGAGTGGAAGCGTCCATGTTCTTCGCCATCACTAGCAATACTGAAGGAACTATCACGAGTATCTGGACGAGGTGGCAATAAGCCTTTCTTCACCCACCGTTTCCGTCGTACTTGAGTATCAATCGATCGGCTACGAGGTGTTGCAGCTTTTCGCGTTTCTTTGTAGTCTGTCTTCATTGTTCAAACTTCCTGGAAGACTGAGAAATAACGCGCATAGCACCAGCCATCGTGATCCATGGAGAATAAATTCTTCTTACGATCCCTGTAATTATCCACTTCAAAGTCCCTCAGATCGATGCGATCGGCAGCAATTGGAACACCATTCACATCGTCGAAGGCGCATAGTCTCCTTCATTCAAATTATTCGCATCCCACAAATGTGAACGGCCAGGGACTTTGAGCACATTCATCCGCTGATTCTCAAAAATCTGCGTCATTTCAATGCTCTGGAAGTTCACAAACGCACGCATACGGTTCGACGGCGCACAATCAAGCACAGCCTCAAAGATTTTCGTATTGTTCGACGCCGTGGATTTGATGTAGGGCCACGTGTGATCTGACGTTGGATCCGCAATCGAGGTATCATCATCTGACAGACCTAAATGTTAACGGAACAGCTGTAAGCGCAGTTTGCTCGCGGTAATACCTCGTCGATACGGCTTTTCGTTCATCATTCCATATTCATACTGCATATCTTCAATCACAAGCGCAATATCCGAGCCACGGTCGCCATTCATACTCCGATCATTAATATTTGCGCTACAAATGATAGCACAGCGATCATCGACAATGATGAGCTTGCTATGAATGTAGATTTGCTCGGTGGAGAAGCATCCATTGGGAATGATTCCATATTTTCGTAATCCAAAGAACGCTACGTAGTTTTCCGGATGATCCGTCACACCTTTGAGTTCTTTAAAGAGACTATAGATGTGGTGGAGTCAAGTTCGAAATCGAAAACATTAGCATCGATAACCTGACCACCACCATAGCACCCAGCCTTCCAACTTTCGGAGGGGATACTCCGCGGACCACCACTCGAGATCTGGTCCGATCGTCCGCTGCAAGCAGACGACCGGTCGTCATCAGAACCCACTTGGTCCGATTGTTTAGTGTCCATCTCACCTTGTGTACCCGATGGAATGGGATAGTTACACACTCGGTGGATCGGGATCGCAGATTGGATCGAACCGGTCTTGAATATAGAAGACCGATCTGGGTAGGTATCTCTGGGGCGGAACTCTTCCCCCAGACACAAACAGACCAAAAACACTTCTAAGAGATAACTTCCAATAGGTCGATCGTCCAAACGATCAAAACCTGACCAATACGAAATAATAGAGGGTAGACCGACCGTTCCGGTCTAGCCCCTGACCAATACGAAATAAGACCAAAACCGGTCTAGTTTCCAACCAATATTAAAACAAGCCAATATGTCCGCGTAAAGACCCAATATGCTCGTGAAACTCCACAAACGATATCTCCACGCCAAGACCAATCCAGTGAATAGCACGTTCCAAACGTACATGAGTTGAGGTGTTGATATCGCCAAATCGTACTCCCGTCGAGGGACTTTCGGTGGGCCAAAGTGCGCGTGCGGCGCGTCCAGACCGGGTATAATGGGCGAAAGTGGATAATTCGACCCTCTGCCCCCAAACACTCCGCGGCGGGCGGAGGCGACTAGTGTACGAAAAGGGAAGAACGGCGACCCCTAGCTGTGGTGTGAACCAAGACCAGAAGAGGTTTCAGCCACTTATCCGAAAGCTAAAATATTTCTTTACTTAAAGGTATAACCTCTGTCCTAAAAGGTAAAACCACAACTAAAATACTACTACCCTATAGTCCCTAAATGTACCCCCACAAAAATATGTAAAATACCCAAAGTCGGGTGACTCACCAAAATTTGCGTTCTTGACACTTCTTGAGTCTGATAGGCTGAAAAGCCCCCCTTGTTTAAACCAATCCGAAATTAGACCAAATGCCTTGACAAAACTTGAACAGAAGTGTGCCAAATTTTGGTCACGCTTCTCCACATAGATACCACGACAGATAGTCACAAACTGCCGGTGCATCAGTGCGTGAAGATTCGTGAGCTCGTGGCTACGAATGTTGCCTTCAAAGGCAGGGAGAAGTGGCATCACCACATAGACGCGAAACCTCTCATCCCGCTGCACGGCACGTTCATTTCGATCGACCAAGGCTTGTAGAATTCGATTGCGTACAATACCATTGCCATCCATTCCAGAAACGAAAAACTGGTTTTCAATGTATAGAAAATGTTTCGACTTGGAAATCAGATCCATATAAGCAGCTTGGATACTCGCTTCCGTGGGCACACCGGCGGACCACATGGACACGGAACGACACACTTGGACATTGCAAATAGTCACATTTGGATGAAAAACTTGTAGAATCGATTCACCACGCTGAGCACGTAGTACTTCGCCCTCATCTAATTGACCCGTGGTCGTCGGCACATTTGCTAAAGGACGGCGCATCGGATTAAGTGGGTGCAATAGCGTTGTCGGTGGCCATTGGGGATTATCGACAGAGCAAGGATTCGTCTACTGT
>CM047587.1:19512639-19549239 GCA_026184515.1 Peronosclerospora sorghi | reverse complement strand
ATAGTACCGATTCCATTCGGCAACGAGGCAGAATCCGTTGGCTTTCCCGATATCTTCGTCCTCAATGGCCTGGATCTGACTCCGACCGATGAGTTTCGTATTCGAGATGAAATCTTCTCGCGTTTCGTAGAATGTAATCGTGTCTTCCTCCAAGACGCAATACGTGGCCTTACAGCTTATGAGCTCATCACTTTTCTTAATCAAATAGCCTTCAAACGAGATGTCCCGGTTTGTTCGATACCAAAGCGTATGCTACCGCCCGCGTGTCATCGGATGCGATGCGGCCGACGCCACCTTTGGGATCGGTCCTTGAGGTGTATCGACACAGACTGAGGAGGATTATGGGGGAGTCGTCCGCTCCGTTCGAGGGCCAGTGGACGACTGGGACGCAGAGTCTTTTTTTTCCTTCCTGTTCTTCACTGGTTGGTCAACTGGTCCGTTCAGCTTTCTGCTGATCGTAACCCCGAGTAGACTCATGATCGAATCAGTCAATAATAAATCTTACATTTCTCCCTAGTAATTTTTTCTGTAAAACGTCCTCACCAAATCAGATTCGGATGGAGGTATACTTGATTGACTTTCGTCGATCGACGACACAGGCGCCTCTAACAACGCCTTCAGTAGGTCGGTCTTGTAATACGTCACCACCGGCTTCCAATCCGGATGATTATATACACATGTAATTGGCGGATCATAGCTTGCGTTATGATACGCATGGGATCCCGAAGGAGCCTCGGGAGGTGATTAATGCTTTTCCTCATTTATCTCATCAGGGTACCTACCCAGTCCCGGATGATCAGCATTTCCTTTCTTCTTCAGACATGACGACGGCGAACTGCCTTCCATCGTCACAACCACCTCCTCTTTTTCCACCTTTATTTTCACTTCTGCTTCCGCTTCCGTTTTCACTTTGCATCAGCGCCATCTTGCGTAGAATCGCGGTGATATCCCGCGTCGACCAAAGATCCGGGCATGCGCACCATTATTGTGGAGCGGCTGATCAAAGTTTTTGAAGCTTGATCAGGTGTTACCACGGCGCTCGGACTGCCGACTAACGAAGGGGGTCTTCCGGTTGTCCTGTGACTGCTTGTGTTTCTGCTCACCTTGTGTATCCGACGGCTTGGGCGTGGGTTGCTCTCCAGGTGGAGTGGATGTCACTCTGCAATTCCTTGATGCAAGATTGGGGTAATACGTGTTGAGTCGGCTGGTGTCGATCAGATGCGATCAATATTGATCAGGCTTGATCAGGCTTGATCAGGCACAGATAGTCAACGATCAGGGCTGCTGATCGACAATCAGGGGATGATCAGGGTCGGTGATCGGTTATCAGGGATGATCAGGGTCGATAATCAAAGATCAAGGGCTGATCTACGATCAGGGATGATCAGGCTTGATCAGGCGCATACAGTCGATGATCATGAACGCTGATCAGTCCAGTTGATTCTTCACAAATTGACGCGAGTTGAGAACAGGTGATCGCAGGTCGCTAGTTGCAGATCGACGATCTGGGTGGTGATCAGTGAAGGGGTACTTGATCAAGCAGCGGAAATCTTCACCACTTGATCACGGAGCCTCTTAAGCTTAATTCGTCGATGAAATACCCAAAATACTTGTATTCTAAACTTAAACTTTAGAGGGGAGGTCGATCAGCGCGTTCTACGAGCTGATAGTCAGTTTCCACTAAAATCCACCTAGAGTTCCCGTGGGGCGCTTAGAGAAGCCAAACTACTAAGGGCCAAAAAACGTGTACCAATGGGGAAGAGGTGAGAGCGCACTGATCGATCACGTTCCCCGAAAAAAAACCTTTGCAAAATACTATCGCTGACACAACGGGTGGACTTGAGGGTGAGTTTTGAAGACCCTTACGTCTGCCGGTGGGCCAAAAAGTGCACTACGTGCTCCCGCCCGGGACGTAAGGGGTGCGTATGTAAAAGAGAGGGAGGCGCGATGAGATCACGCCCCCCCTTCGGTGATCTAATCGATTGGACGCAAAAGTAGAACTTTTATTAAATCTTATATCCTAATATCTACCAAAAAACTAATATCAGCCTATCAGAACTACCCATCCCTATGTGCTTCGTCGACCAGTCGACCTGATTTTCCGCTTACCGTTATGTTACCGTTAGGTAACTGTATCAGTTGTCGCGTTGTCCCAGATGTCCCGTCCATGCCCCGTCCATGTTCACAGAAGTTGTGCGAACAGTTGTACCGACTGTTCTACCGACTGTTGTGCCAACAGTTGTACCAAGTATTCTACCGACTATGATACTGAAAATTGTACCAACTATGGTACCGCAAAAATTTGTAGTATGCTTTAGCACACGTACACCAACGTTACTAAATGTAACCCTGTTACATCCTCCCCCATCAAGACTATTGCCACGCAATAATCGATTATAGTTGGAGACCCCAACTGCCAGAACTCTGTAGCTAATGAACACCTCAATAGGTGACGAGTATTCTCCCCGAGAAGGGGATGATGTCAGTATTTTTGACTCCGATATTTCGGAGAAGGGGGCCCTTGCTGATAGCTCCCCTAAGGATGACCGCGCCGACGACGACGAACGGCGATGTCGGTAGCCTAATCCTTTCCCCACAAGTGGGAAAAATGCGCTAACTCACGCACCACCATTTCCAACTTCGGATGGCCAATCCGTGTCACCGAAGGCGACCATCACCAATGAATTGGATGCGGCTCAAGAATCTTAACTTGCCGCACAGGCACGAGAGGCTGCATCACGCGCCCCTAAACGCCCTTGACGGGCGGAATATCGCTTTGATGGTCCTCGTGACCTCCAAAATTGGGCTAAGAACGTGTTAAAGCAGGATATGGCCTTCTATACCCCAAGCCCTGCGGCTGCACAGCCGCGTCAAATTACACGCCGGAAACAACTCCGGGAAAAACTGCTAACGCAGAAGCAGTTCACTGCCACCTCTTACCGAGAGCGCCTCGGGAAACAGTCACAGGGTGCCTTTGTTGGGAACCTCCGCGAGGTTCCATTCGTTCTCCTACAAGAAGAGGATGCCGAAGAGGCAGAGCGGAAATTCCGCACTTGGACGGAAGGGGAGAAACGTCTCCCTGACTTTTTAAAGATGTACAACAGCCATTCCGAACGTGACGTTTGGATAGAGAAGGAATTTCGCTTGGATTTTGCCAGAGCCAAAGCGATGGGGCAATTACGTGCCCCTTATCGCATGCGCTATGCTAGCGCCCGTGACATCACTGCGGTGCTGGAGAACAGTGCGGGTTCCGCATCTGCCTCCGGAGAACTCCCAACTACTGGGAGTGAAGGGTCTGCCCCCTCCCTTTTGGTCGCCGACTCGCAGCGGGATTCTCCCGCTCGAAAGCGTCAACGACGTCTCGGCAATCCTGCCGCAGGGGAGTCTCGGACTACCACGAAATTTGTGAATGTGGGTAACCCTTCCACTTCACTAGATACTGGGTCTCACCTCGATGATAGCGTCGCGCCATCAGACGCTCCACATGGAGATGTGGAATCCCCTCCAAATCGAGAACTGGAGAAGGAGGTCGCGAGATTGCGACGTGAGGTTAACGCGCGCTGTGATCGACACAGTCGTCGCATCCCTGGACTCCAGGATGGACTCCACGATGCGGTGGGTGCGATTGACCGCATCGAGAAGTGGCTTGACTCTCTCGAGTCTGCCCTTAGCGGCTTTCGCCGTTTTGAGGTAGGAGTTGAAGCTTCCCTTGCGGAGCTTCGTGGCCGCATTTCGACCCTGACGGAGATGTTACTCCGCCATGCCGTGTATTACGGCTATCCTCCTTCACAACCTCCTCCAAGAGGGGACCCGCCTCCGGGTTCTGGTATGGCTTAAGCATACCCACATAGAAGATTGGATGCGTACGCATCGCCTTCGTAATATCCAAGGTGTACGCCAGGCCCTTTCGGGCTAGCACCTTGAAAGGACCGACAAACCTGGGGCGCAGTTGTTTCCGTAACACGTTGTAAACTGCATGTGTAGGAAGATTTTTAGCGTTTAATAAAACACTTTCTCCTACTTTATACGCCTTTTTGTTACGCCGACCCTTGCGGTCGGCCTGTTACTTTTGCTTGTCTTGGCTTTCCGCCGTGGCATCGCAAACGTGTCAATGCGCGTCGATAAAAACGTATCGATGTGCTTTCGCACAGATACAGGGCTGATATCGGGGAATCCTCCCCCCTCAAGCCCTGGGACACACACACGTGGCGTTAACGGAACCCTCGGATTCACTAATCCGTTCACGTAAAACGGGGTAAACCCCGTCGATGCATGAACCGAATTGTTTATAGAAAATTCGGCCATAAGAATCATCTCACTCCAGCTCTTTGGAGCATCCGGACATAAGCTCCGGAGAATGTCCTCTACTACGCGATTAACGCGTTCAGTTTGTCCGTCCGTCTGCGGATGATCCGCAGTAGACATGAGGAGCTTGGTGCCCAGCACCTTAAACAGCGCCCCCCAAAACTGTCCCGCAAAACGGGGATCCCGATCCAATATGAGGGAATCGGGTAGACCATGCAGTCGAAATACACGGTCTAGGAACACCTGTTCCTTGTCCATCAATGGACTCTGGCACCGCCGCCAGGTGATCCATCTTGCTCAAACGGTCTACAAAGACCAATATGCCCGTGTTACCGGCCTAATCCTTCGAAAAACCGAAGATAAAATCCATACTGATGGATTCCAACACTCCGTAGGAACGGATAAGCTCGCCAAAGGCACTGCTGAATCTGCAGATGATTTGACCCTCTGACACGTCTCACAGGTACGAATATACGCACCGACCCACTTATGCATCGTGGGCCACCAATACAAAGCGCGTAAAGCGCTGTACGTCTAATCCCGACCTAAATGATCCCCGGTAGGGGCGTCATGTGCCTCGTAGAGGACTCTATACTTCCGTTCCTCATAATGAGGAAAAACCACCCGCGGAGTGTCCTCCGCGCTCGTGCTATAATATAGCAAACCGTCACAGTAACTGTAACGGTGTAACCGAGCTCTAGCTTAACTTGACAGGGTAGGCTCAGACGAGCCAAGTCCCTTGTCAACCAACGCGCTTATAAGCGCCTTACACTGTGGGTATTTCCTATAAGCCTGGCGTATGAGATCCACCACAGACGAGGTGATGAATGTCGCGTGAGCGAGCTCGTAATCGGGACAACGCGACAACGCGTCTGCAAGCAACATTCCGTTTGCCAGGTTTATACTGAACCTCAACGTTATACTCCGCAAAGAAGGAGAGCCAACGGGCCATCCGTTGGGAGAGATGAGGCGTCTTCGTCGCTTTCCATAAGGACGCGTGGTCAGTATAAACCACGAACGGCTTTGAGCCGAGTAGTGAACCCTAAATTTGACAAGGGCATACTTCATAGCAAGTAGCTCCTTACCATGAACGGGATAATTCCGTTCCGCAGCTTTAAGCTGCCTCGACTCAAACGCAATCACGCGTTCCCGTCCCGCATCGTCTGCTTGTAACAAAGCACATCCGATTGCGAAATCGGAGGCGTCGCAGACGACGCTAAAAGGTTTCCCAGAGTCTGGGAGAGCAAGAACGGGAGCTTTCAACAAACTTCCCTTAACCGCTTCAAAGGCGGTTTGGTGTTTGGTTTCCCAACACCAATCCACGTCCTTCTTAAGAACGTCTGTTAATGACTTCGCCATTTCAGCGTAGTTCTCGCTGTATTTGTGGAGATAGTTGTCTAATCCAAGCCACTTCCGTAAATCTCTAAGATTTACAGGTGAAGGCCACTCCACAATGGCTTTCACCTTCACGGGATCCGCCCGCACTCCATCCTTACCGATGAAGAATCCGAGGAAAGCGATTTCCTCAGCATCAAAGATACATTTGGATGCGTTTGCATATAACTTATGCTCTCGCATGCATTCGAGCACCGCTCGATGATGTATTAGGTTCGTCTGAACATCAGACAAGTCGCCTTCCGCGCGACATGAACGAATATATCGTCGAAGTACGTCTGAGCTTACTTTCTGTGAGGGCGGAAGAGTTGTGTCACCAAGCGATTAAAAGTCGCTGGTGCATTTGAAAGCCCCTGTGTTGTGGTAAAGTCCAATGAAAATTTTTTGAAAAGTTTGTACCAGTGTACGAGTTTTCAAGGCAGATCAATCTGGTCGGCTGAAAGGACGGAGTATTCTGGGCCAATCGTGTGCGTGGAGTGTTTTGTACGCGGATTTGAGGTAAGTCACACGGTTTACATATAGTTTACATATTGGATTTTTATTGGCTAAATAATATAGTGTTCGTATTACATTGGGTTGCGTAAGTCGCCTCTGCACGCTGCAGAGTGTTTGGGAGCGGAAGTTCGAGAAATCCCCTCTAGCTCATTATACCCAGCCAGGACAGAGCTCCACCGGAAGCCCCACTACAGGGAAAAATCGTTACGTTCACTCACAACTCATGTCCAACTCCCGCCACGTTTGGAACGTGTTTTTAATGGCTGAGTTACTCACTGCGAGCTGCCGTCAAGTACCAAGAAACTATTGGCTGGATTAATCACTGCTTTTGAAGTCAAGTGCCATAAAATCTATTGGATGGATTACTCACTGCTGCGTGCAGTCAAGTCCCAGATTTAACCGCATTCGGAGTGAAGATTTCCGCTTCGTTTTCCGATCGGCTATATAGATTTATCTTTCGTTGTAATTTTGGATCAGTACCCCAGAGGTGGTACATCCATATCGATCATCTCTAAAGTCTCCACCAAGCAACGGTCCACCAAGTTTGTAACCAGCCCATTCCATCGGGTACACAAGGTGAGATGGAAACGCGAAAATCGGACCAGGTGTCCTATGATGATGATCGGTCGTCTGCTGGCAGCGTACGATCAGATCGGATCGTAGGCGAAGGTTCGCGGGGTACCCCCCCCCCCGTCAGTTGGAAGGCTGGGCACGATGGTGGTCAGGTTCTCGACACTACGGTGTTCGATTTTGAACTTGACTACACCACAATGATGTGCGTGCCCGGATCATTTGGTGACCGTGGATATCACCCCGATATTCAGCAAAGTGTGTATTTTACGAATTTTATATGGATACTATCTGGAGAGCACACAAGGAACGCAGATCGCCTTATGTGCTAGTTGTCGAAAAGGATGGCGATGTTCGATCTGATAAAGGGGGGGGTCAGATAGAAATCAATGAATTTACGACTCCCCATACCGCTCCTGGCGGAGCAGATCGGCACGAGTAACGCTTATCGCCTCGTTTTGTGGTCGCGGAAAAGGATGGCGATGATCGATCTGGCCAGGTGGAGGACCAGATCGAGACTAAACAAGTTTATTCCTCCCCACAAGTCTCCGATCGGAGCCGATCGGGACTATAGCAAGTTTTGCTATAGTCCCAGTAGGGATCAGGACCCTGTTCCTGATCCCATGCATATCGAGAAAAAATTGCATGTGAAGAACACTATGGGGCGGATCACTCCGATCCGCCCAAATTACCAATTTAAAAGATGAAGCAGAGGCTCGCAATGCTTTCGGACGACGACGACTTGGGAGAAAAAGTCGCCGATCGATAATGGGACTGTGGATCACGAGGAGGTGACCAAGATGTAATACATGTAAGAACTGAAGAAATTCGTTCGCGAGAACGAAATCATCCGAATTGTCAAGCCCCTAATTCCGGATTCTCTATACGGGCCGACTACCAAACCGACCGACTCCGATAGGCCGCTGCAACTAGTCAAGAACCTTTTCGCGATTCTAGCAGAGGTAGGGATAAAGGTCAAAAATGATAATGGTGTTGGAAAGCTATTTGAAATGGATACGTGGAAGTTGAAACAAGCGATGTCAATGCTATATGACCATCTGACGCCATTGGTGGGGGCGGTGAGCCGCCCAACTCCCATAATCGCGTTAGAAGCCCCAAACCTCGTGCAATCACTCGTCTGGAAGTCATTCTCCGAGGATAGCTCGCTATATGGCTCGCCACCTTCCTCCAAGTGCTCGTCCGAGTTGGAGATTGGCGTGAAGCGGATGACCATGGATCGCTGTACCAGTCGTACGGAACAAAAAAGGGACGTGAGGCAACGAGGGGCGGCATGACAGTCGGTGCCCCAGGGGCGCCCACAGGTATCGACACCCCCCAAGACCGATCCAATCGCCTCGAACTCGATGGAAGCAAGCATGAAAGCCATGTTCGAGGCTATGATGAAGCTTTAAGCCGCAAATCGAGGCAGATCACCTCTTCGACCTCGTGCACCAAGCCGATCTGCCCAGGAAAACGAGGCAATTTGTTCGAACGTCGAAATGCAGTCAATAACATCAACCGAAGGTGTTAGACCTGTTTTCAAGACAAAACGCAGGTCAAGCCGAATCCGAATCCGCCCCCGCCGATCGCCAAGTAGCAGCGACTTCGACATGGAGTCGATCAGCGAAACTGACGATGACTACGGTGGTACGGGCAGAGTCGGGACAAGTATGGCGAACTTAGCCTCGACGATGGAGTTTGATTTCAATTCGACGGTGATCCCAAGGATCCGCATGGCCGCAAGCACCGGGTTGAAGGACTTTACGGGCAAGGATTCTGATGAGGTTCAAGACCGATCATGGTTCAGCCGAACGAAGTCCGCCTTCCTCCGGGATCAGACGCCGAACAAAGAACGGTGTATGATCTTCCGAGATCTGATGAAGGGACCGGCTACGAACTGGATCCAGCAGTTAAGTCGAGATGTCCGATCTGACTGGAGTTTGCTGTGCATGGAGTTTGAAAAGCAGTATCACTTTATCTGGTTCGTTCATCTACTTTTTCAGTGCCTGGGTTGGTAAGCTGGCCGGCCAAGACGCATTACTTGGTATGGATTTTATGGTGCCGGCAGGCATACGCCTCGATCTGTCGCATGGAGTGCTTACGCTTCCAGACGAAGTTTAGATCTAGCTGGATGGTCGACGCCCCCTATACGGATCACGTACTGATCTGGTGAGGTGGGACCAAGATATCACCATTCCGGTGGGTCGATCGGCAGATATCTCGGTTGGAAAGGAACATCGGACAAAGAAGTTGTGGGTGACCAGGGGTTATCACTGGGTGCCGACGTTGTGCACGGTGGAGATCGAAGCGATCGCGTACGAGTTACTAGCATCGGTAATAAACCGCTGGTGTTAGGCAAAGGTACGATCGTCGGTATTTGGCTGGCGGAACTTGGCATACCAAGCGACCACCGATCTGATCAGCGATTATGGATCGGTGTAAGAAGATACCTCACCTAGGTGGAACTACCCAGCTATGTAACCCCAAAGAACACGTTAGTTCAAAGAAAGGCACCGCAGTCGCCGGACACGGTGGACCATCAAGCAGATGATCCAAGGTTCGTCAACGTGGTGGTGTCACAAGAACAGGCGACAGCGGAGCCGGGAATAGAAAAAGGGAAACATGGCATTAGCATTACTGGGGCGGACCACGATGGCGCGCCCGAGCAGATCGATGTCGTTTAAAGTCAGCCCGCCGATCGGGAACAGCAGTGTTCAACCGATCAGGACGTTTTGGGTGATATTGCCCCGGAAGACGATCAAGTTTGTATCTATGAGGGCGGGAATCAGTTATTCAGGAGATGGAGAGAAAAATGGCAGTCCTCCCTGAAGTGTCTGCTGATCCGCCCGAAGTCACCCTGGACGATCTGCAAGTGGGTGGTCGGGATGTAAACAGTCCCGACCAGATCGATCAGCTAAAGAAGATCATATGGAAAAAGAAACATCTGCTGATCGGGAAAGGCAACGCCCTACCCCCTGCTGATCGGGAAAGGCAACGCCCTACCCCCTGCTGCTCGCGGGGCAATATGTGACATCGACGTGGGTGATGCCAAGCCGATTGCCCAGCGATGCCGACGTGTGGCGCCACAGTACCGCAAAAAACTGTCCGATATTATTAAAGTACTGTTATCTTCCAAGATCATTAAGCCGTCGACCTCGCCGTAGGCCTCACCGATCGTAATTGTGATCAAGAAGAACGGCGTCGGCATCAGGTTTTGTATCCATTATCGGTTGGTAAATCGGTTGACCAAGCTTATGGTGTACCCGATGCCGCTGATCAGCGATATGCTAGAAGATCTCGACAAGACCCTATGGTATTGCTCACTGGATATGGCAAGTGGATTTTGGGTGGTTTCGATGACCGATCAGGCTCGCGAGATCTCCGCATTTGTTACGCCGTTCGGTCTGCTCGAGTGGAACTGTATGCCGTTCGGTCTGAAGAACGCGCCCCAGATCTACCAGAGGCTGATCGACAACGCATTGTATGGACACTTCAAGATCAGTACCGATCGGGACCCCACCGAAAACCATGATGTATTTACAGAGGGTGAACCCGATCGGGAAAGGAGACCGTCCGTTCTGGGAAGGCTATCGTATATCGACGACATTCTGATCCCTGCTTCGTCATGGAGCGATCTGTGCGAGAAGGTCGAACGGTTGTTGGAGACATACGATCGCTGGAACCTGCGATCAGCGCTGTGAAGAGTTTTTGGGGCATGTCCAAGGTCGCCTATTTGGGTCATATGGTGTCGATCAGTGGGCTGGAGGCCAATCCCAAGGATCTGGAGTCACTGAGCAACCTCCCGTTTCCCAAATCACTGAAGGCAATCCAGTCCTTCTTAGGGAGCTTAAATTACTTCAGCCGCTTCATTGAAGACTTCGCGATTTACGCGGCCGTGCTGTACGAGCTCCGGGAAGTCGACTACCATATGTTGCGCGAAGGAGATCGGACAACTTTACGGAAGGGCCGCGACTCTGATCTGACCGCTGATTTTCCGCACGTGGAGGCAGAGGATTACATGAAGAGTGCAAATGTTGCTTTCGGTATGCTGAAGGCCAAGATGGCGACGGCACCTATTCTCAGAAACTTTGATCCGGAAAAAAATGCCGATCGTCATTGTGTACGCTAATAAGTTGGCCATTTCTGCCACTCTAGTGCAAGAACATGATGAAGTGTACCATCTGGTTACTTTTACGAGCCGGACGTTGAAGCCTAACAAGGTTATGTATGGAACTCATTTCGATCGAATCAAGACGTTATATGCAGCCACCGCCGATCGGATCGGCGACGACAAGTCAGCCAAAGAAAACCTCCCACCTCGGACGGAATGCCAGATCACGTAGCGATCAGGATGTGCCAGAGGTCACCAGCACAGTCACCCGATACATTGGCAGATTACCAAGAGTTGTTAACGTAGTCGTATCGCAATGTAGGGTTACAGTGGAACTAACGGCAGATGGGGACGATCGTATTATCGCTTGAGGTGAGTATGGCAACACATCCACTCAAGTCGGTGCCACTGAAGGGCAGCCAGTCGACGGGGGTCAGCATTGCCCGTTTGACAGGGGCGGACCGAGCGACATCGCCTTACCTGATGACCTGACGTGCATGCACTGGGGCGGGGAGAAGTGTACTGATGGATCGGCGAACCCGATCTGGAATGTGGCTACCCCACCTGAAGTGCTAGCCGATCCGCTCGAGGCGACTATGGATGATCCGCAAGTTGCTAACACCCCCGATTGAACCGATCAGCTCAAGGAATTAAGATGGGAGGAGAAATAATGGCTGATCGGGAAGGGCGCTGCTGATGTCGACAGTGATGATGCCGATTCGACCGCCTATTTGGATGACAGATAGACCCAGAAGACATGTTGTGGTCCAACGCACCGGGAACACCCTATCAGCTTGCAGGATCGCAAGGAAATAATTGAGATCGGTGAATCCGATCTTGATTATGGCGATCTGGCTAAGAATTCAAAACGAAACCGACGGAACAGAATGGCTATGGGGCGACACGGACTTACGAAGTGGGAAAACAAGATTTACAATAGTGCCGATCGGGTGACACCGATCGGCTACTGATCGGATATCAATCTGCAATATCGATCGGCTACCGATCTGCAATACCGACCGGTGTGAATTTGTGATGTTTATTGTGATTACAACTACGGGTCTGTGGCGAACTGTGATGAACTAGTGATATTTCGATGATGACCAAGTGGCTTAAGGATGTGGATCATTTTTCTTGGCGGCAAAGATAACGACTCTTTCGATGCGGATACAGTTAGATGTGGTAAGGGTGGACCGTGACTAATGTGTATAAAGGCTATGACAAAAAGGACGATCGAATGATCTGAAATGGAGTCTATTATTAATGAAATATGAACGACGATTATCAGATCGGATCGGCTCCTTCGATCTGCCCCGAGACCAAGGGTCGGCAGCAGCCAGACCTGAAGGGAGATCAGATCGGATCGGCTCCTTCGATCTACCCTGAGACCAAGGGTCGTCAGCAGCCAGACCTGAAGGAGGGAGAGGTACGTCAACCTTCAATGCCTCCAACAAAACATGACGATATATATCAGAAGTGCCGAGCAGAAGAGTTGGTTCTGGCGCCTCGACAGCCGGTTTCGACGATTCTTGAGCGCTGTCGCCCTCCGGATGCACCACTTGGTCTGCTCCTGACGTCGGCTCTTCAACTGCGGCAGCAGATCGACGACTCTGGGTGGATCGTGATTGAGATAAAGCGAGAAGTAGCTCATCTGAACCCACCGATCCACCCTCCGAATCCGCCCCAGGCGAGGTTAATGCCGACTTGGACGGAACAGTGTGGCTGGTCGAGGGCGCGCGATTTTCGAAGCCTTACTCTCCATAACAGGATCTTCCGCCACACTTGGAAGTTGCACCCGTGTCTTGGCTTGCTATTGCACCGCCTCTAGCTTCTTTTGACGCTCCAGGTCGCACGCTACGCTCCGTGCCCTAGCGCCTCTCCACGCGTCTTCGCGCTTCCGATTTTGTTTGAAAATTCTGTGGGGCAGATTTTTAGCCAATGAGCGGCACGATAATCCACCCGATCCAGGTTGAGCGGCGTAACGGGTCGAGGGAGCGGTTTTTTTCGAAGCCTTCCTTTCAATAACTGGATCCTCCGCCGCACTTGGAAGTTGCGTCCGTGTCTTGGATAGCGATTGCACCGCTACCAGCTTCTTTTCACGCTCCAGGTCGAACGCTAGGTACCGCGTCCTCGCGCCTCTCGAGGCACCCTTACTCCTCTTGTTGTGTGCGCGAATTTTGGGGGACGGAATTTCATCCAATGAATGGCGAGAATTTCCGCCCGAATTTTGTTGGGAAATCGTACCACCTGAATGATCCTGTGGGTCCGCGAGGGTGCTCGACGTTACTCCGCGAGGAATGCGATCGGCGATCAGCGACGATAGGCACGTAGCCAACTCATCACGGCACCCGTAGACGAGTCCCCAGAGTCGATTCGACTCTTGGGTCCAAATGTCGAGCTTATCTTGGGAGGCACTAATTCTGCCGGAATAATAGTCGATCGTTAGCTTTATCTCAGCGATCTGCCGATCCAGCTCGAGTCGCTGGGAGTATATGACCGACCGATCGCCCTGAGGCTGTGAGCATTGTCGAAGGACCACTGCGTGCAACTCCTGAAGACGCGATCGGTTGATTTCGAGACGACGCAAGTCGTGAAGAGTGCCGATCAGCCCTTCCAAGATTGCTTGGAGCAGATCGAAGTGTCCGTGCACCTTCCGAACGGTGTCGACAAGTGTATGCACAGTCGGGAAGACATCGATCACCAGTGGATCTACATACAGCAAGAAGTGAGGATCGATCTAACGTGGAGTTATCAGTTGAATGGCGTAAGTGATCTGTTCTGTTGCGGTGCTTTTCGAGAGCAACTCTCAACTCCTCCCGGAGCGCATCAATGTTCTGTTGGGACCGATCGACCTCGACTCGGGACTCATCTTGTTCTGCGACGATCTGAGTGTCACCCGAGTCGTCCGAGTGGTCCGATCGGTCAGGAGTTTGAAGATGCGGGGAGTGCGATCGCCGATCTCCTATGAATATAAATGTTAGTGGAAAATGTGGCGATCGGAAGTCAAGTGGACTTACCTGGTACACTGGATTCGGAATATTGCATGGAATCGAAGACTGTTTGTGATATCGGGCCGCTACCGTTGTGCGGCTGCGACCAGACTCAGGGTCGGCTGTGGTGAAGTGAAATGAAAATATTTTGACCAGTTTGTACCAGCGTACCATTTTTCAAGGCAGATCAATCTGGTCGGCTGAAAGGACGGAGTATTCTGGGCCAATCGTGTGCGTGGAGTGTTTTGTACGCGGATTTGAGGTAAGTCATATGGTTTACATATAGTTTACATATTGGATTTTTATTGGCTAAATAGTATAGTGTTCGTATTACATTGGGTTGCGTAAGTCGCCTCTGCACGCTGCAGTGTGTGGGAGCGGAGGGTCGAGAAATCCCCTCTAGCTCATTATACCCAGCCAGGACAGAGCTCCACCGGAAGCCCCACGACAGGGAAAACTCGTTACGTTCACTCACCACTCATGTCCAACTCCCGCCACGTTTGGAACGTGTTTTTAATGGCTGAGTTACTCACTGCGAGATGCAGTTAAGTACCAAGAAACTATTGGCTGGATTACTCACTGCTTTTGAAATCAAGTGCCAGAAAATCTATTGGATGGATTATTCACTGCTGCGTGCAGTCAAGTCCCAGATTTAACCGCATTCGGAGTGAAGATTTACGCTTCGTTTGCCGATCGGCTATATCGCTTTATCTTTCGTTGGAATTTTGGAACAGTAACCCAGAGATGGTACATCCATATCGATCTTATCTAAAGTCTCCACCAAGCAACGGTCCACCAAGTGTGCAACCAGCCCATTCCATCGGGTACACAAGGTGAGATGGAAACGCGAAAATCGGACCAGGCGTACTATGCTGATGATCGGTCGTCTACTGGCAGCGGACGATCAGATCGGATCGTAGGCGAAGGTTCGCGGGGTACCCCCCCCCCCCGTCAGTTGGAAGGCTGGGCACGATGGGGGTCAGGTTCTCGACACTACGGTGATCGATTTTGAACTTGACTCCACCACAGTGGCATAACAAGCCACTCCCACAGCATGCCACTAGGCGTGCTGACCGCTGTAATAGGGATATCGGATGCTCGCATGAGCACCTGATAGTACCCGTCCACCAGATCTAAGGCGCTGTAAACAGTACAGCCTGCCATATTGTTCTGGAGGACATCCTTCCGAGGAATCGGAGTTTGCATTGGTACAGTATCTGCATTCAGCTTATTGTACGCATGCACAATGCGCCACTTTCCGTTCGGTTTAAGAACACAAAAAGTGGGGGAAGAGTAAGGATACTTGCTCTCCCGTACCATCCCTGCCTCTTCTTTCCCCTTGAAGAATGCGTCGATGACGTCGCATTGCTCCTTGGGGAGAGGCCACTGCCTAGTGACGCAGTATTTGGTTCCAGGAACCAAGTCAATTTCTTGTCGGACTCCCCGATCCGGTGGTAACCCCATCGGCGGGCTGTCACTAATGATGTAACAGGACTGATCCTGTTACTGGCTTACACTGTATCTTGCGAGGAAGCACGCAATACAATTAGGGCAGGATTAGTTGGTAACAACTAATCCTATACTAAAAGTAAATATAAATATTTACTTGGGTTTGAAAACGAAAAATTAAGAGTGTTTATTTAATGGGCGGTTTAGAGGCTAATAGTATAGTAACTAACTAATTAATATAATAATATCAAGTCTTTAACTAACTGTACTATTAATTAACCTGCAATATTCGGTATTTATACCGAATCGACTTTTCCTTTGTAGATTATAATAACTTATAATCTCTTATTTAAATTTCAGACAACGCGTCTGAAATTAAACTGTGATATTCTAACTTGAATATCAATTATGTAATGGCACCCCATTACAAATGACATCTCCTAATTCCTTTAGTAAGGAATGGTAAGGGTCCTCAGGATTCGCAAGGATCTTGTGACCGCTTCGGGCATTCAATGCCTGTTTGGTTTGCACCAAAACTGACTCGTCCATCGTGGATGAGGAGTTCAACTCCTCTTCCGGACGCAACACGACGATTTCGTCGAGTTCACCTGCTTTTACAGCAGTCTCAAACTCGTTGAAAGACATCTCCTCCAACGACAACAGTTCGCCTACCCCAGGCAACCGTTCAAGGCTTACGCCTTCTGTGACAACACCTGTCACACTTTTCATCATCCTATAGGACTGCTGACTGCTGACTACTGGCCTCGAGGACTCATCCCGGGACCCAGATGGGGGGAGTCAATTGCCCCATCTATTGGAAGCGCATCGCGCCTATCCACAGAGGTCTCTACCTGTACCAACGTGACTCTCCGGTCTCACCTATAACGGCGTAGTCGGAATCATTTCCTACGTGCGAAAGAAACGAACTACGGGTCTCTTTGCTTGGAAGCGCCTCGCGCTTAACCACAGGGGTCTCTACCCCTACCACTGGAGTCGCAACTTGTTCGCCGAACACGGCGTGGTCGAAATAAGTTCCGATCTGCAGAAGAGACGAACTTCGGGTATCTTCTCTAAGCGCCTCACGCTTAACCTCAGAGGAATCCACCTCTATCACTGGCGACTCACCAGTCTCGCCTATATCGGCGTGGGGATTAACCACCGAATCCCCCTCGTCAAGGAACACTTCCTTGACCTCATTGGGACTGATCATCTCAGACATCCCAATCTCTGGCATCTCTCGCCAGTATCGCTTTTGCGATCGAGTAAAGGTGGGTTCATGACTCGCCAATGCTTCACCCGATCGCGGGTGCGTTGAGCCAATGGACTTATACTTCCAGTCTATCCATGGCTCGTGGCGTTCCAGCCACTTCATGCACAGAATGAGGTCATACCTCGAGTCCAAATCCAGGACTAGGCAACGTTCTAAGCTGTCGAAGTATGCAAACTTCAGCTTAAGGTCAATCGAGACCTTGGGTACAGAAACCTGTACGCCCGTCGCTAGACGGACCGTGACAACGTCACGAGAACGTGCCTCTAGGGCCTCGGCATACAGACGACTCTTCTCGACAGAAGCCCGTCTGACATAATTTTCAGACGCTCCAGAGTCTATCAAGACTCTCCAAGGCTTATCAAAGCCTTTTACGTCCGCAAGGACGACCGGAAAACCTGGCTGGTACACCAACTCGGTGCTAGAAAGCACCGTTTCCCTCGGGGCTTTGTGCTGTCGTCCCCTACCTACCCTGGGGCTTAACAGCACTGAGGGATCCCCCCGTAGGGCGCCCCGCACCTATTGGAAGCCGTCGTTTCCCGAAGGCTTGTGTAAGGGCTTTCTCCCAACCCTTGGCCCCTTATAGAGAGTGTCTCGCTGGGGGTTTTTCGGACACCTGTTCCTCAGGTGATCCGCACTTCCACACAGAAATCACCTTAGCGGCCCATGCCGCTGCAACATTGCAAGGAGCCCCGCTTCGAAGCTCTGCGAAAAGGCGTTAGAGTGACGCTTAGCGGAAGGGTTCTCCTCCACTTCGACCTGACTAAGGTCCATGGGTTCAGGACCCACCTTAAACGAACGAAAGTTCCTTTCGGCGTTAAACGCCATCTTAAACGCCTCCCCCAGGGATTGGGGATGGAATCGGAAGAGCTACGAACGTGCTGACCCTTCTTTCAGGCCTCCCATGGACACGGGAATGGACACATCGTCTGAATACGCTTTCGCGTACATCCCTGCCAACAGGGTCTTAAGTTCTTGGATATATGTTTCCAAGTCCCTAGTTCCCTGACGGCACCTCAGAAACGCCAGCTGATTCTGTAAAACCAGATCAGGCGTAGCGTACATGTCCATAAGCTTTCGCTTAAGGACTTCCCAGTACGGGAACACTTCCGTGACCAAATCCGGACACGTAAACGCCCATGTACGGGCTTTGCCTGTAATATGGGTTAGTGCAAGTCCCACTTGCAAGTGATCCTCGATCACATTCGCTGTGGCGAAAGCCGTTTCGAGCTCGCGAAGCCACACGTAAAGGTTATCACCTTTTTCACCGGTGAGTTCCTTTATCTTAAAGTATAACTGAGGGCGCACCCCCGTAGACGCGGGATAACTTCCGCGAAGACTCGCCTCATGGGCGATGAGGGCGTTCACCCTCTCACGCACGGTATCAAGACCTGCTCCACCAGGAGGCGCATGCTATCCGAACCCAATATGGGTACCAGTGTCTTATAGGCTTCTTGTTGGACGGGGGTTAGCTTACCCCAATCGTCCTGGTTCATCCTTTGCAGAGGATTCCGTTTACCAACACAGGTGTTGGATTGACTACTAGTGCTACCAGATGTAGCCCGTGCGTAAACGCACGGTGCATCTAGCGCACAGAGGAATACTTTCCTTAAGCGGCGATGCGCCGCTACTTAGCCGATACGCCCTAATAAAAGGGCATAGCGTGAGATTACTCTCTCGCTCGGGCCCAAGATTTTCCCAGTTTCCTGTTAGCTCACGCTAACTCTTTAGCTTTACGCTTCCCTAAGTAGGGAATAGCTAGGGGAGGCAATCCCCTGCTACAACACTCACAGCACGCTCGACATTTCCCGGTCGAACGTCTAGCCGAATAGTGTAAGATTGAAACTGATATATATATTTAATATGTAATTAGTCTAACTTAATAAACTAATGTAAACTATATGTAATACTAGGTAGAACTTACTTAATCCGTACCTAGCCGAAATGTAATGTACACCACCTGTATACCAACACGTGTGCAGGCTGCCACGCCTTCACCAAGGGCTCCCGCCCTGATTGGTTAAAACAACCAATAAGTCCGAATCTTTCGGACTGGTCAATACTTGACCTTAACCGTTGTGTATTTACGTACACCAACGTAACTAAATGTAACCCTGTTACATCAGACCTGTAGACTTTCGACATCCGCTGGACCGCTCGACAGTCAAAGTAAGTACCGCTACACCGCCCGATGCAGCCAGTGCAAAAAAAGAGTTCCAAGAAAAACTTGAGAAGCTCCATCGCCACGCTCTGTGAAGCTGTAGATCATGGCCGGCCTCGCCAAAGACAGAGTACCTAAAGAAATGTGGGGAGACCAAAGGAAAGTCCAAATCGAATGGCAGCCGCAAACGTCAGCGCATCGCACAGGAAATTGTAGATGGAGCACACGATACTTAAACCTCTGAATGCAGTAGTGATTATCCATATGTTTCCTTGCATTTCTTAGTATGCATTGACAGATGCGCTTTTAGAAGATTCATACTCTGATGAAGAGCCTCCAAGTACCAGTGGTGTGATGAAGTGCTATTGAAAATTTTTGACCAGCATGTACCAGTGTACCAGCTGTCAAGTCGGAACGATCAGGTTGGCTAAAAGGATGGAGTTTCTTGGGATAATCGTGTGTCTGGAGTGTAAGATACGCAGATTTAAGGTGAGGCACACGGTTTTGCATGTAGTTTACATATTGGATTTTAATTGGATATTAAATATAGTGTTCGTTTTACTTTGGGTTTCAAAAGTCGCCGCTCCTCAGGAGTTATTGGGAGCAGAAGGCTAACACGGTCCCCTCTAGCTCATTATTTACCGGGCAGGACACAGCTCCACCGGAAGTCCCACGACGGGAAGCACTCATTACGTTCACTCACCCCTCAAGCCCCACACGTTTGGAACGTGTTATTCGCTCTCGTATTGGATGAGTCCCCACTTCGCGATCTGCAATCTGCCCCAGATTATTGGTTGGGTCAACGCTCCATTCCGCCGGTCCGCCCCAAATTTCTATTGGCTGGGTCTACGCGCCGTTCCGCCGGTCCGCCCCAGAACTTCTATTCGCTGGGTCCCCTCACTGCTGTGTGCAGTCAGCCCCAGATTTTTCCCGCATTTGGAGTGACGATTTCCGCTCCATTTGCAGATCGATCTCATTTGGATTATCTATCGTTAGTTTCGTTACAAGTACACCAGAAACGGTACACTCATATCGGTACCCACCAAGATCCCTACTAAGCGATGGCCCACCGAGTGTGTAACCACCATACACAAGGTGAGATGATTGAAGCCAAATCGGAATCGGCGTCCTGCAGTGCTAATCGGTCACCCGATCGGCACTCAGGCGAAGTTTCGTGGGGTACCACCCCCCACCCCGTAAGTTGGTCGGCTGGGCGCGATGGTGGTCAAGTTCCAGACACTTCGGTGTTCGATTTCGAACTGGAATCCACCACAGTGGCGATGAACAGGCTCCAGCAATCAATGCGCAAGTCGGAAACATCCCCTATACCACCAAGCTCACCGAATGGTACCGTGTCCTTCCAATTTCAGAACCGGAGAAGATCGACAAAAGTTCCTGCAATTTATCCTTCATGCAAATATTCCCTCTGCTGACGTGGAGAACCCGTTCTTCGTCACTCTGCTGATACAGTCCTCCCCCCCCTTCTGCAGAAATGTTGAAAGGCCTCATCATGATAACGCCTTTACAAAATGGTTGGTGCAGAAGCTCCATATCATCAGAAAGATGAAAGATGTGACAATAAGCCGTGATGGTTGACCTCATCTCATTCGAATTATGGGTTCATTGTTCTAAACCATGAAGAGGCAAATAATTGTACCAGGAGTATAGTTAACCATAATATTAATGGTGTAATTGTAGGAGCACGTTCTTGAAATAACTAATTTTTCGACCTACCGGCACAATGCGGAGTTCCTGCATCAAGAGCCGAAACGTCTCGTGAAGGTCAGTTCTCTACAGGTCTCGTCGGCGATCGCTGAGTGACAGAGGGAAATAGACCAGAGATATTAGTAAGTCTATGGACTTACTAATATCTCTGGTCTATTTCCCTCTTCCTTTTTTTCATCTTTCTTTCTTTCTCATGAAGGATGAGTGTGAGAGGATAGTTGGCATTTGATGTGTTCTACACGGATTCAACATATAGACAAAAGTGAGTAGATGTATCACCCGTTCAGGTTCTGCATCGCTCAACTAATGTTCAGCTCTAGCACTTGGGACATCTTTGGCCACTCAACTGTTGGTGAGGTTTAAGAGGCAACATAAAGCTCGTGATTTTTTTCACGTCCTAGCACATTTGGTGTCATGATTTGATGGAGTGGGCCAAATACCAAGGGACTACAAGGTTCCTTACATCATACTTTGAGACTCGCTGGTACTCGCTTTCAAAATTTTGCCTTGGTATATATGTGTTCGAGGAACTGTTCTAATACTGCCTTGAGCTGGCCGAAGCAAAAAGGTCGACATACCCTACCATCCGGGCAGACATCCGCGAAACCATATGCAACCGTTACCACTTCGCCAGCAATGAAGCGCTGGTGGAAATTATGATCCCGGTTAAGGACGCGATTGGACGTCTTGAGAATCGTACTACCAGTTTTCCAGATGTCCTGAAAGAGTTTCCTTAAGTTAAATGTCATGTGCAAAGATATAGATTGAATTTCATCGATAATTTCTTTACTGACCATTAAGGTTGGTGGATGCTAGGTTACCTGGAAGTTTTCCAAGCTGCATGGTCAAGTTCCTGCTCTCCAGCAGCATGCATTAGGCGCAATGGAAAATGTGCACGCGAGTTTGATGATCCAATCAATTTCATATCCCTCTTCATTTCACCCATGCACAGGAAGTTGGCATCTTACGAAGTATTCTTGACCACGTTGGTTATAGAGATACTGCTGCGAGCAAAAGCGTGTGTGGTGGAGTCCAGTTCGAAATCAAACACCGAAGTGCCTGGAACTTGACCACCATCGCGCCCAGCCGACCAACTTACGGGGGGGGGGTACACAGCGAACCTTTGTCTGGGTGCCGGTCGGTTGACCAATCGGCACTGCAGGACGCCGAGTCCGATTTGTCTTAATCCATCTCACCTTGTGTACCCATTGGTGTCGGTGTTTACACACTCAGTGGACCATCGCTTAGTAAGGACCTTGGCAGGTACCGATATGGGTGTACCGCTTCTGGGGTACTTGAACCAAAAACCAACGAAAACATAATCTAATGCGTCCAAATGGAAAGGAAATCGTCACTCCAAATGCGGGGAAAATCTAGTGCTTGACTGAACACAGCAGTGAGTAACCCAATCAATATCAAGGGCTTGACGTCAGATCGCAGTGAGTAACCCATCCAATACGAAAAAGAAGAACACGTTCCAAACGTGTGGGGCTTGAGGGGTGAGTGAACGTAATGAGTGCTTCCCGTCGTGGGACTTCCGGTGTAGCTTTGTCCTGGCCGGGAATAAATGAGTAGAGGGGACCGTGTTAGCCCTCTGCTCCCAATAACTCCTGAGGAGCGGCGACTTTTGCAACCCAAAGTAAAACGAACACTATATTTAATAACCAATTAAAATCCAATATGTAAACTACATGCAAAACCGTGTGCCTCACCTTAAATCTGCGTTCCTTACACTCCAAGAACGCGATTGGACCAAAACACTCCATCCTTTTAGCCAACCCGATCGCTCCGACTTGACAACACGTACACTGGTACATGCTGGTCAAAAATTTGCAATAGCACTTCACCACACTTGGGACTTCTCAAAGGCAGATTCTACTCATCTTGTCAAAGAAGCGACCTCCTATGGCACCAGCGACACACCTTTCCACGCTTTACAGCATCTACCGAAGCTCGCAAGTACTGGTAGTCTTTTACCGGCCATGCTCTCGTCCTCTGTCGGTTCGCAGTGATGGTGTTTTCCATTGTCCCCCATGGAGCAGCAAACGAGCGCCTATTCTCCAGCCTGGGTTTCATGAAAACAAAGGCGCGTAATCGCGTGGCTCCAGCAACGCTTTCTTTGACCGGACAACTGCGCTCCAACCTGCATGCGAAGGTACTCAAGCTTCTAGCACAGAAAAAAGACGGCATATTCTGTAGGCGCTTAGCAGAAGAGGGTACGTCGGTCGTTTCAAGGAGAGAAAGATGGGGATATTGAGCTCTTCTACCCCCTGAGGATGCGGCGGTACCGGCTAATCCAGGTAAGAAGACAGCTGACCTCGATGAAGTTTGCGACGAAGACATCCCTTTTGCCGACCAAGGCACAAATGAAGGACGCCGCTTCATTGAAGGTATCTTCGACTGACACATACGAGAAGGCGATGCAGGGGGTGGCGGAGGGCGAGGTTGAAGGTGAATCGGCTGTTGCGCTTGAGTCGGCGCCGAGTTGAATGTCTTCCGCATCTGATCGGCGCATCATGCCAAAACTTCAAGTCATGCTCGAATAGCACAACCCGTACGTGCTATTTTACGAGCAGGTGCGGCAGCGTATGGAGGGGGATCAAGTGGTGGATCTGGAACTCCGTCTGCTTTGCCTTCAATTGGATGAACGAAGGAGGTGCAACAACCCGACTGCTAACGAAGTCAGCGCAATCATGGTGGGAGAGATTACGGTGGTAGTGTCTCCGATCGCGACATTATTCTGAAGTGTCACACCGGGTGATCATACAGGGTCCGTTTGCTTATCCCGCGCATTGTACTAACAACTGAACAATCAGGCCTGCCTTACACGGTCCGTCCAAAGCGGTTTCCTTGCGCTTGGCTTATGCGATGGCGATAAACAAGTCACAGAGACAGACGCTGCCAAGGTTGGCATATTTCTCACAAGGGACGTGTTCTTGCATGGCCAGTTGTACGTCGTATTTTCACAGTCGACAGCACCGGAGAACATCTCCGTCCTCATGGAAGTTGAGTCTTCAGAACAACGACTAATGCGCAACGTCGTTTATTAGGAAGCACTACGTCGAATGAGGTTATTTTCATAAGTAAACGTAGATATAATGTAGTTTCAATGAAAATTCAGAGAAACAATTCGTCCGAACGACGGGTACCATCCACTTGTCTATATATATAAAAGAATTCATGTCACGCTGCTCGACCGTCGGAGCGTTCTGATTGGACAAATAATAATTTAATAATAAGACACATTTTATTGCGCATTTGGTAACTTTTAATTGAGAATGTGTTAGATTTAATTGAGCATCTGTTAAATTTAAGTCCTTATCTCTTAATTAGATATTCAATTTTTTTAATTAAAAGCATAGCCCCTTTCGTCGCTTGCTGTTGCAAGTGCTCAACCTCAAATATGCGCAACTTTAGGCCTATACAGCCTGCTAACATCAGGATGCGGCCTGTTGTTCCCGTAAGAGAGCCCCCAGTGTTTCGCGATCGCGCTGCAGAGAGACGATTGCAAATGGCCAATGCGGTGAGGCGACATCGCGGTGCGAAACGTCAACGTCAATAAGGTGGACGGCAGCGTTAAGAAGGTGAAAATCAGCGGCAGTTGGAGCTACCCAAGGTGCGTAATATCGGTGCTCTTTCTGAAGTTTGCCAACACTGCAGAGCTGTTTGATGGAGAGCGGAAGGTAAGAAATTTTGCTGTAGATAGGGCCGGGTGAGTCTGGCGGAGATTGGGGCGCATGATGAAGATACGGGGAGGAAACATCGCGGTGCGAAACGACAACGTCAAGAAGGTGGACTGCAGCGTCAAGAAGGTGTACAGCAGCGTGAAGAAGGTGGGCGGCAGCGTCAAGACGGTGGACGGCAGCGTCAAGAAGGTGGACGGCAGCGTCAAGGTGAACAGCAACGGAAGTTGGAAAAAAGAAATTGATCTTCATCTTCTCAGTGAAAGATGCTCATAGTCCCACGTACACTCCGTGAAGGATGCTCATAGTCCCACCTACACATTCCTTTCTCTTTGTTCTCTTCTTCTTGGACTCTAATAGTGTTGTCTGTTTAAGTGGACGTCAAAGTCATACAGAAATTCGGTTTGACGCGACCGTGATACAACGGGAAGTTTTTATCAGTGATTATTTACCCATATGCTTCTGTTGATTATTGATGAAGACGATATCTATGGCAAGGAAGGACTAGCGTACGGCGTACAGTCAATGAACAAGGAGGGCGCCATGGAAATTTTTGAGGAGTTTTTCCGCTTCGGTGAAGCAATGGACCCAGAAGCCCCTAATCGCTCAAAAGGGTTAAAGCGTGCCGCAGGTGGATCTGTATATGCGCCTTCCAAAGTTCTTCTATACGGTGGAAAGGCCATCGTAGGTGGTGTGATCATGGTATCTGCTGCTGCGATTGTGGCAGCAACTGGTGCCATGGTCGTTTAACGTGGCCTCGGGCATTAAAGAAATGGGCGAGGCTGGCGTCCACGCTGTCCGCAAGCGCAAGGAGCATAAACAGATTTGCAACGGTAAAGTGGAAGATCCTGCTACGATGGAAACGGATGGCAGTAGTAACAGACCTGCTGACAATGGAACAGCAGCTGAACAGCAAAAGGCAACCATTGAGGTCGCAGATCAAAAACAACACCCACCTTCATGGGTGGATTAAAGAAGGCGACAATCGGTGCTGCGGCGGCTCGTGTTGCGGTACGTTTTTGAATCTCAACTCTTAGTAAGATCGAACTAACGACTCTTTTGTTTCAGGCAATCGCCCCGTTGGTACAACGGGGTACTATGCTAGTATATTATAAAAACATTTATAATATACGGTACATGTACCGGTATATACCATTGCGGGATCAAATGTCGTGAATTTACTATAGAAAACTTGCAAAATAAAACATAAACCCAGTTTGCACAGCCATACTTCAGGTCAAGGCCAGAGGCATGACCTAATCGGTTTTTGTTGGGCTTGAGGAAAGAAGCCACTGTATACAATGTTATGGAGCCTACGTCTCGTCACCTATGTTCCTAAGCAAATCCTCTCAACGGAACCCCTTCGTGCTTGTAAAATCGGGCTCACCTTCCACATGCAACGGACGTCCGGCTATCTTATCCAGACTCTGCCATTTCTGATACACCTTCATTGGCTCCGACATATTGCAGAGTAGCGATAACGCCCATGATCACGCTCGTCTTCTCGAGTTGGGTCACTTCCGGCCGGATTATCGTCTCCCTTCACTTTCAACGAGCTCATCCGATCACGTTAGACCTGATCGCGCACAAAGCGCTCGCGTAACTCAATATGTCGAGTTCTTGGCTTAGTATACCAAGCATCGCCCTCGGTCTTTTAGGAAGACTGACTTGGTCTTATTCAACCATCTGGCAGATTGATCATGATCTGGTATCCTTCCCGCGAAATATTTCAGCTCCGACGTTGCCGACATACCACGTGAGTCACTGATCCAGACCCCAAGTCTGAGTCAAACGCATTAAGCTAGCCACCCCGACATAAGTCATCAGGGTCATGCGCTCGGCTAATGGCTGGACCGACTCTATCTCTACATTATTGATGGATTGGTGCGGGCTTGAATAGCCTGGTTAGGCACATCGCGCTGATCGGGTGGGAGCCTTTTCGTCCTCCGGGCAGCTCTCTCTAGGCTCGTAACTCTTCCAGACGATTAAGACTCCATCTCCACATGACTTCTAACTGCTGGACAGCCTCCACCCTTCGCGGGTTCCGCAGGAGCCGATGCTTGCTCTGACTTGCGACTGGCGGGCTTGCTACCAGAGCTAGCGGATCTAGGGGCTTTCCGGATAACCTTCATATGATGGCTGCAGGCTGTCCTACAGTCCGTGCTGACCTGGTAGCGCTCCGGGTAACCCCCTCAGGAATGTGCCATGGGTCGTCTCAGCTGTCCAAACTTGTTCTTGTCACAGGTTTTCTGGCTAGGGATCCCAGTTATCTCGCACCAACTAATGTTGCATCCTCCGTCCTCTTCGTCGTGCTGATGAGCGGGCACTAGAATCATACAAGTGAATCCGATGAGAAATCGGTCGACGACCCTTCTTCTGGAAGGCAGATGCGTAAGACGAAGATCTAGAGTGTAGTCCGGTGAATTCGCGGTCTGAGACTGGGCTTATCACGTGGACAAGGTGGCTACCCGGTCTTCATCCAGGTCACCATGGACACCTAACGGTTATGAAGCTTCAGTAGTGGTCTTCATCATCACATTGGCGTCCAAGTGGAGCAATCCATTTAGAGCCGAAAGCCCCTGCGCTAATACCGGCTTGATTCAGCTGCCCGATCAAACACCTGATCAAATCTAACGTGCTGCGAAACAATCGGGGGTGACGCTTGACCTCTTTAACTTTAGGGTGGGCTATATTCATTACTTTATCGGTGTTCAGGAAGTGTTCCAAATCCTTCGAATGATAAGACTCGCGCATATCCGCTCTTTCTTCCACTTCTCGACTTTGGCCTCGTCTTCTTCGAACACCTTTCTATTACGACCTGCCAGAGGCTTGGACCGGGACTCATGCGCTCGTAGACCGGCCCGGGCATCCATATGTTTCGCTTACCTTCCGTTTTACTTTTTCGATATACATCACACGTAAATCTATAAGATGATAGCCATGCTCCTCTTCTGCATTATGATCATCATAATTTGGGATGGCTCCGGATGGAGCCTCACGAAAGCAGGTTCATCACCAAGTCATCATCTCAACTTGGAACTCCCCACGACCAAGCTGATCGTCACTTCCTTTCTTCTTCAACATCATTGGGTGAAGGCAAATCGCCTCCACGGATCATCATCCAAAAACTTAGGGCTTTTTTGAAACTGCCAATTTGGGCCTCGCGGTGATATCCAAGGTCACCAAGAGATCCGGGCGCGTACACCATTATGATGTGGTCAACTTCGGGAATATATTCCTTAATGTGATTTCACACGAGTGACCAAGACGACTCACCGTCGGAGGGAGTACTCCGTTCATCGGCTTCAGGACCGGTCAACATCGTACTGACCTGCCCGATCACCGCATTTATTACCTTGACCGTGGGCAGCTCAATTATCCGCCTCGCCTATCTTCCAATTCTGTGTACCCATGGCTATGGGTTGTTAGATCTTCTTGACTATTTGTTGCGTGTTTCCTGTAACAGCAGGTACAGTGTGACTTAGCTCTTGGGCGGAAATTCTTCACCCGCGAGCGGGCAGCGGTTATACTTGACATAAATCTACCTGTATTGGGTACGCTGACCTAGCCAAAAATATTGATCAGTCAGTTGGGCCAAGATAGTGGACTTCTAATCCACAACAAGGTATGTTAAGACCTCCACAAAAGTCTTCACATGTCCTAACAGCGGCCAAAACGTCGCATCCTCCAAAAACGATGAAAACCAGTCCCAACATGGGCAATTGAGCGCGTCCGAATCTCAGTAATTCACGTTGGAGGAAGGATTTCCGGGTAGCCCGATACCAAATTTGGGACAATTACTTTGAAAACAAGCACCCGGATTTCGACGGTCGTCGAATTGACCGAGTTGTATTATGCTCCGAAACTGGCGAAGAATCTTATGTCGATGCAAAGGTTACCAGAAAAAGGTGTACCATTGCGGACAATGGTTTTACCGAATGGATATGGTTCTGAATGGTCAGAAATTGTTTCGGATCCAACATTTTGGTTGGTTCTGTTTGTAAATTATTTAACAAGTGCTAAACAAAAGTTGAATTTCGAACAACTTTTCAAATATGTTGTTAACAACATTAAATGAAGCAAGATGAATTATTTCCACGAAGCAAGTTTGCGCAACTTAATGTGCGCTTGGGTTATCTAGTGTATGAAACAGGTAAAAAAAAACTGGCTTGGGACCCCAGGTCGGGCATAGTCCTTTCGGACACTAAAATGCCAAATTGCCTGACCTGTGCCGAAGGCAAGGCGACACGAAAGTTATAGCCGAAAAAAGATTCGGGCAGACGGGATCGGAGGAGTCATTTGCGGTGACCTAAAGGGTCCAATCACTCCCCTTGATCAACGTGGGAACCGTTTTCTAGTTGTTTTGTGGAATATTTTCTAACTATGATAGAGTATTTGCCGCTCGTAAGAAAGATGGAGCGGCAAAAATGTTCTAGCATTTTATCTCCTGGGTTGAAAACTAGTTCACCTGTCGGGTTCATCAAATGGTGGTGGGGAATACCAGAACGTGGTTCTGTTCTTTAAACAGACTGGTATCCGCCGACAGATTACCGAGGCTGGGAATCCAGCCCCGAATGGTAAATCTGAAAGGATGTACCGAATCATTATTAACATGGTTCGGTGCATGATTTTGGGTTCCGGAGTTCCGCTTATGTATTGGTCGGAGGCGACTGTGTATGCGGCATACATACTAAACCACACTCCAACAAGAGCGAACCAAGGGAGATTGTCTCCGATAGAAGTGTTGACTGTAAGAAGACCAGTCTTAACCGATTATGTCGTTTTAGATCTTCGTGTATGGTATGGAGAGATATCAAGAAGAAGGCTCTCGCAAAACATGCGGAACGTGCATTAATTTTGGGATAGAGCGACCAAACCAAGAGATACAAGGTTTTTTTGATCAAGAACAAGGTTGTTACGGTAACGAGGCATGTGACGGACATTGAGACCAACATCACGAAAATTTGGTATATTGTCGTTGGACAAGAGCTCGAACTCAGAGCGGAGACACGTGGTCATAGAAACGAAAGGTTTCCGAACGTAAAAGAAGAAGTTGTTTTAAACGGCAGAAATAAATTGCAAAACAACAAGCATGAAACGACTTTCCGTGCTAGAGAAGAAAGAACATGACAAACAGGCTAAGCTTGAAGAATTGTGGCAGAATAAGAAAAAATATGGAAAAGTTTCGAATGAAAATGAAAGTGGAACTAACACAACAGCTTAAAGTTGTTTTAGCTTACTTGATAAAAGTGCGATATATGTGTACGCAGTCTCAGAAGTGAAAAAAAGTTAAGAGCTGCAATGCCTGACCCAAGTTACATAAGAGTTTTAACTCGAATATGTGGACAGCCGCGTACCAAGCAGAATTAAAATCGCTTGAAGAACTGGAAACCTGGAAACTCGTTCGACGAAGCCCGATAAATTAAATCTCCCGACCAAGTGATCTTATAACATTAAACTCAAGACAGTTGTAACGGTCGAGAGGTACAAGGCGCGTCTAGATGCGAAAGGTCCACGGTGAGAATTTGTTCTTTACGTTTTCAACAGTGATGAAAATAAACAACGCGAAAGTTATTTTGCTGTTGGCACAAACGTGGGGGTCGCTGCACGACATGGTGATGTAGCCAGTGCATACCCCAAGGCCAAGACCGAAGAAGAGTATGAGATTTTAGTTGAAGTGGCTCAAGGTATGACGACTAGCCAAAACATTTAATTCTTAGAGTTTCGTACAAGGATGAGTTGGCGCTTCAGTTAGAGAGAAATATCTACGGGCTTAAACAAGCCGGACGACTGCATCAGTTTTACACGTAGCAATTTGTGGACTGTGGAACAAATTGCTACATGAAACACTGATGCAAATGGATTTCACACACAGTTTCACTGACACTTGTATTTTCATTAAAATAAGTAAAGCTGTAACTGTGTTGGTCGGTGCCTATGTAGATGCTTTTGGTCACAAGCACAAATGACAATATCTTGAAGAGTTCTTTTACAATATGAAAGTTTTGGAGTTGAAGAATCTCGAGAATGTTGAATTTTTTCGAGAATAAGGATCGTAGGAGGACCGAAGTGTTTACTTCCTAGATCAAGAAGCAACGATCAATGACGTGCTCAATGGACAGACTACGGAAAAAATGAATCCTGCTAAGACTCCAATTGAATTTGGATAGTGCGAACAATTTTAATGAACTGTTGCCAGTGAAGGCAAGGCAAAATTTTCCTTGATAAAGAAATTTCAGTCTCTTGTTGGAAGTCTCTTGTATATCGCGGTGCACAAGTCCAGATACCTCGTTCGCTATGCATCGCGCCACTATACGGACGCATGAACCCACTCTAAAATTGTGCTTAAGTATTTGAAACTGACAAGTGGTTTACGTTTGAAGTTATTATACGAAAAAAAGTTGCCACTCCCAGCCCGAATAAATGCTATAGTGACGCCGTTTTTACGGCTGACAAGACGATTGGAAAAGCGTGAGTTCAATGGTGCTTTATGTGAATGAAATAGTGGCAAGCTGGTAGTGCATGAAGCAAACCACTGTGACATTGTCGACGGCTGAAGCGAATTAGTGGCAGCTACAATGGGCGGAAGAGAAGCAATTGGTTTGACGGAGTTACTCAATGAAACTGGTGTTCGTTCGAAGACGCCACTGGTTTTGAAGATTGACAACCAGGCGACTATAAGACATGTGGAGAGCGAAGTGAGAGCTGGAAGAACGAAACATATTGATGTGAAACTCAAGTTTCAAAATGATGTCGCTAAAAAAAGATGTCGTTTGGGTCACTCGTGTGCCAAGTATGGAGATAGTTGCAGCTTTACTTACGAAGGATTTGACTGCGCTACGCATAAAAGGAATTGCGAATGAAAATTGATTTGGATTGCTTCCGTTAGAGAATCCTGTGTTTTAAGAGGAGTGTTGAATTACCTGTATCCATGAAGGAAGTTTTGGCTTAAGTGTCTTTCTAAGGAAGTGGAACCCCATTGTCTGAAATGTGCGTATGGGTTTTCAAGTTAGAATTCAATTTTTACATTTTAGTATTGTTATATTTGATATATACTTTTCGTTTTTCTAAAGACAGCTCAAGTCAAAACATCCGCTGCGTGGCGTCCGTAGCACCTTAGTCCTTTTGCACGCGATATCCTACCTGGGCAAAACTATCAGACCAGGTAGTATAAGATCTCTGCTGCGAGTACAAGTTTTAATAGGTGTACCATCCTCTCTACTGGATCTCTATGTGGACGGCTGTAACTTGCCATTTCTAGCTATGTGCCCGCTTGACCGTGGTGGTCCGATGGCCGGTAATGAATTATGCTTCGTAGTATGGGGAAAACTTCGCGTGCCAAGAGCATGAAGACTTTTTTACGGTGTATATCTCGAACTTCACGGACTTGGTCTACGTTATGCGAGCCAGAGAGTGGCGATACGGAAGTGGCAATAGAACGGAAACGCACATTCTAAGCGGGAGAGGGATAGGGTTGAAGATAGAGAAGTTTTGGATGAGAAAACGTCTATGTTGGAAGCGCATGTACCCATTTTGTGTTTTGCGTCTCCCCAAGATGATGAAACCTCATTCGCTGAAATGGGTGAAAACATTTGCGGTTACTTTTAGTATACAGTTTACTATGATTGTATTTTAAAGTAAGTTTACATAATACACTTTTCATTTGTACACCTCACACAAGCTTGGCTGAAATTTCCCCAGCGAGGCAAGCGTCGCGCAGTTACTTTTTCCTGCAAAAGATCCTAACTGGTCAAAAGTTTTCAGGCCACGTAGTCTAGATCTACTAAGTGGAAAATACGTATTACATTGATTGAATTAACAGCCTAGCGGTATTCTGGGTTGGTAATTGGCCACGCCTTCGTGGACAGAGGGCGTAAAAGGGGGATACATGAAAAAAGGCGACATAACACAGTCCTGTTCTGGAATTGGCATAGCTAGATAGGGGGTCCCGAACCCATGGATCTGAGTCAGGTCAAAGCGGAGAAGAAGCCTCCCGCTAAGAGTCACTCTGGCTCCTTCCCGCAGGGCTTCGAAGCGGAGCTCCTCGCAATGCTGCAGCGGCATGGGCCGCTGAGGTGTTTCCTGTGTGAAAGCACGGATCATCTGCGGAACAGATGTCCGAAAAATCCTCAGCGAGACACTCGCTACAAGGGGCCAAGGGCTGGGAAAAAGCCCTTGCCCAAGCCGTCGGGAAACGACGGCTCCCAGAAGGTGCGGGGCACCCTACTGGGGGATCTCTCAGTGCTGTTAAGCCCCAGGGTAGGGGACGACAGCACAAAGCCCCGAGGGAAACGGTGCTTTCTAGCACCGAGTTGGTGTACCAGCCAGGTTTGCTGGTCGTCCTTGCGGACGTAAAAGGCTTTGATAAGCCTTGGAGAGTCTTGATAGACTCTGGAGCGTCTGACAATTATGTCGAACGGTCTTCTGTTGAGAAGAGTCGTCTGTATGCCGAGGCCCTAGAGGCACGTTTCGTGACGTTGTCACGGTCCGTCTTGCGACGGGCGTACAGGTTTCTGTACCCAAGGTCTCGATTGACCTTAAGCTGAAGTTTGCAGTCTTTGACAGCTTAGAACGTTGCTAGTCCTGGATTTGGACTCGAGGTATGACCTCATTCTGGGCATGAAGTGGCTGGAACGCCACGATCCATGGATAGACTGGAAGTCTCAGTCCATTGGCTCAACGCACCCGCGGTCGGGTGAAGCATTGGCGAGTCATGAACCCACCTTTGCTCAATCGCAAAAGTGGTTCTGGCGTGAGACGCCAGAGATTGGGATGTCTGAAATGATCAGTCCCAATGCGGTTAAGGAAGAGTTCCTTAATGAGGGGGATTCGGCGGTTAATCCCCACGCCGTTAACGGTGAGACTGGTGAGTTGCCAGTGGCAGAGGTAGATTCCTCTGAGGCGACACGAGTGGTAGGGATAGAGACCTATGTGGTTAAGCGCGAGGCGCTTCCAATCAAAGAGACCCGTAGTTCGTCTCTTTCGCACGTCGGAAATGACTCCGGCTACGCCGTTGTAGGCAAGACTGGTGAGTCGCCATTGGCAGAGGTGGATTCCTCTGAGGCGACTCCAGTGGTAGGGTTAGAGACCTCTGTGGTTAAGCGCAAGGCGCTTCCAAGCGAAGAGACCCGTAGTTCGTCTCTTTCGCACGTCGGAAATGATTCCGACTACGCCGTTGTAGGTGAGACCGGCGAGTCACCGGTGATAGAGGTAGAGACCTCTGTGGATAGGCGCGAGGCGCTTCCAATAGATGGCGCAATTGACTCCCCCCATCTGGGTCTCGGGATGAGTCCCGAGGCCAGTAGTCACCAGTCCTATCGGATGCTGAATAGTGTGACTGTTGTGGAGTCAAGTTCGAAATCGAATACAATTGTATCGACAACCTGACCACCACCATCGTGCCCAGCCTTCCAACTTACGGGGGGGTACCCCGCGGACCTCCATTCGAAATCTGGTCCGATCGTCCGCTGCTGGAAGACGACCGGTCATCATCCAAAGACACTTGGTCCGATTCACTTAAGTTCATCTCACCTTGTGTACCCGATGGAATGGGCTAGTTACACACTCGGTGGATCGGGATCGATCTGATTCGGTCTTGAATATGAGACCGTTCTGGCTAGGTGTACCTAGGGCGGAACTCTTCACCCCAGGTACGTACAGACCAGAGACACTTCCAAAAGATAAATTCCAATAGGTCGATCGTCCAAACGATCTAGACCTGACCAATACGAAATAATAGAGGGTAGACCAATCAACCGGTCTAGCCCCTGACCAATATGAGAGAAGACCAAAACCGGTCTAAACTCCAACCAATGTTACAATAAGCCAATATGTCCACGTAAATACCCAATATGCCCGTGAAACTCCAAAAAAGATATCTCCACGTAAAGACCAATCCAGTGAATAGCACGTTCCAAACGTACTTGACTTAAAGTGTCGAGATCGCCAAATCGTACTCCCGTCGAGGGACTTCCGGTGGCCAAAGTGCGCGTGCGGCGCGTCCAGACCGGGTATAATAGGCGAGAGGGGATAATTCAACCCTCTGCCCCCAAACACTCCGCGGCGGGCGGAGGCGACTAGTGTACGTGGAAGAAGAACGGCGACCCCTTGCTGCGGTGTAGACCAAGACCAGAAGAGGTTTTTGCCACTTATTCCTAGACCAAAAACCTTTACCTGGAAAATTCCGTAACCAAAAGACTCTTACTTGGAAAAACCGCAACTAACCAATAATACTACCTCCCTATGGTCCCTAATGTACCCACACAAAATTATGTAAAATACCCAAAGTCAGGTGACTCACCCAAGACCAGCGTTCTTGATACTCCTTGAATCTGATAGGCTAAGAAGCCCCACTTGTTTAGACCAATCGGAAACTCGACCAATTGCCTTACCAAAAGTGACCAAATTTGTGGTACACTTCACCACATGACAGTTATTGTCACAGAAGGCGTAAGCCTTGAACGGTTGCCTGGGGTAGGCGAACTGTTGTCGTTGGAGGAGATGTCCTTCAACGAGTTTGAAACTGCTTTAATAGCAGATGAAATCGACGAGGTTGTCGTATTACGTCCGGAAGAGGAGTTGAAGTCCTCATCCACGATGGACGAGTCAGTTTGGTTCAAACCAAACAGGCATTGAATACCCAAAGCGGTCTCAAGATCCTCGCGGATCCTGATGACCCTTACCATTCCTTAATTAAGGAATTCGAAGATGTCATTAGTGACATCCCGCCGATGGGGTTACCACCAGATCGGGGAGTCCGACATGAACTCGATTTGGTTCCTGGAACCAAATACTGCGTCACGAGGCAGTGTCCTCTCGCCAAGGAGCAATGCGACGTCATCGACGCATTCTTCAAGGGGAAAGAAGAGGCAGGGATAGTACGGGAGAGCAAGTCTCCCCATTCATCTCCCACTTTTTGTGTTCGTAAACCGAACGGAAAGTGGCGCATTGTACATCCGTACAACAAGCTGAATGCAGCTACTGTACCCATGCAGACTCCGATTCCTTGGAAGGATGTCCTCCAGAACAATATGGCGGGCTGTACTGTGTACAGTGCCTTAGATTTGGTGGACGGGTATTATCAGGTGCTCATGCGAGCATCCAATATTCCGTTTACAGCGGTCAGCACGCCTATTGGCATGCTGTGGGAGTGGCTAGTTATGCCACAGGGGCTTTCAAATGAGCCAGCGACTTTCAATCGCTTGGTGACTCAACTCTTCCGCCCTCATAGGAAGTACGCTCAGACGTACTTCGACGATATATTTGCTCATAGTCGCGCGGAAGGCGACTCGTCTAATGTTCAGACGCACCTTATACACCTTCGAGATGTGATCGAATGTATGCGAGAGCATAAAAGCTATGCAAACGCATCCAAATGTATTTTTGGTGCTGAGGAAATTCCTTTCCTCGGATGCTTCATCGGTAAGGATGGATTGCGGGCGGATCCCGCGAAGGTGAAAGCCATTGTGGAGTGGCCTTCGCCTGTAAGTCTTAGAGATTTACGGAAGTGGCTTGGATTAGCCAATTATCTCCACAAATACAGCGAGAACTACGCTGAAATGGCGAAGTCATTAACAGACCTTCTTAAGAAGGACGTGGATTGGTGTTGGGAAACCAAACACCAAAACGCTTTTGAAGCGGTTGAGGGGAGCTTGTTAAAAGCTCCCGTTCTTGCTCTCCCAGACTCTGGGAAACCTTTTAGCGTCGTCTGCTACGCCTCCGATTTCGCAATCGGATGTGCTTTGTTACAAGCAGACGATGCGGGACGGTAACGCGTGATTGCGTTTGAGTCGAGGCAGCTCAAAGCTGCGGAACGGAATTATCCTGTTCATGATAAGGATCTACTTGCAATGAAGTATGCTCTTGTCAAATTTAGGGTTCACCTACTCGGCTCAAAGCCGTTCGTGGTTTATACTGACTACGCGTCCTTACAGACAGCGACAAAGTCGCCTCATCTCTCCCGACGGATGGCCCATTGGCTCTCCTTCTTTGAGGATTACAACTTTGAGGTTCAGTATAAACCTGGCAAGCAGAAAGTGCTTGCAGACGCGTTGTCGCGTCGTCCCTATTACGATCTCGCTCACGCGACATTCGTCACCTCGCCTGTGCTGGATCTCAAACGCTAGGCGTATGAGAAAGACCCACAGTGTACGGCTCTTATCAGAGCGTTGGGTGGAAAGGGACTTGGCTCATCTGAGCCAACCCTGTCAAGTCAAGCTAAAGCTCGTTTACACCGTTACAGGTACTGTGACGGTTTGCTATATTATAGCACGAGCGCGGAGGATACTCCGCGGGTGGTTGTTCCTCATGATGAGGAACTGAAGTATAGAGTCCTCTTTGAGGCACATGACGCCCCTACCGAGGGTCATTTATGTCGTGATAAGACCTACAGCGCCTTAAGCGCTTTGTATTGGTGGAACAACATGTATAAGTGGGTCGGTGCGTATATA
>CM047587.1:19480402-19512239 GCA_026184515.1 Peronosclerospora sorghi | reverse complement strand
CCGTTGACGCCACGTGTGTGTGGCCCAGGGCTTGAGGGGGGAGGATTACCTGATGTGATCCCTGTATCTGTGCGAAAGCACATCGATAAGTTCTTATCGACGCGCCTTAGTGTCTTACGACACGTTTGCGATGCCATGCCGGAAAGACAAGAGAAGCAAAAGGAACAGGGCGACCGCAAGGGCCGGCGTAACAAAAAGGCGTATAAAGTAGGAGAAAGTGTTTTATTAAACGCTAAAAATATTCCTACACATGCAGTTTCCAACGTGTTGCGGAATAAACTGCGCCCCAGGTTTGTGGGGCCTTTTAAGGTACTAGCCCGAAAGGGCTTATCGTATACCTTGGACATCCCGAAGGTGATGCGTACGCATCCAACCTTCTATGTGGGTATACTTAAGCCATACCAGGGCCCGGAGGCGGCCCCCCTCCTGGAGGGGGTTGGAAAGGCGGATAGAAGTAAGAGCCGTAAGACACGGCAGGGCGGAGGAATCCCGACAGGGCTAAAATGCGACCACGAAGCTCCGAAACGGTCGTCTCGAGAGAGCAAGACGCCTTTCAAAGCGTTCAGTGGCATCCCTCTCATCGCGGAGTCCCTCGTGGACATCATGGATGCGTTGGCTGCGTCGATCACAGCGCTCGCGAATCTCACGTCGCAATTGCGCGACCTCCTCCTCCAATGCTCGATGCGGAGGGTACTCCACACTATCATGTGGAGCGTCTGATGGAACGACTCCATCATCGGGGTCAAACCCAGTATCTGGTGAAATGGAAGTTTTATCCACACTCACAGAGTTAGTGGGAGTCCGAGACTCCCCCACGGCAGGATTGCCGCGACGCCGTTGACGCTTTCGAGCGGGATAATCCCGCTGCAGGTCAACGACCAAAGGGGCGCGAGAATCCCCTTCACTCCCTGTAATTGGGAGTTCGCCGGAGGCAGATGTGGCGCTCACACTGTCCTCTGGCACCGTGGTGGATACAGGGGCGCTGGCGTAGCGCGTGCGATATGGGGCACGTAATAGCTCCATAGCTTTGGATCTGGCGAATGCCAGGCGCAACTCCCTCTCCACCCAAACGTCACGACGGGAATAGCTGTTGTGCAGCTCATTGAAGCTGGGGAGGAGCTTCTACCCTTCCGCCCAAGCGCGGAACTTCTTCTCTACATCATCAGCACTTTCTCCCGGAGAAAGAACGATAGGAACCTCGCGGAGGTTCTCAACAGGGGCACCCTGTGACTGCCTGTCTAGGCGCTCTCGGTATGAGACGCTAGTGAACTTCTTTTGCGTAAGCAGTTGTTGCCGGAGTTTCTCCCGGCGTTCGCATTGATACAGCTGTTCAGCCGCGGGGGCAGGGGTATAGGATGCTAAACCATTCCTTACCACACGCCTAGCCCACTTTGGGAGGTCACGGGGACCGTCAAAATTATATGACGCCCTTGGCAGGCGATTGGGGGCGCGTAACGCAGCCCTTAGTGACTTTGCGGAAAGTTGGCTTTCATGAGCTGCGTCCAGCTAATTGGTAATTATCGCCTTCGGCGATACGGATGTATCTCCGACATTGGCAGGGGTGGCGCACTAGCTAGCGCATTTTCCCCACGTGTGGGGAACGGATTAGGCTGCCGACACCGCCGTTCGGCGCTGTCGTAGCAGTCAGCCGTTGGGGAGATATCCCCAAGTGCATCCACCTCCGAGTTCTCGGAATAGTCTACCTCCTCTTCTTGAGGAGACTCCATAGCACCACTAATGGTTCTCATGGATAGCCAGAGGTACTGGCAGTTGGAGTTCTCCAACAAAATTTTGTTTATTGCGTAGGCAATAGTCTTTATGGGGGAGGAGGTAACAGGGTTACATTCGAGTCACATTTAGGAGGTGGTGTACGCGAGTACACTATGGTTGGGGTCAGTATTGACCGGTTCGAAAGGTTTTGAACCATTGGTTATTTTAACCAATCAGGGCAGGAGCCGTTGGTGGTGGCGTGGCAGCCAGCCACGTGTTGGTACACAGGTGGTGTACACTACATTTTAGCTAGGTACGAATTTGGTAAGTTCTACTTAGTATTACATATAGTTTACATTAGTTTAAATTAAATTAGGCTAATTATATATTAAATATACATGCAGTTTACATTTCACTCAACCGAATACAGACGCACGACCTCGACCGGTGGCGCGTGTAGTGAGTGCAGTAGCGTAAAGGGAGTCCTCCCTTTAGCTACACCCTTAGTAAGGGAGCCTTGTGTTAAGGCATTAGCGAAAGCTAATTGTAAACCAAAGTGGGAATCTTAGCCCCGAGTAGGAGAGCTCTTTCCTACTAAGCCCTTTTATAAGGGCGTATCGGCTAAGTAGCGGCGAACGCCGCTTAAAGGAAAGTCTTCCTCTGTGCGCTAGCCGCACCGTGCGTGTACGCACCGGCTACAGTTTGGTCTCATAACCTGTTCAAATTTTTCCTTATCCATTTTGCGTATGATATTAATAATCTTGAGGCGTAGATGTCGATTTTAATCTTGAATATACTGAATTTCAATTTTTTGAATATAAATTGTAGCAACCAGGTATCCGTTTTTGATAAACTCTCCATGACAGCTCGTAGACAGTAGACGGAGATAACCAAATCAGGGACCTTTTCAATTGAGTGTGCGTTAAGAAGTGATTATGTTTCCCAACATATATTATGCATAGGACTATGTGTTGAATCTAATTGCGGTACTTATGTCAGTTATGTAAAAAACACTATGTATAAGTACCCAATTGTAGCACCTACAAAGGAGAAATTAGCATTGCTGAAAATTACCTTGGTAGTGTTCCATAAAACTCGGTACAATATGCATATTTTCTACACTTACTAATAAATATCGGCACTCAACCTTTCTTCTTATCCCAGCGATATAGGCAGATCCCAACTGATCTCGATCCTGACGGGGACATACATAATGATGAGGCGGACAGCATTGTATTTACCCAAGGTCTATTACACGACAGCTTAGGTCTGGTTTGTACGAAAAGATAGGTTTAATGCAGTGTTATATTGTCTAACCTGACACTTTTGATCAGATAGATGTGCGTATGTAGGCGCTTATCGTTCGCTGTACGCCCGGGACCAGAAGCGATTAAGCTGAAAGGATGTAAAACGGAAGGAAAAGAGAAATATATTATTATAAAATTATAAAAATACACATATGCCCTTATATCCAATCCGTTACGCATCTCGAATTTATATTCACCCAAACTTCCAGCATCAATCCGACCGTGATCGAGTGGTTCACTACTCACTGCGGGACCGGAAGGTCCCGGGTTCGATCCCGGGCCAAACCAAGTTGGTTGGTTTCAGAAAGTATAATGTGACGAAATCACCCAAACTTCCAGCATGGCTATACGTAAATTCAATACTCCTCCTGAAACAGCACGAGCTATAAATCAATCAATACAATCCAATTTGTTCATGTAAATCTTGAATCCGTTGCGCGTTGATGGTCCTTCGCCAGTAGTTCAGCAATAATTTTGCGCTTGGCACGTGAGTTGCCTTGAAAACGCCCCTCCTTGCATTATCATTCAAACCCTTCAATTTTATGTCAACTTTCTTCGTACTTTCCGCACTAATTTTGCTTTCCAAAGTCTAGATCGCTGCTCGCATTATCAATTTTCAACAGAAGAGGCGTCTTTGTATGCATTTCATTTCACAAAGCAGTTACTTTAATCCAAGGGCTTCCTCGCCAACCACTGCTGCCGCAATAAATTTGACTTCTTCGGTAGACAACGCGACCGAACTCTGTTTCTTGTACTGCCAACAAATGACAATTCCATTGGCGTAAAAAATAGCTGCGCTGACACTTTCTTGATCCATCTTGTCTGCCGCAAATCTGCATCTGTATAGCAGGTAATACGAATCGTCATGGTCATGCTTTAGGTGAATCTTCACTTCAAGGACCTGATTCCTTTCAGATATTCATCACTCTCTTGGTTGCCTTGTAGTCTCCCAGTGTCGGTTCATGTATTCGCTCGTCGCTCGATGCGCCTCAAACAAGATGTATGGTTGTGAGCAACGAGAAATCCATAAGAGACTTCCTACAAAAGACTAAAACTTTATCACGCACGGTGAATTCTCGAGAGACTTCATAGGTGGTAGTACTTTAAATTCCTTAATGAATTTCAGGTGTTCTTGCTGGATTCACCTTGTTCAACCCATGTTCTTTGAGGAGTTCATCACTGGTTGTTTCTTGATCATCGTGAAACCGTCTTTGGGCTTCCCAAAATCTTCTCAACGTTGCCCAATCCATTAATTCAAGAACTCCCATACCTTCGAAAAACCGTTGACTACTTCAATCGTGGTCCCAGTGACCAAAAGATGGTCAACGTAAGCACCATTTGAGATGGTGGTATCTTCCAACTTTTTGACGAAAACACACTTTTCCGTGACACAGTACATAAAATTGATTCTTTGTAGATTTCACGAAGGCGCCGGTGCCAGAGTTTTCCAGCTTGCTCCAAGCCATACAAATTCTTACGAAATTGAAGTCCTAATTTATCACTTAATTTAACAAAAAATATTTCAATGGTATCCTGTGTGACTTCCATACCCTGCGGCACCCTTCATAAATATGCCAGCGCGATTTCCGAGAAGATGATGATCAAGACAAAGTCACGAACAAGATTAAACTAGTATTGGAAACGTCAATGGCAGCTGAAATGATATCGCCGTAAAAGCAAAGGGTTCACTGTTAACCAATGTTGCGGGAGGAAGCTCGGAATATACATTTGCCCTACATATTTGAAAAAAAATGTTGAGTAACCCTTCGGTATCAAGGGCGTCCGAGAATGATCATAACACCTCACCCAGGTCACAGATATAGGTAACAGGGTCAGGTGGATATCCCTTGGGCAAAATCAATGACTTATAGGAGATATTATTGTTATAAAATGATCTTACGTGCTGTTAGAAAATGGGAATATGATTGTGCGAAATTCTTTGCGTATCCGGGCTAGCCACGGTCCAGATAACAAATTATTGTTCTGCCGGTGGGGACAGATGGTTGTAATAACCACCTGCCCTCTCATATCGCATTTTGGAGCCCTTTTGGCCACCATCTTTCCGACTTGATAAAACTTCTTCTGGACCCGAAATCTTCACCTTCGAATTATGTGATCTCTCCTCCGATGGGAACACAGACTCCTACATTAATCTGTATTTCCAACTATACGCGTGGTAAAACGGTTTTTCTCTTCTGATTTGATCAAATGGAATGAATTCAGTGAAAGTACTAGCTGTGCATATGTTCGTCCCATCTTTACTGATCATAGTCTGTAACATATATCTTGATTTCTCTTGTAATGGTTTGTACCATCCGCTTGGCTGTGTGGTGAAGTGTACCACAAATTTGGTCACTTTTGGTCAAGGCAGTTGGTCGAATTTCGGATTGGTCTAAACAAGGGGGGGCTTTTTAACCTATCAAATTCAAGGAGTATCAAGAACGGTGGTCTTGGGTGAGTCACCTGACATTGGGTATTTTACATAATTTTGTGTGGGTACATTAGGGACCATAGGGAGGTAGTATTATTGGTTAGTTGTGGATTTGCCTAAAAAAGTAAGAGTCTTTTGGTTGCAGGATTTTTCTATGTAGAAGTCCTTTCGTCTTGGTCTATACCACAGCAAGGGGTCGCCGTTTTCTTTTTACGTACATTAGTCGCCTCCGCCCGCCGCGGAGTGTTTGGGGGCAGAGGGTTGAATTATCCCCTCTCTCCTATTGTACCCTGTCTGGACGCGCCGCACGCGCACTTTGGCCACCGGAAGTCCCTCGACGGGAGTACGATTTGGCGATCTCGACACTTTAAGTCAAGTACGTTTGGAACGTGCTATTCACTGGATTGGTCTTTACGTGGAGATACAGTTTGTGGAGTTTCACGGGCATATTGGGTCTTCACGTGGACATATTGGCTTATTGTAACATTGGTTGGAGTTTAGACCGGTTTTGGTCTTCTCTCATATTGGTCAGGGGCTAGACCGGTTGATTGGTCTACCCTCTATTATTTCGTATTGGTCAGGTCTAGATCGTTTGGACGATAGACCTATTGGAATCTATCTTTCGAAAGTGCTTCTGGTCTGTATGTACCTGGGGTGAAGAGTTCCGCCCTAGGTACACTGAGCCAGCACGGTATCATATTCAAGACAGAATCAAATCGATCTGCGATCCCGATCCACCCAGTGTGTAACTAGCCCACTCCAATGGGTACACAAGGTGAGATGGTCTTAAGTGAATCGGACCAAGTGTTTTTGGATGATGACCGGTCGTCTGCCAGCAGCGGACGATCGGACCAGATTTCGAATGAAGGTCCGCGGGGAACCCCCCCCCCGTAAGTTGGAAGGCTGGGCACGATGGTGGTGGTCAGGTTGTCGATACAAATGTATTCGATTTCGAACTTGACTCCACCACAATGGTCGCGTGCCCGGATCACTTGGTGATCGTGGATATCATCGCGAGGTGTCATCAAAGATTGAATTTGAAGATTTGAATTTGGAATCGTTCTGGATAGGGCGTAAGGAAAGGCTATCACCTTACGTCTTCGTTCTCGATAAACGATGTACGGTCTGGCCTGGTGGAGGACCAGATCGGGATTAATATTTTTTTCCTCTCCAAAAGGCTCCCACCGGAGCCGATCGGGACTATAGCAGGACTTGCTATAGTCCCGGAAAGGATCAGGACCTTGGTCCTGATCCTATGTATATGCATAAAAAAGTTGATGGAAAATTAAAAGACGAAAAATACTTGGAGGCTGATCAGAACGATCCGACCAACCTCCCCAAGGTCCCCGAGGTCCCCAAGATTCCCAAGAAAGGGTTGGGAATGCCAGCCGACGAAGACGACCTCGAAGAAAAGTCGCAGGTCGGAGATGGAGGCATCACTGAAGAAGACCTAAACAAGATGTATTACACTTTTGAGCTGAAACGATTTGTTCGCTTTGACGTGGTCTTTCGGGTGTTGAACCTCCAGATCCCCGACCATCTTCTCGGTCCCACTACCGAGCCGAGCCATAGTGATCGCCCATTACTGTTGGTGAAGAACTTGGTGGCGATGTTGGCGGAGGTTGGCATTAAAATGCAGAACCCCGCCGATGTCCAAAAATTTTTTGAATTTGAGACTTGGAGGCTGAAATCGTCGATGTCGACCTTCCACGACCATTTGGTCCCACTGGTAGAGGCGGTTTGCCGCCCAACTCCCACCGCAGCAATGAAGGTCGCTGAAGCCTCCACAGCGCTTGTCGACATTGGTTATGATGACGAATCGGTTTATCAGTCTCGACCGGCCTCTAACAGCTCATCAGAGTTGGAGACCGGTGTCGAGCGGATGACCGTGGGGGTGGACCATGCCCATCCTGAACAAAAAAGGGACATGCGGCAGCAAAGGGCTGCTTGCCAGTCGGGGCTCCAGCGACCCCCACAGGTCTCAGTTCCGCAAAAGGAGGGTATCAACACGTTGCCCATGACTCCAGCTAACGTCCAAACCATGTTTGAGACGATGATGGAGCGTTTCATGGAAGACCGGGTTAGACCACCTCTGCGGTCACATTCTCAAGACCGGTCTACCCAGCAAAGTGCCAATGTTTGCCGAGATGTGGTATGGAATCGGTAACATCTGTGGACAAGCCTACTCGAAGTGATAAGCAAGTCGGCAAAGGGAAGCACAAGCCGCAACCGGCCAGACCGCGTAGACCAAGCAAGACAAGTGACTGTGACATGGAGTCGGGCGGCGGTCTTGACGACCACTGTGGGTCAGACGGTACGGGCTCTGGCAAGCCACGCAAGGCTAACCTAGCCTCCACTATTGCTTACGACTTTGTATCTGCTGCGATTCCGCGCATCGGTATGGCCGCGACGACCGACCTCAAGGACTTCACTGGCAAGGATGCTGATGAAGACCAGGCCCGGTCTTGGTTCGGTCGGGTCAAGTCTGCGTTCCTGCGAGACCAGACCCCGAAAAGTGAAAGGTGTCTGATTCTCCGGGATTTGTTGAAAGGACCGGCTGTCAACTGGATCCAACAGTTAGGTCGGGATGTCCGGTCTGACTGGGACCAGCTATGTGCAGAGTTTGAAGGGCAATATTGTAACTCCGGATTTTCGAGTGCCCGCAAGTATCACCATATGCAGAAGCGGAGAGACGAGACACCGATCGAGTATTTACATCGGTTGAAAGTGGCTGCACTTCGTGCCGGCATAACAATCAAAGAGAATAACCCGCCGAACGGTGCTGCTCTGGAACATGTGGGTCACTACATTAGTACCCTGGACGATCAAGAACTGGCGGACCAGCTTACTCTACTGCGTCTTAGGGACGCGGGTGAAGTTGAACAGACTCTACGGACGCTGCAGCAGTCGCGTAGCATGAGGAGGAAGAGTGCTGGTGGATCAGGTCGCTACCGATCCAAGACACAGACCCAGACCGATCCGGTCAAGAGACCCTGGACCAGACCGACCCGAGCGGTCAAGGCGATCGTAGCCGAAGACAGCACGGGATCGGAAGGGGAAAGTGGAAGTCAATCCAGCCAGGAGTCGTCGGATGAAGACCAGTATCGTTACGTCTATGTTGCGGGACCTGCCCCGAAGACCAGGTCGAAGTCCGAACAGGTAGACCGGAAGGGAAAGAACGGAAGCAAGTCCGATCCGGACCGACCTCGTCAGAAGTGCTCCCACTGTGGGTCGATCAAACATGATGGCCCAAACTGCTGGAAGAAGATGGTGTGAAAGAATTGCGAGAGACGCGGCTACCGACTGACCACTGCCTTTTCGTATGCAAGTCATGTGGAGAGATTCACGAGGGGTACGTGCCGGACAGCACGCGGGGATGCTGCCGCAGGACGCAGAAACGATGTTAATTTAGAACGCTCGCCAGGTTGGAATCTGGATCGAGCCGAGCGTTCTACGGTTCACATCTATGCATATGTCGGCAAGGAGGATAAGACCGACAATACACGTTCTATTCCAAATTGCGTCGACCGAGACCATCCGGTCTACAGTCTGAAGACCGATGAGTACTCCCGTACCAAGGTGGTTATGCAGTTGGACTTGCTGCCTGGAGAATCCCGCGGATACTGGAAGTATCACGCGACTGATAAATGGTTTAAGCAGGCGAAAGCCTGTGGCAAGATTAATAACCAGAAAGCGACGATGTTGTTCGACTCGTGGAGCTGAAGTCTCGATAATCGACTCCGCCTTTGCTCGTAAGGTCGGATGTCGTATAGACGATACCCAGAGACAAGAATGTGTCGGGATCGGTGAAAACTCTTATATGACTGAAGGAATAACGCGTGTGAAAATTACTTTGTCGGGATCGTTGGCCTACTTTTTCAGCGCTTGGGTTGGCAAGTTGTCTGGTCAGGACGCTTTACTAGGAATGGATTTCATGGTCCCAGCTGGTATTCGCCTAGACCTGTCACATGGAGTGCTTACACTCCCGGATGAGGTCCAGGTCCAGGTGGCTGGTCGAAGACCTCTGTATGGTTCGTATACCGATCTGGTACGGTGGTATCAAGACCTCACTATCCCAGTCTGTCGTTCTGCCGATACCCTGGTTGAGAAAGGTTTTCGTTCGAGGAAGCTATGGTTGACCAGGGGCGATCGGTGGGTCTCGACCTTCGTAAAGAGTGCGGGTCGACGTGATTTTGTCCGTGTTACCAATATCGGTGACAAGCCGCTGACACTGGACAATAACACTATTGTCGGCATGTGGTTAGCAGAAGGGAAGGTACCAAGGAAGATGGGGTTCGTCTCGATTGGGTCGAGGCGGTATGTCGAGTGGCAAAACCTGGCGTACCAATCGACCACCGATCTTATCAGCGATGATGGGTCGGTGGAAGAGGACACCTCACCTTTAGTGGAAAGACCAAGTTATGTCACCCCGAAAAAGATGTTGGTCCGAAAAAAGCGCCGCAGTCACCAGGAACTGTGGACAATCAAGTAGACGAGCCAAGGTTAGTCAACGTGGTGTCAGCACAAGACCAGGCGACAGCGGAGCAAGAAACGGAAGAAGGGGAACATGAAGTTGCTATGTCGGACCATGACGGTATTACTAATCAGACCGATATCAGTGAAGGACAGCCCGTCATAAAGACCAGGGGCGTTCAGCCGGTCCAGATGGTCTAGGTGATATCACCCCAGAAGATGAACAAGTCTGTATACATGAAGGAGGGGAACAGTACATTCAGGAGCTGGAAAGCCAAATGGCAGTCCTCCCTGAAGTGTCTGCCGACTCGCCCGAAGTTACAATGGATGCTTTACAAGTGGGTGATCAAGACCTTAACAGTCCAAACCAGATTGAGCAGTTGAAGAATATCATATGGAAGAAAAGACATCTGCTGATCGGAAAGGGCAACGCCTTACCACCTGCAGCCCGTGGTGCGATTTGTGATATTGATGTTGGAGATGCCAAGCCGATTGCCCAGCGATGTCGACGCGTGGCGCCACAGTACCGTGAAAAGCTTTCTGATCTCATTAAAGGACTGTTGGTCACCAAGATTATTAGACCGTCGACCTTGCCATGGGCCTCGCCGATCGTAATCGTTATCAAGAAGAACGGCGTTGACATTAGACTGTGCATCAACTATCGGCTGGTAAATCGGTTGACTAAACTCATGGTGTACCCGATGCCGCTGATTAATGATCTGTTGGAAAACCTCGACAAGACCTTGTGGTATTGTTCGCTAGATATTGCAAGTGGATTTTGGGTGGTCTCGATGACTGATCGAGCCCGTGAGATTTCCGCATTTGTGACACCGTTTGGTCTTTTTGAGTGGAATCGTATGCCGTTCGGTCTGAAGAACGCACCCCAGATCTGTCAAAGGCTGATAGACAACGCATTGTACGGACACTTCAAGATCAAGACCGATCGGGACCCTAATGAAAATTGTGATGTGTTTAGAGAGGGTAAACCCGATCGGAAATGAAGACCGTCCGTTCTAGGGAGGCGGTCGTACATCGACGACATTCTGATACCTGCCTCGTCATTGAACGATCTGTGCGAGAAGGTTGAACGATTGTTGGAGACATGCGACCGCTGGAACCTATCTATCAGTGCCGTGAAAAGTTTTTAGGGTATGTACAAGGTCGCCTATTTAGGCCATATGGTCTCGAACAATGGTCTAGAGGCTAATCCCAAGGACCTGGATTCGCTGAGTAACCTCGCGTTCCCCAGATCGCTGAAGGCAATGCAGTACTTCCTGGGAAGCTTGAATTATTATAGCCGATTCATTGAAGACTTTGCTATCTACGCGGCTGTGCTGTACGAGCTCCGGGAAGTTGACTATCATATGTTGCGCGAAGAAGACCGGGCAACTTTACAGGAGGGCGCCGACTCTGGTCTTGCTGCAGTTTGTCCGCAAGTGGAGGCCGAAGATCATATGAAGCGTGCACAGTTTGCCTTTGGTATGTTGAATGTTAAGATGGCGACGGCACCGATTCTCAAGCATTTCGCTCCCGAAAAAGTGCCGACCATTATTGTATATGCCAGTAAGTGGGCTATCTCAGCCACTTTAGTGCAAGATCACGATGGTGTGTATCATCCAGTCACGTTTACGAGCCGGACGCTAATACCAAATGAAGTGAACTATGGAATTGTCGAGAAAGAAGTTCTGGCGTTGCTACGAATTCTGGATGTGTGTTACAGCATTCTGGTCGTTCGACCTATAAAGGTCCTGTCAAGACGGTCTACTTTGGCCTGGCTATTATCAGCCAATGGGATGGACGGACGTCTAGGCAGATGTTCGTCGGTCTTGTCGCAGTGGACCCTCGAGGTCGTTAAGTGCACCAGGGGCGAGGAAGAGATATTGGGCACATTAGCTTCCAGTATCACCCCTCGGTCTGAAGTGGACGAGGCATTGATATCGATTGACCCGAGGAAACAACCTCGGCAGTCAGTTTCGAGACCACCACCGACCGTCGACCATGAAGAAGAGCTCTTGGTCTTAAGTTTTGACGGATCGGCAAGCGTGAAGAAGAAGGTCGGTGCCTATAGTGCCATATTGTGGAAGTTGCCACAATGGTCTATAGTTGCAGCCGCTGCCGATTTCACGACGGATATTACTGTTAACGAGGCGGAGTACCGAGGTCTACTTCTATGTCTGTACCTGCTGTCGTCGCAAGAGAAGGGGCGAGTCATCATATGTGGTGACTCCAACCTAGTTATCAGGCAGATCACCGGAGAGATCGACGGCAAGGCTCCACGGCTGAGGTCGTTAAATGATCGGGTAATGAAGGCATTGAAAGACCATCCCAACCACGAGCTGTTGCACGTGAAACGGGACTGGAACAGAAGCGCCGACTACCTCGCGACCAAGTCCATACAAGACCAGACCGGGCATACGATCACCGAGAATGCCGTTCTGGATGAATTGATGAATATAAACAGTCTCCCAGAAGTGATCGGACCCAAGAAAGCCCCAGTCCAGGTGCATGTGATGGTCGCGACTAGATCGAAATCTCAGAAGTCTCGCCGACCGTTCCCGAAGGAAAGTTTGAACGAATATGCAGTGCAACAGTTAAGGATGGAACGGATCCTCAAGGCGCAGGACGAAGAAGAATGGATTATGAACCTGAAGACCTACCGGCGTGGTGAACTGTCCAAGTTGACGAACGATAAAGCGAAAGAGTGCATCAAGATCGCGGATAGCTACGAAGTGGATGATAATGGAATATTGTATTACTGCCGCGATGCCGACCAAGGCAGTGCAGAACGGGACCGACTGGCGAAATTAGTGATCCCCGAGTTGCTGCAGCCGGATGTCCTTCATCATTATCACGTGAGTCTAGAAGGGGGTCATCAGGGCATAGGCAGGACCTATCACAAGATCAGGTCCCACTTCCACTGGAGAGGTCTTTTCCGCAGTGTGCAGAAATATGTGGGCTGTTGCATGGATTGCGAGACCGGAAAGGGTAGACCGGTAATCAAGGGGCGATCGCCCGGAAATATCGAAGCTACCTACCCTTTCCAGGTCATAGCGATGGACCACATACCGTCACTGCCTAGATCGACGCGCGGCAACACTGAGCTGCTGATCTGGGTAGACCTGTTCACTGGTTTAGTTATTGCGAAGGCAAGTGCATCTCTGTCTGCGGAGCAGATCGCCCAGAGCTACGAAGAATGTGTGTTCCGAAGATTCGGCGCCAGCGAGGTCATCAGGCATGATCGGGAACCCGGTTTTATGGCCGAGGTGTTCCGGTCGTTCAATAACATGCTGGGCCAGAAACAGAGTGCGACGATGGCATATCGTCCGCAAGCAAATGGATCGGCGGAACGCATGGTGCAGACCATAATGAGGGCGATCAAGATGTACGTTGCTGACCCAGACCAGCGAGATTGGGACGAGTATGCAGAAAGGCTGGTGTTTGCACTCAACTCGTCGACCGATCGGGTCCGAGGAGAAACGCCTTTTTATCTGGAATATGGATGGGACCCTCGGTCGACATTGGAAGCTGCGATACCTATCGGTTGCACCCGGACCCGTGATCGTGATGCTCGACGCTGGCGCATGCAGGTCCAGAAACACTACCAGCATGAAAAAGAAGTCGTCAACGAAAAGCTGAATCAGGCCACACAAGACCGGGCAGACCGGACCAACGACCAGGTCCGACCCCACGGTATAGAACCAGGGGCGAGGGTATGCCTATACCTAGACCGAGTGAAAGAGGGCTATGCGAAGAAGCTGGCTCACATGTGGCACGGCCCTTTCCGTGTTGCCGAGATGATCGGTGAGCACGCTGCCCGTCTAGTAACAACTGGTACAGATTACAGGTCTTCCCGATCGTGCATGTGTCCAAGTTGAAGCTGGTCCGAGAATTTCCTGATCGACCCAAAACTCCCTGTCTGGTAGACGAAGAAAAGAGATTTGATTTCGATGAAGCGTTACTGCCGGAGGACAGTTGGGAACGACCATTAGAGGAAGACGAGTTTGAAGTGGAGAAGGTCTTGGATGTTCGGTCGACCAAGAAGACCAGGTTCGGTCGGCCTCACCGAGAGTACCTGGTCCGATGGAAGGACCATGATGAATCAACTTGGGTCGACGAGATCGACCTGAATTGTGGGGAATTTCTACGATAATTCGAACGAGAACGAGTCAGTCGTAATCGCTTCGCAGTGATGCAGACCCATGAAGACCAAGACCAAGACACGCAGTAGCATCGGTCGGACTAGACCGGTGTGAAGATGTGGAAGGTCCGGAGTTGATATGAAATTGTGATGAACTGTGACGGATTGGAATAGCGTAATGATGAATGTGATGACTATTTTTCGTGATGGGAGTGGATCTGTTTACAATAACGTGTTCGGTGCAACTATGGAGAGAGTGGTAAAATTAGTTCAAGTGATTTGACGATCGGACATATGAAAAGAAATGATGACATGTATTACGAGTTATCTGGTCGACTACCTACGACTTCACTTGCTATCGCCCCACAGACGGCCGATGACCATTGACCGATGATGTTCCACTTGATCCTGAAACTGGTTACGCCAGGGGTCCCTACGGTCAAGCTGGACCTAAGCATCCTTGAGGTCCGCGACCGGCTCAGCTCAATCAAGACCGGGGTACCATGTGCCGTCGTCGGCCAGCAGTCTGGTCTTCTCAACGCGACGCCTTGGCATGTGGAGGAACACCGGGTACAAGAACACGTCCACGTCACACTCGCGAGCTCGCATCCCGTCCAAAATGTACTGGCACAGGGATTTCGAAGCCTCGCCCGCCCGAATTCGACGTCGCTTGCGCTTGCTCTGGAACGTCGCCAGGCCCGGATCTTGTCACACCCGGTCGGGAGGAAGCACCAAGTAGTGGGACGATTCCCAAATTGCTTGGCCGTGGATCCTGTTGAAATTCTTCACCAGGCCTAGCAAAGTGCCGATCCATGGAGTCAGGTGGAACACAAGTCCTATCTTGGAGTGCTCGAAGATTTTCCATGGCTCATCGCCGTACAGGCGGGAGATCTGCGCCGACCTAATCAGGTCCGCCCTCCATGCAGACGCGGCAGGGGTTTTCTTGGCCGGTGGAAAAACCAGGAGTCCGGACGAGAGAAACACGGGGCCAGAAGCTGCTTGGTCAGAGTAGACCGGCGTAAACAACCGATTTGCCCCGACGACCACGGCCAAGTGACTTCAAACGTCCGCGGCGGAAGGGAGCTGGTATCAACCGCCATGTTCTTCAATAAGGCGTACTTGTGAAGCCCGGATGTTCCGGGGAGAACCGAAGGCGCCGGCGTCGCGGATGCCGATACTGGTGCAGCGTCACTTGGCAGACCGGTCTTCTGCTCTGACCCCACTGTCGACGCCACTTGGACGAAACTGTCACGCAAATTCGTTTGTGCTTTGGACTGGATGGGGATCATGAACTCGGAATCGCCGGACCCTTCGCTGGAGTCCTCCTCATACGAGACCCCTGTGTGATGGATGCGACTTGCAGTACGGCGCGAGGGCGCTCGACTTTCCGAGGGGATGTAGATGTCGTCCATGTCCGAGTCCGAGTCCATGAGAAGCGCCTGTGTCTTGGCTCGCTTATGGGACACTGCACGCTTCCCCCCGATTCCGGGTCCGCGCGCAGTGCCCCGCGCCCTCGAGCTACCCGGCGCGTCCGCGCGCTTCTTTGATTTGTGTGCGATTTCGGGCTGCTGAATATCAGCCAATGAACGGTGTCGGTCTTGGTCCTGCTGCAAGCGGTCTTGGTCCTGCTGCAAGCGGTCTTGGTCTTGCTCCGAGGCGTCTAAGGTTGCCGATGTGGACCAATCTACGCTGGAGGAAGCAGTCGAACACGGAGGTAGCAAGTTCATCAAGCGCTGGCGGCACTGGTCTAGTGCCACCTGACGACAACCCGACTCTTGCGTCCAAACGTCGGACTTGTCTTGACAGTACCGGACCTTCCCAGTCTGGTCTTGAATCGCAATTTGCAACTCGGCAATGCGTCGCGCGAGGTCGTCGCCTTGCATGCGCAGTGAAGTCGCGTCAAACTGTCCGTCCAGCTGCTGCCGACGAACAAGTGCAAGTTGATCCCGGAGATGGGACTGATGAGCCTCCAGACGGGACAGCTCATGGCGCGCGCTTATCATCTCCTCCAAAATGTGTCGGAGCTGGTCAACATCATCGCCGGACTTCCTATCGGCATCAACCAAGGCACCTATTGCCTGGACTACGCTGGGAGGGATGGGAGCTGAAGACAAACGAGGGTCAAGAAGAGTACAAGATAAAGACCAAAGATGCGCACCTCGTGTTGCCTGGTGGGCCACCTGGGTCCTGAGACGCATGTTTTTTGCGAGCATATCCTGCATCCGCGTGTCGGCTTCAGTCTGACACCCTTCCGATGTTTGAAGTGCATGAGAGTTACGTGGGATGTAAGACCGAGCCGACCGGACAGGCGAAGCAAGGTGGGGCGACTCGGCGAATAGAGTTTCTGCAACAACGACAAGAACAAGCGTCAAAGGGAAGCATAAGAAGATCAAGTGCAGTAAAGGCAGTACCTGACGCAGATGTCGAAGATGGCTGGTCCATGGTGAAGAAATGCGAGTGACCAAGGTCCAGGTAGTCGAGTGATGGGTGAGTCAGACCGTTATCGTTGTGCGACACGGTCGGACTCAGGGTTGGCTGTGGTGAAGTGTACCACAAATTAGGTCACTTTTGGTCAAGGCAGTTGGTCGAATTTCGGATTGGTCTAAACAAGGGGGGCTTTTTAGCCTATCAAATTCAAGGAGTATCAAGAACGCTGGTCTTGGGTGAGTCACCTGACATTGGGTATTTTACATAATTTTGTGTGGGTACATTAGGGACCATAGGGAGGTAGTATTATTGGTTAGTTGTGGTTTTTCCAAGTAAGAGTCTTTTGGTTACGAATTTTTCCAGGTAAAGGTTTTTGGTCTAGGAATAAGTGGCAAAAACCTCTTCTGGTCTTGGTCTACACCGCAGCAAGGGGTCGCCGTTCTTCTTCCACGTACACTAGTCGCCTCCGCCCGCCGCGGAGTGTTTGGGGGCAGAGGGTTGAATTATCCCCTCTCGCCTATTATACCCGGTCTGGACGCGCCGCACGCGCACTTTGGCCACCGGAAGTCCCTCGACGGGAGTACGATTTGGCGATCTCGACACTTTAAGTCAAGTACGTTTGGAACGTGCTATTCACTGGATTGGTCTTTACGTGGATATATCGTTTGTGGAGTTTCACGGGCATATTGGGTCTTCACGTGGACATATTGGCTCATTGTAACATTGGTTAAAGTTTAGACCGGTTTTGGTCTTCTCTCATATTGGTCAGGGGATAGACCGGTTGATTGGTCTACCCTCTATTATTTCGTATTGGTCAGGTCTAGATCGTTTGGACGATCGACCTATTGGAATCTATCTTTCGGAAGTGTTTCTGGTCTGTACGTACCTGGGGTGAAGAGTTCCGCCCTAGGTACACTGAGCCAGCACGGTCTCATATTCAAGACAGAATCAAATCGATCTGCGATCCCGATCCACCGAGTGTGTAACTAGCCCACTCCAATGGGTACACAAGGTGAGATGGTCTTAAGTGAATCGGACCAAGTGTCTCTGGATGATGACCGGTCGTCTGCCAGCAACGGACGATCGGACCAGATTTCGAATGGAGGTCCGCGGGGTACCCCCCCCCCCGTAAGTTGGAAGGCTGGGCACGATGGTGGTGGTCAGGTTGTCGATACAAATGTATTCGATTTCGAACTTGACTCCACCACAGCTGCCCCGTTTAATTGAGAGCGAGAAACTACAGTGGAACTTTGCCGTTGACGATGAAGGCGCGGAAATATCGGTTGCTCGATCATGCCTTATCACATCGTTAGCGCCAAATCGTCAGAAAACACAGTAAGACCGCTGACCAAGGCGGAATCACTTGGAAACATTCATGCGACGGAACGATTTGAAGTGATTGCAAACGACCATATCCCACCTCTCCGTACATATTTCAAGGGACACATGGGGCGTGCTAGAGCGAAACCAAAAAATGATAGAGCCACACCAATCGCGCTCCCGATTTAGGATCACCCTACCCGCACCTAGAATTAGGTTAATATTCAGTTAATATAGTTCTATTGCAATATTCTTCTGGAGGGACTGAGCAGCGCAAGCGAGCGCTGAAATTGCTGCATCAATGAGTCTCCACGTCTACGTATACGTGGCGAACTAAGTGGACTATACAACTGATGAAGCGCCTCCGTTACCACACATTCAGAAACTGTAGCCATCAATAGTTGAGAGTCTGCGTCGCTCGGTTGTATGTAAAAGGCGAATAGTCAGACATTCCTACAACATACATCGACAGATGATCATGATTGGCAGATAGTTCTATAGGCTAATAGGCACAACAATTATATTCATTCGCGTCCACTATGGTAACAGCACGGATGCTTTTCATCATGAGATACATCAGCAGAAGCACTTAAGACGGCACGACAGCTTTTGAGACTAATCGCGGGCGTCGAACACAGACAGCAGCAGCTCACCATAGTCGCCACTCAACTCCTCAGCAATGCGCTCGCGCAGCTCCTTACCGTACTTCTTCTTGTACACGGGTTTAATATCACGCAGCACAATGTGGTAGCGCACAACAGCCGAGCTCAGAGCGTTTTTTCCCGTGACGAAACCTTTCATGCCACTTTCGAACAACTCAGATAGCAGCTCGAGCGGCTCAGTGATCATGCGGATGAGGAATAGCACAGCCTTTTCAGCATGCCACTAAAATCGTGTGCTGCAGCCTTAACTAGCGATTCCCCGTACTTTTTCTCGTAGGCGGCGGCTACAACGAGCAAGTTCTCGGTGTACTCGACACTAACACACCCACAAACCCCTCCTCGACCGTACCCATCTTGCCACGGCCAGTCTTGTAGAGTTTCTCGACATCAGCTTCAACCTTGGCGGCATTGTGGATGGTCGCGTCATAGGGGACTAGTGCGGCCTGCAGCTAGGCCAAGATGATTGTTTGGAAGTCACCGTGCTAGTCACTGTCCAGCACGGAACCCAGGTCTTTACCTTACACCTCGTAGTACTTCTTCTTAAGGATGTTGATCTCGACGTTGGTGCGGCCCACGACAACGGGGTAGATATAATCCTCCTTCTTGCCGAGGCCCTTCGTAGCCTTGTGCAGAATCCCCGCATCTGCCTCTGGAAGGGACGAAGAGAGCAGCTTCATCAAGGATCCGTAGTGGCCCAAGGTCTCTTCGTCCACGAGGTCGCGCAGACTCTGATTATGCAGCTCTTTGTAGCGCTTGGCAATGTAGCCGCGCTGCGTATTGGCTAAGTACGATTCGCGTTCTATTATGGTTTTGTGAGTTTATTTCAATTAGTCGAAGGTCACGTGGGGTGCCGGTAACCTAATTCTAGGTGCGGGAAGGGTGATCCTAAATCGGGAGCGCGATTGGTTTGGCTCTATCATTTTTTGGTTTCGCTCTAGCGCGCCCGGGGACACATAGATTTTTGATCTGGATTGACCTTTTAACTGGCCTTGTGCTCGGACCAAAAGATAGATATTCCAGGACGGCAAGATAGGTCCCTCTGAAATATGAGGAGTGCCTTCCAGTTTTGAAATCTTTGATAGACGACGCCAGTTAAAATAGCTGGCGGATCTGCTAGTAGGTCCTCGTGACCTCCCTGTAGACTATCATGTTAATGATGTAGGGCATCTAACTGCAGGGTTTGTGAAAACAACATCTGGCTACTAAACCATTTCAGAACTGACTTGATCTATCTCTGGACAAGCGTCCATTCTTGTCCACTTCATAATTAGCGTCTGCACACGCTTCATTCCTAATTAGTTTGCAAGCTTTCCATTCAGATGCAATTTAAGTCGAGCGATCATTTATTCTGTGTTCTGCTCCAGCCGGACCCAATCAGCCCTCAATATTTTTTACCAACTCTTTTTCCAGGGCAGAACTTGTTTCCGTCCGCTTACCATGCCTTTTTTGTGACTCTGCTAGATGCGCCAGATCAGGATTTTGTTCCTTGAGACTGATCAATTCGGTAATCAGTTGAAAACACGAGCGCATCAAGCTGCTCGGGTGCAGTTATTTTCCAATGTCTTATCATTTATAGCGACACTCGCCAAGAGATCGGCACTTTTATTCCCCTCTATTTTTAGGTGTAAGAATTAAGATCAGGTCAATCTAGCAGTTGTGGCATTGCTTTGTGCCACGTTGCTCCCCGCACCTGATGTTGAAGTCCAGATGATGTTGCAAACTGATTTGAGGTAGACAGTAGATTAAGATAACCAACTCAGGGACTTGCTCAATTAATAGTGTATTAGTAGTGATTAAGCTTCCTGACCTGTAAAACGTAAGCTAATTGCAATACTATGTGTAGCTAAAGTTACCTAATTTAGTCCCTACAAGGGGCGAAGTTAGCATTGCTAAAATGAACTTACGCTGGTATCGTGTTCCATGAAAACCGGTACAATGTTCATATTTTCAACAGAACATCTAATCCAGGAAGTAGGTAATACTTACTTGCCATGAAATTTTAGTGGGAACAAACGAATTACTAATTTTAACGAATCATTTACAGCTGAATTCAATTATGTACGATCAATAAAACCCCAGTATGTTTTTTTGTGTACTAAACAAACACTCACCTTGTGGGACGGTCGTAGTTGTAGGAGCATGTTTATTATCATTTCACGGTGTCAAGCTGCTCGCAGCAGCCAGAGGCATCTACGATGTTGTGTCATACAAATAAATCGCGCGCTATGCGAGCAGCACGATTTATTTGGATGACACAACATCGTAGATGCCTCTGTGCTTTGCTGCTGATTTCGCGTCCATCTGCGTGCGGTGCCAAGAATAGCTTCCAACTTGGAACAGAACTATTTGGAAACCAGTACCGTGGTTTTACAGTGGCTGTGTGTGTACTCGAGGGTTTAGGGTTGCCCGCTCGCGATGGTGCCCCCCTCCCTGTAATCGCTTTCCTGTGCTTTCATTGGCCAGTGAAGGGGATCGTGGTATTTGATTGGATGAGAGGGCTTGGAGGGCACCCCAAGGGTGGCTACGCTTTAATTGTATTGATGGCTGTCTAGTCTATATTTACATGATACAATGAAGAGCTGTGCATGTTGCACCTACTCGTCGAGGTTGCACGAAACGAAGTGAATGTCGTTTATTGTATTCTATCCGATTGGTGGAAAAACGTTACATCCCTAGCCGCGCCGTTTTCTCCTCCAATCGTAGTTTCGTTTGTAAGGGTGCGTCGGCTCTTCTCTACGCGCAGACTTTCAGTCCAGGCCACGGCAGGAGAACAACACGACCGAGTAGGGAAGAAGCCGCCGTCTGTCATCCCATCAAATCTTCGTCTACCCTACCACGCCATCGCAATGAGTGAAAACAAGGAGTACAAGTTGGTAAGAAACAATCAGTCAGCTCCCTGAGATTTAAGCACGCCGCGTAAAAAAGAGCACTTTTCCGTCTCTCTCTTCTCCCCTCCTGAGTTTTGAAATAAATCTCATGAATATTTTTGGATTTCACGCGACCATTGTAGGTGGTGCTGGGTAGTGGTGGTGTCGGTAAATCCGCGCTCACCATTCGTCTCGTGACTGATAACTTTTTGGAGGACTATGACCCCACTATCGGTGCGGGAAATGATGAACACAGATTTGTAGTCTAAAATGTGGTATTTATTAATTGCTATTCATGGTATAGAGGACAGCTACAGGAAGCAGACAACCATTGACAATAGCCCTGCGCTGCTCGATATTCTGGATACGGCTGGCCAGGAAGAGTACACGTCCATGCAAGATCAGGTACGCATTAGCGACCAGGCGCATGTGCACTGAAGACAAGATGTTAAGATACACACATCCTTCTATTGCAGTGGATGCGCGAAGGCAAAGGATTTTTGTTGGTATACAGCGTGACCAGTCGCAGCTCTTTCGACGATATCGCCGCTTTTAAGGATAAAATCCTGCGTGCGAAGGACGTCGACAACGTACCGATTGTGCTAGTTGGCAATAAGTGCGACTTGGAGGCTCAGCGACAGGTGGCGGCGAATGAGGGAAAAGACCTATCCCGCCACTGGGGCTGTGCTTTTATGGAAACGAGCGCCAAAGAGCGAGTAAGTGTGGCTTGTCTGTGTTGACATTCTTAACCAATCTTGACAATGCTTTACGTCGACAGATATTGAATGAAGAGTGTTTTTACCAGGTGGTACGTGAGATCAGGAAAGCCGAGCGCCCTGCGCGTGTTGAGCGACCACAACCCACCCAGAAGCCGCAGAAAAAGTCTGGGATGAAGTGCACCATCCTATAGAAGCGCACGCGACTACCGAGCTCTACGTTGCGTCGCGTCCGTTCGTTTGATCGCCTCGTCACAATGTTTTGCTGCTTACATAACATCAGTCAGTTTAGCCCATTTTCGAATTCAATTAGCTACTCACCATACCGAAACCGTACTCACTCAATCGTAAGTTTCGACTTCATGGGCGCTGGCGAAACGAAATGTTCGTTCAAGTCCCCTCCGAGTCGATCATATGAACTAGTGAAAACAAAAACAGCATCGTCCCGAAAGCAAAATATGCAGAATACAGCTCGGATGCCCTTAAAAAATATCCTTATTCATTCATGCAAATCTCAATATATTGAACAACGACACTTTGACCTTACCTTTCGATGGAACGCATATCTCACATAGAGGTTCATGTCATCACTTCGATCATGACGAAACACCTGTACGATATTTTACGCGGTAATTCACGAGATTTGCCGGGGCATTAACAATGTACTGCTCCAGCCATGACACCATTTCAGCTTCCGAAGACCCAAAATCATCGCGGAAAATACGAAGCACACGCGGCAACACAATCTCTCCAGCACGCTCATTTATCTCTACTAAACGCTTACAGAACCTTTCCGCTTGCTCCTCCAGATCCGTATCTGTACGTCCAGGTTTTAATATTGGGGCGTCTTCCGCATTTGGAAGAAGTTCCGCGCAGTCAATCAGCACGAGTAGTGAGCGAGGATCACGAATGTGTAATCGAAGCTGCAACTTCGGGTCCTGGGCCTGCAATTGACGCTCCCAGTAGTTTGACGGTGGCTTGCGGTTGCACCGTAAAATGCCGTGCTTGATGTCACCTAATGTAAAGTCCAATCCGCCAAATGTGTACACCACATCTCGCTCAAAAGCTTTGTACTGGCCAATGTTTTGCGGTACACCAAACTCTATGAGACCGTGTAGCACCATGGTATTGTAAATGTTGATGAAAAATGGCTGACGCTCATGCTTGGAAAGGCTGCCAACGTCAACCTTCTGCAACTTTGACGTTAATTTTAAGAAACGACGATACTTTTGACACAGTGGAGCATCAAAGTACACGGTATCATTGATTCCCGTCAAATACACATGGTTGGGGAGGCTAAATCCTGTCGCAATCCCGCGGGGGAAAGATTTAAGCGCATGAAGTTCTGCAATCGCTTCACGAACACGAAGGCAAACATCCATGGCTCCTTGCTGGACATCTTCAACGCAAACGTATTTCATATTGAGTGGAACAAATAATTCGTCGACTTGGAAACGCAAGTATGTGTCCTGAGCAGTTAAATCTGGGTTCACCATGTTTTCCGCAAAAACGACGTTAAGTACGCAATTCTTTGTGAACTCGGACAGAATTGTAGTCGCCTGCTCATCGGATTTACCAAACTTGTTCTTCAGCGCAAGAACTAGCTCAGCTGCCGTAATGCATGCTGTATATGTAGTGAAAAGCCCAACACGAACATCGCCGATAGTTACTAGTGCGCGCAGCTTGTCAGCTAATGTGTCCTCTACATAAGCTGGAGAGTCCGCCGAAATCTTTGCCAGGTCACTGTTTTGGTGAGAGCGTCCACCAGAAGTAGGTACCGACTCAACAGCAAGGCCAATAGCAACTGAGGCAATCGCTGAGTTGCGTAAGTTCCCACTATTAAATCCGGTATTGCTTGAGCCATCGCTACGAGAAGAGACAGGAGAATTTGACAAATGACCCGAATCACCTAATCCGCTAGTTTGTCCTTCGCTGCTGCTGTTGTAATTGCGTCGGCGAAGACTAGGTGATACAGGTGACACGGGGGCATTACCTGCACCAGTGCTGTAAAGAGAAGGCTGATGCAGCTTAGCCTCAAGTTCTAATGCCTCTTGAAATTCCGACACGTGCTCGGAGAGGAAAGACTGAATTGGCGCTTGGACAAATGGAAATCGGCAAATATCTTCAATTGATGGACGCTTGGACGCGTCTTGCTGCAGCATAAGCTGCACGAGAAGACGCAATTCACGTGAGAATGACGGTAAAATCGGCGGAAATTCACCTTTGCAAATTTTGGTGAAGATTTCTGGAAGCGTGGAAGCCTCAAATGGGCGCCGCAGCATGATCATCTCGTACAAAATGCACCCAAGAGACCAAATGTCCGACTTTTTGCCGTATGGCTCACCACGGCATATTTCAGGCGACATACTTTCAGGTGTACCACACGCCGTGTTGGCTGTATCATCTCCGGCCAACGCCTTGGAGATTCCGAAGTCGCCAAGCTTCACGACATTTTTGTGTGTGAGAAAAACATTTTGCGCTTTCAGATCACGGTGCAACACATTTTTACCGTGGATGTAGGCCACGGCCAAAACAAGTTGGGCAAACCAACTCATAATTACAGGCTCCGGGAAAGGCCCCATCTTTTCACGTGAGCGTAACTTCACCAGTTGACGTAGGTTACCACCATCTGAATACTCCATGACAATATTTAATTCGTCGTCAGCTAAAAAGTGATCGTAAAAGCGGACAATATTGACGTGGTACAACGATTTAAGCAAAATTACTTCATTGTCTGCTTGTTTTCGACCATTTTCAGAAATCTGCGAGATACGCACACGTTTAATAGCGACAACAGCTCCATCCAGTTTACGCCGCGCCAGAACAACAGTGCCATGCGTGCCCTTACCGATAGTTCGGATGACTTCAAGGTCCTGCCACATGCTTTTATTGGACGTGCGCTCAAGGCGACGGCTGAGCCACACGTGACGGACGAGCGTCTTTGCCGTGTTAACTTGGATAGGCTTGATAAGATAATCTTTAGCACCCTTACTGAGACAGGATGTAACAACATCCATCTCTTCGTTACTTGATGTCATCACGATAGGGATGTGGCCTAAAGTGGCAATGAGCTTCTGAATCTCATCCAGCAGCTCGATACCCGTCATCACAGGTAGCATAACGTCACAAAGCACCAAATCAAACTTGGCATGATTAGTCACGAGCAGGTCCAGGGCCTGTTGGCCGTTCTCCACAGCAAAGACCGTATACCGGCAAGACTTGAGGATGTCGATTGTTGCCATGCGCGTGAACTCATCGTCCTCTACAACTAGCACTGTCACTTCCGACGGGTCCATAGTAGAAGTTTAAAGAAAAGGTAAGATAAAGGCACAAATTGAAGCGATTACTGTGTTACGAAGAAACTTCAGCTTTGAGCGGGGATGTAAAGAAGTGGATAAACATCATTAAGTACAGTACATTTTTTCGCAATAGTAATAATGTGTGCGGGAGAGGTAATGATATCATAGGCTAAATCACGCCAAAAAATTTAAACAGGTGCCGTGGTTTCCAGCGCTACTTTGCTGCGCCTTGGGAAGGATACAACGTTGACATAATGGTGGTGCCTCCCAAAAGTACAAACGCACGACGGCGAATACGATTTCCTATCAAAGCTACGAAGAGCATGCAAGTTGATCTACTTTCTTCCCTGATGTGCTGGCACTCACAAGAACCTCAAGATAAAGAGCCTTACCCGTGATCTCGACAGGCGCATCAGATATCTACATGAAAAAGTGTGGTTACACCCCAATGTAAAGAAAATATGCATGTATGGTCAGTGAAGCGGGTTCCGCGAAGTGGACCCACAACGTCGTTAAACGTCGTTAAAATGCAGCGCTATATGAATACGCGAGGGCATTACGGTAAACATCATCACACAGGACCAAAAAGTAGGTATACTCAATATTTGTGTATTTGTGACAGACTATAATTAGTTGAAGTCAAATATATTCACTTTTGCTTATTCTTTCTTTCTGCGACTGATCGTTTTCTCGCGGTTGTTTTTTTGCTGTCACGTTTTCCCTGCGCACATACAGTGGATGACTACCAAAACCCGGATAAATCGATTTGACAAAAGTAGTTTGTCCACCCAGGACAAAACAAATTTATCCGCGAGGTTAAATTTGTTGAGACCAAATTTTCGTCTCCACAAATTTATCATGGACAAATTTATTTTCACGCGGCACCCGCGTGTCCTACAGCCCATCATGTCCGGGTTCTTGTCCATTCGTTCAAACATGTAGAGTTGACGCAAGTACCCCGCGTTGATGGAGATACATGGTCGAGCTTGCTGTACAATGTTGAACGCCTTTAAGAGCGTGTGGCCATCAAATACGCGATTCATAGCGCAGCACTGTGTGACTGGCCGTACACACAAATGTACAAGCACTGCCTTCTCACGCGCGAGATATCGGTTCAAGAATTGAAGACACTCGTCCAAGTGGGGAAACAGGAGCTCGTATTCCATATCCAGAATGTCGATCACCAAGATATCAAGTGGCTGTCACTTGCTCACCACGCATTCATTTAGTATTGGAAAAAAAGTTGTTTGCACCGCCATGAAATGAGTGCAACCTTTCCAGCCAAATTACTCCTGCCCAAGGCAACAATCGCTTGAATCTCATTCCTTTCCAGGAATGCGACATCCTACGAGACCACGCACCCACCACCAACTTCCGTCCGTCGTCAGTCCATCGCACTCTTCACAATTTAACTACAAAGCTGAACCGCTCGAGTTTCGTCTAGAATCAATGGCAAGTTTCCAATGCGTGCAGGAGTTGGAAATCCTTCGACTGACGGGTGGCAACTCTGACGATGGGAAAGTTGACTCACCGCGGACATTTCTCATTAAGTTGACACGAAAAGGATGAAAAAATGAGTTTTAGAGAAGGTTGGTTGCATAGAAGTGCGTGTGGTTTAACGAGGTAGTTCACCCATACCTATATACTTCACATTGAACATGCAGATCGCCTTCTTTTCTGCGCATAGATACGACATTGAAGCACTGGAACGTGCCGCGAAGGAAGGCGACGTTACGCTTTAGCATCATCTCTCATTCATCACATCGCGTTTAGATGTGCAGTCTGCCAAATTGGCCGAAGGAAGCGAAGCCGTGTGCATCTTTGTCAATGACGTCGCGGATGAAGCCACGATTTGTGTCTTACATGCTGGTGGTACCAAAGTCTTGTTGTTGCGCTGTGCTGGTTACGAGATAGTCAATATCCAGGTCACGAAAGAACTCGAGATGACCGTTCTTCGTGTCCCTGTTTACTCACCCTACGCTGTTGCGGACCATACGGCAGCGTTGATGCTGACGCTCAAACGCAAGATTAATCGCTCGTATAATCGTACGCGTGAGCTCAATTTTCGTCTCGAGGGGCTACTAGGCTTTGATATCAACGGCAAAAGGGTGGGTGTTGTCGGCACGGGGAAGATTGGCGCTCTGTTCGCACGGATCGCGGCTGGCTTTGGGTGCAAGGTTCTTGCTTATAATATCAAGGAGAGTCCCGATGCTCTGAGATTTGGTGCTGAGTACGTTAGTCAAGGTGAGGTCTGGGCGCGCTCGGATATCATTTCACTTCACTGTCCACTGTTGCCATCGACCAAGCATGTGATTAACGCCGATAGCATTGCCAAGATGAAGCACGGCGTGATGCTCATCAGCACGAGCCGTGGCGGCTTAATCGACACGAAAGGTCTGGTGAGTGGTCTAAAACGAAGCAAAATTGGTTCCGTTGGTCTCGACGTGTTTGAAGGCGAAGGAAGGCCCGTACTTTTACTCGATCGGTCGGGGGATCATTGCGGATGAAACGCTTGCCCGTCTTTTCACGTTTCCAAATGTCGTCATCACTGGACACCAAGCATTCTTCACGCAGGAAGCTTTGGATAATATTGGCCACACCACGATTAAAAACTTTAAGGCATACGAAGCGAAAGCGGAGCTGGTGAACGAAGTGAAGTAACGTAGTATCGCTCACTGGCTGTTTGTTTTTTCGGAATATAAAATCAATTGACCTCTTTGTTTACATTTCTAGGCCTGATGGGCCTAAGGGTCTATATAAATAACTGGTATTGACTACTGATATTTTGCGGTGAAAACTGAGAGTACGTTTTATCAACTTAAGGTTTTGGTGGTCAACCGACTTATTAATATTTATTTTTGTGGCGACAAATCAGATTTGTCAGGGGCGGACAAAAATTATTTGTTTTCCCCGTTTATCCGGGTTTTGGAAGTCATCCAGTGTACAACTAACCATATTACTGGATATCGCAATTACGTATAGGAATGGTTTTTACGGCTACGATTTACATTGTGCATATTTCGATTTGATTAACATTTTTCATGTGGAAAGACGTTTAACTGGGAATAAGTTACGTTAGGAGTGGAAGAACGTTTGACTGGGAAAAAGTTTACGTTACGAGTGGATTACTATTGCTAACAGTATGGTGAAGCACGCTAGCGCTCAACAGACATGTCGGCATCGATGTGGATATCCTTCCACTTCCTCAAGCACACGCTCTGATTCCAGTAGAGCGAAATTTTCATCACTGGTGGTGATCCGACTGGCGGCTCGATAGAGTGTCCGTACGTTTTTATCCGATCACGTTATAGCAAATCATCACCCATCAGGTGGACCACATAGTCGTGTTGATTAATATATTCTACGCTCACCGCAACAGTTGGAGTAATTAGTGGCGAAACGAATGCTGACCGTGTTATGGAGCACTGATCAACTGTACGTAACAAATGATGCAGAGACTGACGACTATCGAATGGAGTTCTCTGTAAACCTTCCTGTTCGTATACACTTTCTTGTATACGCCCGCCTTGTACACCCGTCGGCCTAGGTGGGATACGCTCTTGCTGATCAACACAAGGGGACCAAGTTCTTGGGTCTTGATAATGCTTAATTGCTTTGAACATGCGGCTTAAGTGGAAAATCTTCGCACGGTGTGACTTAATATAACGCAGGAGGCTAATTTGGAGGGCACTAAGACTTATCAATAACGTTACATGGCCCGACACTGACAGTATTCTCCGAGGTCTTCCAAACAAATTTACCACCTAGCGGTACCAATAACATCAAATTTAAGCTAATAAGGTCCAAGATGTTCTTCCCGTGAAATGAAACCTGCTGAGCTGAGTGTTCGTGGAATGATCAGGTTCTGGTTAGCGGACGTGGGCGTCGCCGACGGCCAATATACTTCCCACCGGGGCCCGTTGCCATTATCGGGTCATCAACGAGACACCCGAGCCAATTGTTACCGTTGTTTGGTTCGAGTGGTGCGCTGTTCCGTAAAAATCGCGGGGTGTTGACCCAACTTTGCTGATTTCAAAATGTCTAATGCAACCAAAGCCAATGGTGTAGCCGGTGCGTAAACGCACGGTGCAGCTAGCGCACAGAGGAAGACTTTTCTTTAGCGGCGATACGCCGCTACTTATCCGATACTCCCTTATATTAGGGCTTAGTGGGAGATTGCTCTCTCACTCGGGGCCAAGATTCCCTGAGTTTACGGTTAGTAACACTAACGCCTTTTTCCAAGGCTTCCCTTAGTAGGCTGTTTCTAGGGGATGCGCTACCCTTCTACGACACTCACTGCACGCGCGACCGTTCCGGATCGTGCGCCTAGCAGGATTCAGTGTATTTGTAAACTGATTTATATTTAATATATTTAATTAGTCTAACTTAATAAACTAATGTAAACTATATGTAATAATAGGTAGGACTTACTTAATCCGTACCTAGCCGAAATCTAATGTACACCACCTGTGTTCCAACACGTGGCAAGCTGCCACGCCTTCACCAAGGGCTCCCGCCCTGATTGGCTAAAACAACCAATAAGTCCGAACCTTTCGGACTGGTCAATACTGACCTTAGCCGTTGTGTATTTACGTACACCAACGTAACCAAATGTAACCCCGTTACATCCTCCCCCATCAAGACTATTGCCACGCAATAATCGATTATAGTTGGAGACCCCAACTGCCAGAACTCTGGCGTCGATGGGCACCTATAGTGGTGCGGATGATTCTCCCCGAGAAGAGGAGGTCCTCTACTCGGGCGACGATATCTCAGAGGAGGGAGCCCTTGGGGATAGCTCCCCTAATGATGACCGCTACGACGACGCCTAACGGCGATGTCGGCAGCCTAATCCTTTCCCCACACGTGGGGAAAGTGCGCTAACTCGCGCGCTACCATTGCCATCTTCGGACGGCGAATCCGGGTCGCCGAAAGCGACCATCAACAATGAGTTGGATGCGGCTCAGGAATCTCAACTTGCCGTATAGGCACTAGAGGCTGCATTACGCGCCCCTAAACGCCCTCCACGGGCGGAAGATCGCTTTGCGGGTCCTCGTGACCTCCAAAAGTGGGCTAAGAACGAGGTAAAGAAGGATCTGGCCTCTATACCCCAGGCCCTGCGGCTGCACAGCCGCGTCAAATCGCACGCCGGAAACAACTCCGGGAAAAACTGCTCACGCAGAAGCAGTTCACTGCCACCTCGTACCGAAAGCGTCTCGGGAAACAGGCACAGGGTGCAAATGTTGAGAACTTCCGCGAGGTCCACTTCGTTCTCCTGCAAGGGGAGGATGCCGAGAAGGCAGAGCAGAAGTTCCGCACTTGGGCGGAAGGGGAGAAACGTCTCCCTGACTTTTTAAAGCTGTACAACTGCTATTCCGAACGTGACGTTCGGATGGAGAGGGCATTGCGCTTGGCGTTTGCCAAAGCCAAAGCGATGGGGCAATTATCTGCCCCTTATTGCACGCGCTATGCTAGCGTCCGTGCCCTCGATGTGGTACCGAAGAGCAATGCAAGCTCTGAATCTGCCTCCGGCGAACTCCCAACTACTGGGAGAGAAGGGGCTGCCCCCGCCCCTTTGGTCGCCGACTCGTAGCGGGATTCTCCCGATCGAAAGCGTCAACGACGTCTCGGCAATCCTGCCGCAGGGGAGTCTCGGACTCCCACGAACTCTGTGAATGTGGATAACCCTTCCACTTCATCAGATACTGGGTCTCACCCCGATGATAGCGTCGCGCCATCAGACGCTCCACATGGAGATGTGGAATCCCCTCCAAATCGAGAACTGGAGAAGGAGGTCGCGAGATTGTGACGTGAGGTTCACGCGCGCTGTGATCGACACAGTCGTCGCATCCTGGAAGTCCAGGATGGATTACACGATGAGGCGGGTGCGATTGACCGCATCGAGAAGTGGCTTGACTCTCTTGAGTCTGCCCTTGGCGGGTTTCGCCGTTTTGAGGTAAGAGTTGAAGCTTCCCTTGCGGAGATTCGTGGCCGCATTTCGACCCTGACGGAGATGTTACTCCGCCCTGCCGTTTCTTACGGCTATCCTCCTTTACAACCTCCTCCAATAGGGGACCCGCCTCTGGGTCCTGGTATAGCATACCCACATAGAAGGTTGGATGCGTACGCATCGCCTTCGGAATATCCAAGGTGTACGCCAAGCCCTTTCGGGCTAGCACCTTGAAAGGTCCCACAAACCTGAGGCGCAGTTTATTTCTTAACACATTAGAAACTGCATGTGTAGGAATATTTTAGCGTTTAATAAAACACTTTCTCCTACTTTATACGCCTTTTTGTTACGCCGGCCCTTGCGGTCGCCCTGTTCCTTTTGCTTCTCTTGTCTTTCCGGCATGGCATCGCAAACGTGTCGTAAGACACTAAGGCGCGTCGATAAGAACTTATCGATGTGCTTTCGCACAGATACAGGGATCACATCAGGGAATCCTCCCCCCTCAAGCCCTGGGCCACACACACGTGGCGTCAACGG
>CM047587.1:19460648-19475402 GCA_026184515.1 Peronosclerospora sorghi | reverse complement strand
GGTCACCGTAAACGGGACTACCAGTATGCGTTGTTCGATATCAACGTGCTGGATGACTGCGAAGACATCCAGTCACGTCGATTCGATCGAAGTACAGACGATAGACGTCTGTACTTTATTGACCTCTTTTTCCAGGTTCGATATTATTCGAGCCGGAAAGGGTCAAGGAAGAACAGGGACGATAAAGACGCCCTGACTCAGAGTTGGAATGCTTTTGTTGACAACTACAACAAAAGCCCAGATGATTACGTGAATAAAGTTCACGTAATGCGCGATCGCTTTTTGAAGCACTCACGAACAGGCAAAATGGAAGACATCCATTTTGCTTGCATCAAAGAAGGGTTAAAGTATGGTATCCCTTCTCACCTCGTTTAACCGCGGTGTACGCAGGGCGCTCCTCGTCTGTCAGAGGAGGAGTTGCGGGGGTACGGTGGCTTATCCGTACTCGCCGAAATTCAGGGACTAATTGATACCCTGAATGCATCAACACCTACTGTTGATGCTACTTCGCATTATGAGTTTGAGACTTCTTCTCAAACTCAGTCAAAAGGTCTGGGGAGTCGTCCCTCAGAACCTCAATTGGTTCCCAAGAGTCGAACTCTTGGGGATATCCCAGCCAGCGTACCAAGTACTCGGTACGCTGCCCCTTCTTCAAAGGCACCGAGAGCTTCGAGATCAAGCGCTCGAGGATATATCGCTTATTCCCCTGATTATCAATCAGGGGCGGCGGAGGTTGAGAATTCCCTCGCCGTTGTTGTTGCGGAGCATGGTTCTTCGTTCCGCAAGCTCGAGGAGGGTTATTCCTCCTTGAGCAGCGATATGTCTCACTGTGTGAAGACATATAGGTCTCTTCGCGAGGATGTCCGCGACATCCTCGGGGCGCACACTGCCCTCCAGCAGAAGAATGATCTTCTGTATATTGAGCTTTCCCGCTATAAGGGAGAGCTCGATCGGCGCAAGGCTGATCTTGAGCAGTCGAAGGCGGAGGTAACGACTCTCCGCTCTGCTCACCAACGGCTGGAGGCCGATTACAAGTCTCTCTTGGGAGACTTGGAGAAGCACGGCATCTTCCGTGGTTCTGCGTCTCGTCGTAAGACAAAGACGAGTGATGCGGCTTGAGCCGCCCAACATAGAATGTTGGGTGAAGCCGCATTGCTGTGGGAATGTCTAAGGTATAGGCATTCCCCCGAATCTCTTGGACCTTGAAAGGTCCAATGTACTTAAGAAGCAACTTCCGTGTAGGGAAGTTGCTTATTGCATATGTAGGCAAATAAGTAGTACTTAATAATACTAATTCACCTTTAAGAAAGGAGATTTTGTTCTTCCTTCCTTGTTTATTCTGCATTTTGCTTCTGCTTGTCAAAAGCAGAGGCAAGTGCATCTTTTACATAGCGTATTACAGCTTGGCGCTGCAATACGAATTCATCTACTGCTTTATCAGCAGTAGGTGCATTGTCCTCGTTGTCTGCAGCCATTGCTGCAGACACATATTAATCGTATGCAGCTTCAGTTTCAATTGAAGCTGCTTCCGCTTCTACTGTATTTTCAGTAGAAGGGCCATCGTTTTGTTCACAAGTTGCAGTAGCAACTTGCGCATTGACTCGCTCAAAATTTGAGCGGGTCCCTCCCCCCCTTAGATTTGGCGTACCACCAAGTAAAGCTGAGGTTCGTGGATGCCTTAAGGCATTCACGCAGAACGGTGTATGCTTAGTTGAAGCATGCACCGAATTGTAAATCGCAAATTCAGTGAGTGACAGGTAGTCATTCCACTGTTCAAAGGCATGTGCGTATGATCGCAACATGTCTCCGAGAACGCGGTTAACCCGTTCCGTCTGCCCATCCGTTTCCGGATGGTCCGCAGTTGACATCTTCAACTGGGTTCCCAACAATGAGAACGTTTCTTGGCAGAAACGTCCTGTAAATCTCGGATCTCGATCCGAGACAATGTCTTCCGGCATTCCGTGCAAACGGAATACCGTATCAACGAATATCCGCGCTGTTTGAGCGGCGGTTACGTTCGCTGATACTTCAGTAAGATGTACCATCTTACTGAAACGGTCTACAAAGACCACTATTCCAGTCTTCCGACTATTGTCGGGTGGAAGACCAAATACGAAGTCCATTGAAATGGACTTCCAACACTCTGTCGGAACCGGCAGAGATTGCATCGGAGCCTGTGCAGACTGCGCAGGCTTAACGAGCTGGCAAATCTCGCAAGCGCGTACGTATTTTCGTACCCACTTGTACTGGTTTCGCCAGTAAAAGTCACGTGCGAGAGAAGCGTATGTCTTCTCTCGACCTTGATGCTCCGAAATCGGTGCATCATGATACTCAAACATAATTTGATGTTTGAGATCGTTTGGAACGAAGATGCGACTTTCATCTTTTTGGTCTGTGCTGTAGAGAAGCGTAGAGCAGCAGACCATCGTGCAGTCGATATCGATGCACGCAAGCGCGGAGGAACTCTGGGAGTTCGTCGCGTTTCTCACTTGATTGATTACGTAAGTAATCAATCAACAGACTTGTATCCTCGTCTGTTTTGTACTCATCGCGTACTTGTCGTATAATTGACGACGACAAAGCAGTGCAACGGATCGCGTTTGCACTGGCACCTTCGGTTACGGACGGTTTCGTCTCGTAATCGGGCCTTCGTGATAGCTCATCCGCTATCACGTTCAACTTTCCGGGTTTGTATTCAACGTAAAGTTGTATTCAGCAAAGAATGACAGCCATAGAGCCATTCTTTGAGAAATGTGTGGTGAATTCACGGCCGCGCGTAGCGACGCATGGTCCGTGTAAACCACAAACGGCCTATCTCCCAATAGATAGATCCGAAACTTGGCCAGTGCGTACTTCATGGCAAGGAGTTTCTTGTCATGCACTGGATAGTTGCGCTCGGCTGGGCGCAACTGACGCGATTGATAGCATATTACGCTATCACGATCATCGTGATCACGCTGCATCAAAGCACAGCCGATAGCGAAATCGCTCGCGTCGCAAACGACGTGGAGCGGACGCTCGTTATCGGCTATAGCTAAGACAGGCGCTTCAGTCAAGCTTTGCTTGACTGCATCAAAAGCATCTTGGCATTGGGTATCCCAATGCCATTCGACATCTTTCTTAAAAAATTGAGAAAGAGGTCGTATCAACCCAGCATAGTTGCACGAATACTTGTGCAAATATGTTGCCAACCCAAGGAACTTCCGAAGTTCCTTAACGTTGTTTGGCGTAGGCCATTCAACGATCACCCTGATCATTTCTGGATCAGGACGCACCCCGTTCTTGCCCACAAAGCATCCAAGAACGGGTATCTCAGGTGCACCAAAGGTGCACTTCTTCAGATTTGCATAGAGCTTATGCTTACGCATAAGCTCTAACACTCGACGTAGATGCTCCCTATGGACATCTACATCGCCTTTATCGTGTTCACCCTTACTATTGATGAACACGTCATCGAAATAACTCGGTGCGAATTCTCGCACCGGGCGTAATAGATGCGTTACACATCTGTTAAACGTAGCAGGGCATTCGAAGCCCCTGCGGCATAACAAGCCACTCCCAAAGCATGCCGCTTGGGGTGCTTACCGCCGTGAGAGGGATATCCTTCTCACGCATTAGGATTTGATAAAATCCATCTCTTAGATCGAGAGCACTAAAGATGGTGCTCCCGCACATGCCATCTATGATGACATCCTTCCGCGGTATCGGTGTCTGTGCCGGTACCGTCGCTGCGTTCAGCTTGTTGTAAGCGTGAACGATTCTCCACCTACCTTTGGACTTCTTCACACAAAAGGTGGAGGTAGAGTGCCGTGAGGTAGACTCCCGCACTTGGCCTGATTTACGACGAGCTTCGAAGAACTCGTCGATCGCTTTTACCTGATCACGCGGCAACGGCCATTGCCGCGTAACACAATACTTCGTACCTGGCACGAGGTCAATCTCATGACGAGTTCCCTTATCCTTAGGGAGCTCGCTAGGTACTTCTTCTGGGAATACGTCAGCGTATTCCCGAAGTACCTCATAAAATGAGGAGTTCGCTTTAAGCGACTCCCAGCTCTGCGCTTCAAAGCGCTGAACTCTCGTTTGATCATTGGGAACCTCTTTCCCAATGTTTTCCACTTGTAATGTGGATATTCGTTCACGAATACCCACTACATTATCTGTTGCAACGATGATACAGATCTGTTCGATCTGACCATCGTGCAAGTTTCTCATAAACTTCTTCCAGCTTAGCGCTGGAAGAGCCATCACCTCCGAACCTTCTTTCGGAGGGTGTTCCATCAACAGAGACTGGGTAGCTAATCCGGTCTCCGTTTGCGTCAAGACGTTGATCGTCTCGACGGAACTGATCATGCAATCAGACGCACTCGTCTGACTGACTGCTACACGGTGATTACGATTAACCGTGTGCGAATACTCATCATCATGGTGGTCACTGCCTACCATGGAATTTTGGCGATCAGATGTGCTTGTCTGATCGGCCGCCTTTTCTGCGACACGGTGGTCTTTATCACCCGTGCGCATGGCTAACGCAACGTGGTGGGCACTGGCCACCACGGAGTTTTTCTCACGATTGCACTCGATCGAGAGTTCACTCTCATTAACACGGAATTCATTCGTCGTGTTGGAACCTTCGGTCGCACAGTGGGTGTTTCCCACCGTGGATATCACTTAATTCTCACGGTGGTCTTTATCACCCGTGGAATGTTTCTCTCCAACACGCAACGACTCTTCTGTTGCGTGTGGTAGTCCCTCTGGACTCTCACCAGCGGAGGTACCTTCCGCTGATCGTGTCAGAGCAGACCTGGTGGTGCCATCGCTATCCACCAGACTGTCTGACGCTGCGGTTTTATCCTCTGATACAGCCGGATTACACACAGGGTGATCAGATCCTGTGCGTCCGCCGCAGTCGATCGATAGGTTAACCCAGTAGATCGAAGGTTTAAACTTGGACATCCATGGGATTCCAAGTATCACTTCGAACTTGTCATCTAAATCGAGGACGATGAATTCATCCTCGAATGACAGTTCATTCAACTCGAAGCGTGTTTTAATAACACGCTTGGAATAGTCACGGTTGAACCTGTTGCTAACCGGACTGACAACATACTTCGTGGGGTCTCTACCTCCACGAAGCTCAACAGCGTTAGACTCTGAGTTCTAACGAAATTGTTTGAAGCTCCTGTGTCAAACAAAGCTCGCATGGGGACATCGCTCCCGTGCGGCTTAACCTCCAGGGTGATAAGAGGCTTACCATCACCCTGCACCTTTTGACAGGACATAGTCCCGTCTGGGGCTATTACCCTCACATGCCCTATGTCGGCATGTGGGATAACATTCCCAGTAGGGCGCCCCGCCCCTACTGGCGATTCTCGTTTTTTGCACCAACAGGGTGATGTCCCTGTTGGTGTCGCCGTGCAGCGGACGGTTCCGTCCGCTGACTGCGTGGCACCGGACGCGGTGCCATACACTCATGGGCAAAATGCCCCATTTTCGCGCATCTATTGCAGAGATTATTCTTCTTAAATTTCGGTTGCTTCGTGTTCGAAGCAACCGCAACCGATAGGTCCGTCGGCTCTGGACCTCCACCGCCCATGCTCTGGAGCGGGTGGCTGTTTCTTGAGACGAAGTGTGAGCTTCGTCTGCCTGACTGCTGATTGTTGACATGCCGTTGCGGCATGTCAAAAGCGAAGGGCTGTTGAGCCCTTCGGCTGTACCCAGCATGAGATGACGCTGATCGCATGCTGAACTCCTCACGGATGCTCATATCAATGGCATCCTGTAGAGTCTTTGGCAGGTGCCGGTAAAGACTCTGTTTGACGGGACCATCATTGAGTCCCTTCATGAAGCCAGTGACCTGCATAGCAGGGGGCACCGGCTCATACACAATATTTGACATCAAATATTGCGTCTTCTGAGCGTAAGCTTGAAGGTCAAGCTTACCTTGCCGGAGTTCCTTAAACTCCTGCCGACTACTTAGCTCCATTTCTGGAGCTTCAAAGTTGAGCTTTAGCTCAGCTTTAAATTCCTTATAAGTAAGGAACGCAGAGTCATCAGTGGCTCTGCGACTCATCGCCCATGCCCTGGCTCTTCCGCCTAGATATGTTGTGGCGAAGTACGCCTGTTGACGTTCGTCAACAATATTTTGCGCAGAGATGGCATCTTCCACCTCTGCGAACCATCTACGAAGGGGCTCGCCCCCTTCGCCGGTAAAGGGCGGTACTCGCGCCTTTACTACTTCAATGCTATGCGTTGCAGGTGCAGTTGCGGTCCGCGCTGCCGCTGGTGCGGGCCGTACTGGATTTTCTAGGTGGTTTAGCCTAAAGCAGATCACCACCTGTACCACTTCCTCCGGAGACTTACTCTTGAGGAAGGTAATGATGTCGGTCCCCATAGACCGAATCATTTCCGCCGTCGCGTCTTTGCTACGCGATGAGAAGTGAGGGAAGTGTTTATTCACCTCTTCCAGCTTTCTTTCTCGCTCGGCAACCGTCATGTCTCGCGACATGATGCCGAGCGGCTCTTAATCTTCGCTCCGCTAGTTAACTAGCAGAACGGAACTGTGGTCGTTAAGACGTACCACAAAGTGCTACCAGGTGTAACAGGACTGATCCTGTTACTGGCTTACACTGTATCTTGCGAGGAAGCGCGCAATACAATTAGGGCAGGATTAGTTGGTAACAACTAATCCTATAATAAAAGTAAATATATTAATATTCACTTATCTGTTAGAATGCAAAATTAAGAGTGTTTATTTAATGGGTGGTTTAGAGGCTAATAGTATAGTAACTAACTAATTAATATAATAATATCAAGTCTTTAACTAACTGTACTATTAGTTAACCTGCAAGATTCGGTATTTATACCGAATCGACTTTTCCTTCTTAGATTATAATAACTTATAATCTCTTATTTAAATTTCAGACAACGCGTCTGAAATTAAACTGTGATATTCTAACTTGAATATCAATTATGTAATGGCACCCCATTACAAGGGCTTAGTGGGAGATTGCTCTCTCACTCGGGGCCAAGATTCCCTGAGTTTACGGTTAGTAAGCAATAACGCCTTATTCCAAGGCTTCCCTTAGTAGGGAGTTTCTAGGGGAGGTGCTCCCCTGCTACGACACTCACTGCACGCGCGACCGTTCCGGATCGTGCGCCTAGCAGTATTCAGTGTATTTGTAAACTGATTTATATTTAATATATGTAATTAATAAACTAATGTAAACTATATGTAATACTAGGTAGGACTTACTTAATCCTTACCTAGCCGAAATGTAATGTACACCACCTGTGTCCCAACACGTGGCAAGCTGCCACTCCTTCACCAAGGGCTCCCGCCCTGATTGGCTAAAACAACCAATAAGTCCGAACCTTTCGGACTGGTCAATACTGACCTTAGCCGTTGTGTATTTACGTACACCAACGTAACCAAATGTAACCCCGTTAGAAAGGGTTTGTGTGGCGAGTCTTTAAAAAGAAAAAGAGAAATTAGAATCATCTTAATATCGACCAACCAGATATTCTTTTTTTAAATGTTTCTTTGTCCATCTTTGCGTATATTTGTTGAAAAGTAAATGTCGATTTATACCTTGAATATACTGAATTTGTCTTCGTTGAATTTTGCCACAGCCAAGTATCCGTTAACGACAAAGACAATCCCCCAAGATAGCTCGCAGACAGTACATGAAGATAACCAAGTTGTGGTGAAGTGCTATTGGAAATTTTATACCAGCATGTACCAGTGTACCAGTTATCAAGTTGGAGCGATCGGGTTGGCTAAAATGATGGAGTGTTTTGGGGCAATCGTGTGTCTGGAGTGTAAGGTACGCAGATTTAAGGTGAGGCACACGGTTTTGCATGTAGTTTACATATTGAATGTTAATTGGGTATAAAATATAGTGTTCGTTTTACTTTTGGTTGAATAAGTCGCCGCTCCGCAGGAGTTATTGGGAGCAGAGGGATAACACGGTACCCTCTAGCTCATTATTTCCAGTCCAGGACATAGCTCCACCGGAAGTCCCACGACGAGAAGCACTCACTTCGTTCACTCACCCTTCAAGCCCCACACGTTTGGAACGTGTTATTCGCTCTCGTATTGCCTGGGTACCCACATTGCGTCGAGCGATCTGCCCCAGGTTATTGGTTGGGTCAACGCGCCATTCCGCCGGTCCGCCCCAAATTTCTATTGGCTGGGTATACGCGCCGTTCCGCCGGTCCACCCCAGAACTTTGATTGGATGGGTCCCCTCGCGGCTGTGTGCAGTCAGCCCCAGATTTTTCCCCGCATTTAGAGTGACTATTTTCGCTCCATTTCTAGATCGATTTCGTTTGGATTATCTATCGTTGGTTTTCGGTATAAGTACCCCAGAAGCGGTACACCCATATCGGTACCTACCAAGATCTATACTAAGCGACGGCCCAACGAGTGTGTAACCACCATGCACAAGGTGAGATGATTGAAGACAAATCGGAATCGGCGTCCTGCAGTGCTAATCGGTCACCTGATCGGCACTCAGGCGAAGGTTCGTGAAGTACCACCCCCCGTAAGTTGGTCGGCTGGGCGCGATGGTGGTCAGGTTCCGGACACTTCGGTGTTCGATTTCGAACTGGACTCCACCACAATACTGCTAGAAGTTCGGATGTTCAGAAGGGGTCATTAATGCATTTTCATGCACGACTCGGACATCTGAACTACGATGCCATTGAACGTCTTGCGAAAGATGGTTCAAGTGGCATCGAACTGACAGATCATAAGCGTCTGAAGTGTCTGACGTGTGCCTAGGGCAAGCAAACAAAGAACTCACGGTCTGTCAGATACAGTGGTACCAATTCGCCAATCGAGCCGATTGGTGGTGTTGTATGTTCCAATATCAAAGGTCCGATAACACCAAAGGATAGGCTCGGTCCGATATATGATCAACTTTGTTTATCATAAGTCAAATTACGTCAGAGTATTCCTGGTCAAAAGTAAAGATGTTGCGGCCAAAAAGTTTGAGCATTTTTTGGCGTTCTTCGAGCGTCAATTTAATGTAACATGTGTATACTCCGTACCGATGGGGGTTACGAGTACAAGAATATCGATGGATTTTGTTCCCAGAATGGTGTTGAGAGTCAGATTAGTGAAGCCAACAATTAGTCAAGCAACTGGAAGGCAGAGCGCATGCATCGTACAGTCAGTAATATGGCAAGTTTCATGTTATTTGCCAGTAAATTCCCGTTTATTTTTTGGGGGTATGCGGTTCAATATGCCGATTGTATATTAAACCGCAGCCCAAGTAACGCATATTTACGCAGGCAATCGCTCTGGAGTTTGTTACAAAGAAAAAGCCGAATGTAGGCGAAACTGGGTCATTTGGATTTTTTTTGTACCGTGTAGCGTAACCTCGGCAAGGAGTCGCTAGCACACTGTGATCAAGTAGCAGTCATCGTTGGAAAAAGCGAAGAAGTCAAGAGTCATAAAGTTTAATTTAAAAGTGAACGTAAGTTGTCGTGTATCAACATGTTAAAAACATTGAAACCCTTGACGAGACTCAGAACAAACGAGTTCAAGAACAATTGCTCGAAAATCACCAATAAGGGGATTTCGATCACCACTCCCAATACGAAACAGAAGATACCGCGCAAAAAATGCTTGGAAACGCGAGCGTTGTGTAACGCAAAGTGCTGCGCCAAAAATAATCAAGATCCGTTAAGTATTGATGGAGATACGATTGAAACTCCATCTCAAGTTGAAGATGTGGGGTCCGTTAATCTTATAACGGAAATGGACCCCAAGAATTTCGATCAAGCGATGAAATCATCCAAGAAGGAGCAATGATTAGTGGCATTTCAAGAGGAACATGATGCCCTGAAGAAAAATAAAGTGTGGAGTGTTGTGGATAAGCCTGCTGGTTGCCGAAAACTTTCACACCAATTGGGTTTTCAAAACCAAATTAGACCAAGATGGAAATGTCGAAAGGTACAAAGCCCGACTCGTTCCATGTGGCAAAGAGAAGCGTTTTGGTATCGATTACACTTGACTTTCGCCGCGTTGATAGATATGAACACCGTTAAGACGGTATTAGCTCTGGTGGTCAAGTGGAATGTGCCTGCTCGGCATGGAGATATTCCGAATGCTTATGTAAAAGCAACGAAATATGAGCACGATATTTTTTTGTTCGTACCGCAAGGTATTCAAATGGAAAGCATTGAGGACAATCGTGTTTCACGATGTGCAAGTACTTAAGCTTAAAAAGACACTTTACGGCCTTAAACAGGCAGGGCGGTTGTCGAACCGCCTCATACATGGAAAACTTATTAGTTTGAATTTCACACAGTGCATCACAGACATGTGTCTGTATACGAAGCACGTGGATGGAAATACTATCGTTGTTGGAATTTGAGTTGATAACTTTATGATGACTGGCACGTAGGAGGAGCTCGTCGACAAATTTTTTGAAGATATGAAATCTTTGGAAATAAAAAACTGGGGTAAAGTTTCCAAATCTCTCGGAATACGCGTCAACTTTGCGATAACTTTGATACATGCTGGATCAAGAATGGGCGATTGATGCTATTGTTTCAGATTTCAAGCTCGAACGTGCGAACCCAGTCAGAAAGCCAATCGGTCAATAATATGAAAAGTTGGCGCTACAACCGAGCGAAGTCCTTAAAAGAACTGGCTTAGTCACAAGTAAGGACTTTCAGTCTCTGGTCGGTAGCTTACGTTGGATAACGAGGTGCACGCTCCCACATATTGCATTCTCAGTGCACAAGGCAACTCGACGGACCCATGCACCAAACTTTTCCGACTGGCAGCTCGTGAATCGAATACTTCGATGCCTCAAGGGCACCAAACATCTGAAGTTTTGTATGGGGTGCCCTCAAGACGCAGACAAAATTTTCAGCAAGTTCTATAGCGACGCAGATTACGATGGTTGAAAAGTCGACCGTAAATCAACTCATGGTGGCCTCATTTTTATCGATGGCATGTTGGTTTCGTGGATCTGCAAAAAACAAGGTATTGTGTCGTTAATCACCATTGGAGTAGTATATTATGCTGTTTCCACCAATGTGGTGAATCTTTTCGGATTCAAGGAACTGATTGATGAAGTACAAGTCAATATGAAGCTACCCATGCAACTTTGCATGGACAACCAAGTTGCAATCAAGGTTTTCAAGGGTATTGAATCAAGCTCCAAAATGAAGCACGTCGACATTCGAGTCAATTTTATTGTATCAAAGTTAAAAGATGGACTTATGGAGGCTACCTACGTATCTACGAAGGATATGCTTGCTGATGGTATAAGGCCTTATCTGCCCCAAGATTCGAAGATCCACGCGCAGCGCTGTCCCTTCAAGATACTTGACTTCACTTCGAAATTCGCATTGTGGAGGAGTGTTAAAATAGTCGGTCTATTTCTAATTATATAGTATAATTAGGTTGTGGAGAAGTTTTAAAATGCTGTGTAAGTGGTATAAACGGTGCAACTTAGGTTTGAATTTAGGTTTTATTAGGTTTTATTCAAACCTAAAAATCGGTTTCAAATTTTTTAGGTTTAATTAAGCCATGATAGACAGATAGAAGTTTACCATAACTTCAACATTTGTTACATAAGTTCATGTTAGCTAGTTAATCCCTTTTCAATATACATCCCATTGATTAGTTCTGATTTTGCATCAAAGCCCACCAACTCCGCAACAGTTGGTGGTCAGGACACAAGTGAGAGAGGAAACTGGGGTCTACCAAGAAGACTGAGGACATTCATGGGCACGACCCGGGTCGGGAGGCACTCCTCCCGACCTGACTGCCACACTGGCTACACTAACCAGGGTAGTAGGGGGGTATGCAGCAAGGAGGAGGACAACCTCTCGATGAGGTTGTACCGGAAAGTCAACTTTCTGATTCGGTATCAGAAGATAGTGGAAGCGTGCGCTGTCGAAGGACAACCCCAGCGACTCAAGACAATCCGTACGGAAGGAGTCTGGCAGCAATCGTGCTAGGATCATCGCTGAGATGTACCGCCACCGCTGTCCAGACCGTTCTTAACGGGGTGGGGAGGACTGAAGGGGTGGTCCAGTCGACGAGTACTCTCGAGATGTCTGTACAAGAGACAGACGCGGGACAGGAATCGGCCACGCTAGAACACGGGATACGGGAGGCTTAAGCACGACGGCCTTGGCTTCAAACATGGAAACATCTGATCCAGCATTTTTTCGTATGCATTTTCAACAAACAACAAAGCAAGAAGCAACATTTTACATCTGCGAGAGTGGATCGGAAACGATTACCAAAGGTGACTGCCACGGAGACGGACAAATTACTGGAATTATATGAAATGATCGTTATTCAATTGTATCAGCCGTGGACGAGATGGAGTTCACGAGTGGTAAAGGCGGTGGAGAAGACGTGGGCATCGAAGCAATCATTGACCACCTTACTACAGCGTGAAATTGTCCAAGCCCGCGTCCACATTGCGGAAAAAACAGATGAGCCGACACCACCATTACTACGATGGGCAGAAAAGGTTCAGGGTCAACAGCAGCAAGAGGAGAAGAAAAAACAGAAGCAATTTCAACTCCCCTTTATGTTTTAACGCATACGTACTCCCCGGAAGCAATCAAGCGGCTGCGATCTCTTTGTGGACAACAGTTTCGTTGGTGCATGAATGAAGACCTACGTGACGGCACAGAAGATGAATGGTTAATCGTTAAAGGACTTGCAGAAGTAACGATCGTAGTACGCTCTTTGCCGCAGTTCCTGCGGAAGATAATGACCATGGATAATAGGCTCCGTCTAATGCAGACGATACGGGCCAAGGTAGAAGGCTGCGTCGTGATGGAGCTGAATGGAGAAAACGAGATTAAGGAGGCATTTATAAGCACCCGGAAATTGCAGGAGAGTATTGCCACAGCGGCAACATCAAGAGGCAACGGGACAGCTCGCCTGTGGGAAATGGTGGCGCAGGTAACAACAATCAGTTAAGACAAGCCGAACCACATAATCTATTTCTTCTTTCCGAACAGAGAGATAGCGAGACGATATGTCGGGGTTGTGGTACCTTTCTTGAGGAAAGATCATCGCCTATCTAACATGCACAACGATGAGATAGATAACCCAGGTGATACGGAGGCCACATGGAGACGACAGAGCGAGGCTCAAGGATCGGACCTACCGTTACAAGGCGTTTATACAATGATTATCCGGGATAATTCCAGGATGGTGGATATGACTAAGGTACATATGTTACTCAAGCATCATATCCACTTGCCTTTCCATTTGGAAAACATGGACACTGAAGGACCTTTTCTTCGAGACATCTACGGAATGGAGGGTGGTATGTGATGTGAATTAGTGGGATGTCTGGAAGGTATGCGCGGAAAGCTGAGAATCGCCTGGGGCGAAACGATATTCACTATCGAGCATCCCACCATGCGGGGAAGAAAACAGTGCGCACGCTGCGGTCAACCGGACCATCAAATCAGAGCCTGTACTACAGATATGCAACAATTGCTACAGGAAACATGCATAGTCATCACTACGAAGGAGATTGGAGAGCTCAAAGCCCCCGCACCGACTTTCACTAGTATGGAACTACTTCGTACTGAAGTAGCGGCGAACCGGATGCAGTGTCGTAAGGCAGACCATATCAGCGCGGGTCAATCAGGACAGCAGGAAGTACCACCCAAGGAAGAGCCAACTCCTGCGGTATCGGACGTCCAGGAGATAAAGGACACCGACACACTCACATTGGAGGAGAAGGGCGTGAGCGTCCAATAAAGGCAACTTGGATCACAAAGGAAACCTTACGGAGACTAAAACAAGGCCACGCTTTACAGGCTAACAAAGGAGGAACCACCGAGGTCGGCCAAAAGAAAGGGGTGGACGCACCAATAGATGAGACAGCTGGTCCAAGACCACCTGTATTAAAAGACACTTCAGGACAAGTGCGGCGAAAACCGACGAATTCGGAAGAAGTGGAGCTTGGAATGCGAGAACATACGGCCAAAAAAGCTATCATATCGACACTAGCGTCTTTGGTTGAGGTTGAAGGAACAGTGACATGGAATAAAGTCACATGGAAACGGTCAGGACCCCAGAATAGGATCTCCCACATAGCCCTGGCCTTCAGAGGTGGGTGTTACACGAGTGCGGACACCGGCGACCGGGAACTGTCAAGTAAACGCGATAACACAGGCACTGGCGAGCTCACAGATGGATAAATTCCCACAGGTACTAGCGACCCTGGCCGAAAACGTGAAAGCCGTAGGCCGAGCCAGAACACTGATCGATTTCGAGAGGAAATTACCGGTCGGGATTCTCAAACAGACGTTGACAGCGTTGGGGCGGGGTCACGACAAAATTTCTGCCAAGGTATCAGCACAGGAGTTCCGCAGTATCTAAGAGGGTATGCATTCAGTGGTTCCACCCTACAGGACCTCGTCCCGGCTACAGCATGGGGAAGCAATGACACGCTAGCAAGTATTTGCGCGATGCTACAACGAGATATTTTCGTGGTAAACACATTACCAGGAGGAGTGGCATACGGGGCGGTACACTTCCGCCCGGAGGTGCGTACCATCAACTCTCTAACATACATTCATAGTGGAGAATACACACTAGGACTGGATGAGCGTGCTTAACAAGTCAAGGATATGAAGAAGAAGTCAGAGAACGGTACACAGCAGATGCTGTTGTTTCTACACTTCGAAGAGGCGCACGACGCTGTGGTGGAGTCAAGTTCGAAATCGAATACATTTGTATCGACAACCT
>CM047587.1:19392469-19455648 GCA_026184515.1 Peronosclerospora sorghi | reverse complement strand
TGAGAGAAGACCAAAACCGGTCTAAACTCCAACCAATGTTACAATGACCAATATGCCCACGTGAAGACCCAATATGCCCGTGAAAACCCACAAACGATATCTCCACGTAAAGACCAATCCAGTGAATAGCACGTTCCAAACGTACTTGACTTAAAGTGTCGAGATCGCCAAATCGTACTCCCGTCGAGGGACTTCCGGTGGCCAAAGTGCGCGTGCGGCGCGTCCAGACCGGGTATAATAGGAGAGAGGGGATAATCCAACCTCTGCCACCAAACACTCCGCGGCGGGCGGAGGCGACTAGTGTACGTGAAAAGAAGAACGGCGACCCCTTGCTGCGGTGTAGACCAAGACCAGAAGAGGTTTTTGCCACTTATTCCTAGACCAAAAACCTTTACTTGGCAAAATCCGTAACCAAAAGACTCTTACTTGGAAAAACCGCAACTAACCAATAATACTACCTCCCTATGGTCCCTAATGTACCCACACAAAATTATGTAAAATACCCAAAGTCAGGTGACTCACCCAAGACCAGCGTTCTTGATACTCCTTGAATTTGATAGGCTAAAAAGCCCCCCTTGTTTAGACCAATCCGAAATTCGACCAACTGCCTTGACCAAAAGTGACCAAATTTGTGGTACACTTCACCACAACGCTGCCTGTTTGCACGGACAAAGGGGGGGAGACAGTACCGCCGGAACAACTATACAGGACGTAGACATGTGCAGCGTGCCGGTAGAAACATGCGATCTATGGTCACAATCTACTGAACGCCCAGACGTGCTGATGGGATCTCCATGCAAATCACCCCGACAATGCCGTCGGCACCCCATACTAGTGGTCAGGATCCATTACCAAGAGGAGAATGAACCAGGCTTCAACGGTCTGAACTAGTGACTGAAGGGGAGGAACAGATCTGTAAGAATGCCTGGAATAGTCTCAAGGAATATTGGACTGTCCATATACGGGTCGAATTTTCGATGGTAACAGCGACAAGGATGACATGGATGGAAGCGGCTAGGCGGGAGGCAAATTAACTATTACATTTGCTAAAACCGACTCGAGTAGGACCCAACATCTTAGATCTAGTGGACGAAGCAGTGCTGAACCAACTTACGGTATCATTTCGAGAACAGTGCTGATATGCGGTGATAGACCTCGGGAAACGAGGAGCATGTGAAGGAATCGGGGCGGCGTGGTTTCGGGATTGGAAAAAGTCGGGTCTCCAGTGTTCCAACCTCGAAATTAAAGGCGGCCATTATGAACAGCAACAGCGTGGGAGAAGATACGTCAAGCGGACTATGGCGAGAATAAACTAATTCGTTTATGTGCGCCAAAACATACTGCGGCTTTGGCACGAAACATCCTCTGTGCGCATTTATATGGGGAACAACAGGCTCAGTTACTAGGCGCAGAGTTTTGGCCGATCTATTCGATCATTACATTACTCAAACGACATCATACGCTCGCGGTGACAAACATGGAATATTGGAAATTAATCAGAAATATCGATAGTGGAGGAGCGAGAGCATGGTGGAATCTGGCTACCTTTTTTGTGAATCGTTAAGACAGACCAACTCGGAGGAAGTATCCACAGTGACTCAGATGTGCTCGGATGGTGGGAGAACTGATCGATGCTAAGGGCAGTCAGACGAAGGCACGATTCCAGCATCCTTTCCATCGTGACCCTCTTAAAGCGGATGTATATACATGCTTTCTATCGTTACTTAAGAAGGAATATACGCTGGTGAAACCACAAGATCAACTAGTAAGGCGACCTCAGGACATATGGATAACCGGCCAAAATGTGAGGGGGTTTCCGGCGCGTTTTCGACTGGAATTGATGCAGGCAGGCGAGGCGAGCGCGACGACTGTCGCCTGATATCATTTTCCTCCAAGAAACGCATATTGACTCGACTTAAGCGGCGGAGGAAATGACAAAAGCTTGGGAACGTATGTGGAACAATAATAGTAATAGCAACGCCTTTCTTACTGGAGCATCTCAAAAACTAAGGCGGCAGGTGTGGCTATTTTGCTTCATCCTCGAATAGCGTCAGAGGCACAACCTTGGAAGACAGAAGAATGGAGTTCACGATTTATAGGAGTGACTTTTTGAACATGGACGTTGGCAAACATTTACGGCCCAACAGGAGATAATCTGGAAAAGGAAAATTTCTTTCACACGCTCCGAAAGATATGCCCATCGGCTGATTAACACCTAATAGTCGGCAGTGATTTTAACTGCGTGAAAAGTCCAGTGTTAAATAGGCTAGGCGGACACAGGTCAGCATAGACGTAGAGTAAGGAGTTATCATCGATGGTAGAGCTATTATGATTACAAGACGCACGATTAAGTATGACTTCAGCACTCGAAGAGATAATCCCGATCACGTCAGCGAATTTCTTTACGTACTGGAGAGGAGCGCAAGCTAGCCGCATAGATCGGTTCTATCTATCCAGCAGTCTCGTGGGTTGGATCCAATGGCTCTACACGACGGAGCCAGTTCAACACTAGGACCATGAGGAGCTTCAACTACACCTACGGTCTCCTCGTACAGATACGATCACTAAACGGATTCCGATAGAGGAATACCCTTTTCGAGGTTCCAGTGCTGTTGAAGTCCAACAAGAAGTGAGGAACGCCATCCAACAGGTGACAGAGGTGTGGGAGCATCACCAGATTCCTTGGGACTGTCGAATGGGGAAGTACTGTCAAGCGTTGCAACATACCAATAGACGTCTTAAGTACCACCGACGCAGAAGAGCCAGCCGCTTGAGACGACGACTGCGGGACAGTTGTACTACAAGAGATGAACTGATAGCGGGTGGAATGGTAGATCGAAAGATGATCAAGTCAGGCAAGAAGGGGCGTTTTCTGCATCGGGCTTCATCAGACATTCGATGGTTATATAAACGTGTCACAATTTGGGAGACAGACCAAACAGTGACGAAAATAGACTTCGAGAGCGAGGATACACGACATTCACCAGCCAAAATTGCAGAAAAATTCGCAGCTACATGGGTCAGATTATTAGGGGTCCGACATAGTCTCGTTCCGAAAGACGAGATGGACCCAAAACTCCAAAGTTTCCTGCGCGGATCAGTCATCAGGAAGGTGTTTCCTTCCCAGAATGAGCTACTTATGCGCCGGATGGATGAGGAGGAAATTTTCACAGCAATCAAATCGCTGTCTCGGAACAAGTCACCGGAACCGTACGGGATATAAAATGAATTCTACAAAGATTTTTCTACCGTCCTAATTGAACCGTTAAGGGTTCTATTCAACAGGATCATTGAAGGAGAGAAGCCACCGGAATCGTTCCTACAAGCGTTAGTTATTCCTCTGCGAAAAAATGGAGACTCGGCCAACGCGATGGACTACTGGCCTATATCCCTTCTGCAATCGAGTTACAAGATAATCACGAAGATATTAGCAACCCGACTTCAGAAGTTTCTAGGGGAGCTGATAGGGGACTCCCAGCAAGGATTTGTCGCCGGGAGACGACTGCACCGAGCAGTTACTCTTATGCAGGCAATATTGCTAACGGGGCATGACGACATAAATTTGGCACCAGAAAGCAGTCCAGCAGTCCTGTTTCTCGATTTCGTGAAAGCATATGACAATGTGGACAGAATATATCTGTATGGGACACTGAGAGCGTTTTTTTTCTATCCGAATTTCATTGGATTGGTGGAAAGGCTACATCTTGGCACAACAGCGCAGTTCAAAGTTAATGGGGAATTATCAAAGCCAATCATGATAACCTCCGGAATTCGTCAAGTTTGCCCATTGTCTCCTTTACTTTTTATCCTAGCGGTGGAACCATTATCATTAGCGATCCAGGAGGAGGAGTCAATCCGGGGACTGAGACCGTGTCGACTGGGTACGCTCCACAAGTTTATAGCCTTTGTTGACGACTCTACGGTTTTCTTACAAGAGGCAGGATCGATCCCAAAAGTGCTACAACTAGTCGAGAGTTTTGGGGAGTTGTCAGGACTGAAAGTTCAGGTTCGTAAAAACAAGTTGTTGCTCCTGAACAAGGCAATCGTCCTTCAAGATTGGCATGACATCCCGGTTTTACAGCCGACAGAGACGACTAAGTACCTAGGTTACGATATTGGATGGACGGACCTTATGGAAGTGAATTGGGCGAGGAGACTACAAATTATACGTAGACGACTTCAAGTGGCAACAATATGTGGTACGGCAGTCATGGAAAGGGTTCTGCTATTTAACACCATTGCGCCGCCTGCCATCCTTTTCACGGCGAAGATCTACCCTCCCCCCCAACATATCCTGTAACAACTGGTTCATATACAGAAGCACTTTATATGGGTGAAGGCTACTTCAGCGGATACTGTACAGCATAAAATATCACCGGCACTTCTGTATACGCCAAAAGGGGTAGGGGGGATGGGCTTGATTGCGATACCACTGGCGATTTGAGTCCAACGGGTAAGGGATGCTACCTCTTGGCTAATCGAACCGCCTTCTGTATATAAACAGGCGTGTCTAAGATGGAGCCGGGTACTGATAGATGGTAACCAACTCAGTAACCTTACTCCTCATACACAGAGGAGGGGACAAGGATATAATGGGGACACCCGAGGACAATGGGCTGATCTACGTCTGGAACTTGGACAGTGGATCAGCCCAGACGAAGAGAAATCTACCCAGGTACAGCCGTATATCCAACGTTTACCTTTTCCAACTTGATTCGTTTCGGAACGGTTGCATGGACAATAGGAGATGGATACGAAATGGGAGTCGAATTACGCTAAATCTAGATTTAGCGGACCAGCCGATGCACACTAGTTTCACGCCGGCGATGGAAACCTTCTGAGGGAGTTTTGCATGGCATTCAAATCCCTGGATCATCGATGGAAAAGGTGATATGTTACGGGTGGGCAGATACAAGAAGATACGACAAGGATCGATCAATGAATGCGGATCTGACATATATCTGGAGCTGTATATGAGTGGCAGGTGCAAGCCGAAGAAGATAGCAGTCACGTACGAAGTATCTTTATTGAGTGTATGTACTGGATTATTGTTTGCTCGCGGAGGGTGGACGTGGGTAAATATATCGGGGAATTTACCCCTATACAGATGTATGATCCTGAGAGCCTTTATGCGGACATGACATGGGAGAAGATAGCGGACGGTTTGATAGCAGGATACGACAGGGTTGGAACGGCATCAGTGACTTTCAAGCAATCCAACAGTGGGATATTATGGAACAACACCAGCGACATAAACCAAGAGGTTGTTTTCCTACCACACCCGGCAATACATGGTATACCCTGGCGCCTATGTGATGGAACACCGATAAGGAAGATGCCCTTACAAATGCGAAGGGCATTCAAGCGGTTATATCATGAAGATATTTAACGTCAATTGGGCCAGATTATGGAGAAATGGAAAGACAAGTGCCGAGCAGAAAAATGGATGTCGTCGGTGCAGGAACAAAGTCCAAGGCAACTGTGGAACATCGACATGTGCTGACAGATTATCAACTCTGGGGTAACTATAGAGTGGCGACACCTCAACTCAATACATTCACTATGGAAAGTGGAACCAGTGGCTCATGTCAAGCTGACGAGAAATGTATGGCACCGGGGAAAGGTGTCACGCATATCTTGTGGGGGTGTTAAAGAGCCATCAGTGTTTGGTTGTTCATTTTTTCGAAATGGAACGGTGAGACTGTCAACAAAGATCAAGTGCAAAGATACGCATATGCAGTCGCGACACGGAAACCGCCGGAGACGACGTTGGAAATGAAGAGACACATTTCTCAAGTATGCCGCAGACCGGCAGAGGATGTGGAACGTCATTTCAAACGTATACGGTGGACACTATGTAGTGTAGCCATTACATGTCTTTGGAATCATCGCAATATGGCTGCTTTCAGACAGGAAAAGCGTTCCGAAGAGGAAAAAGTACGCCAAACATGGATAATATGCTGGAATCAGCTGAAGGCATGGGCGGCGCAGGAAATACGAAATGGGGAGTCCCGTCTGGACGGGCTTCGACTACTACTTTGACTCCAGTGCATTAAGGAAGAACCAAAAGCACACCACATCGATGGAGCAGGCGAAGTTGAAGATGATCGAAGTCCTAATTCAGACGACGATACGAACCTTTACAAGTATATACATAAATATCGAGTAGCTTATAGTATGAAACACTAAATAGACACTCTGAATAATAAATAAAGGGTCGCGCTACCCGCACCCCCCTCCACCCTAAGGGCACCCCCCACGTGACTTTCGACCAATAGAGATGAATATTGCTACTAATAATAAAAGTATCAATCATACCCGGCCTTAATAAAAGTCGGTATTATGAATACTCTCAACAGATCATGATGTAAGTTAGAGCGCCTCCGTTCATAAAATCATCAATTGGCCTTTGTCTAGCCTCATGGCGCAACACACGAGCCTTCATCGCCCGACCGCACTCGATGATGAGCCCATGCTCGAAACGAAACACCCAGCTACATGCGAGTGGAACGTTTAGCCGTCTGCATTTTCCAAACTTTGTTCGAATACCATTCGAAGAATTGCCGACAACATCAAGTAACCGTCGACCGGCACCAAGACGTTGATTCCCCTTTCGCTCGGTACGTAAATGTGACAATGCGGATGTGGTTTATCCAGAAGAGAGGAAAGACATACTAACGTTTCAATGGTCTTGTAGGGGACCAGACCGTGTTTGGGAACTTGCATTGTCCTTATGTATTGGTGCACGACATTGTCCGTAACGCGCCGTACTTACCAATCGAGGTTTGGCGTCAATAGTTTACTTTGTATACCTACCTTTTTCGCTTTGGTTCAGATCGATGCAACACAATGGCTACATTCATTCGGCTGGTTCCTAGGTGGCCCGTGAGGCTATCGCTCAGCGCTATGGGAGTCGAAGAGCACCGTTGACGATGGATAACGTTATTATTGCCAGTGGTTGCTCGGGTGCCATTCAAATTGCGTTACAAGGGTTGCTGAACCCGGCGACAATATCTTGCTCCCAAAGCCCGGATTTCCATTGTATTAAGCGCTGTGCAAATCACATCAAGTTAAATGCAGATTTTACAATCTCATGGTGCGTTTGTTGGGAAGTTCTTTGAGTGTTTTGGATTAATATATTGTGTGTGCAGCCTGAAAAAAGTTGGAAATTGATGTGAACCAAATGCAGTCGTTGGTTGATGATCGGACCAAAGGTATTCTCATAAATAATCCGTCGAATCCATGCGGGAGCGTGTATTCCAAGGTAAATCAAAGCTCGACGTTTTAACGGCATTGCGCATGCTAACTCTTGGCTCGGGGATTATGTGCAGCCTCAATTGAAAATGGACGCAAAGACTTGTTCAAAATGCGCTCGTCGCGCATTTGCGCATGGCGCGGGGAGCTCCAGCACCAGTGACGAGCGCGCGACACTCGGGTCGTCTTCAAAGATCGCCCGTAGATCCCCGCTGGGACTCGCTCGTGGTAACCTGGCGTTGACGACGTGCACGCTAAGAAGAGAATCGGGAGATTCCGTTGCGCTTGAAGGCTCGTCAACATCATCTTGAGCGTCAAGTGTATCGCGTCGCTCGTATTTTGCCACCACAAGTCCATCTGCGGGAGAAAGACCACACTGGGCAGACAAGTTTGGGCTTCCCGGAGTCGTCGGATCAGTGCTTCTTCGGGACAATGTGCATGCGCGTCCGCGAGGAGCGACGGATAATCCAATGACACGTGCGTCAACCCTTCGCGTGCATGCAAGAGCGCAGGACCAAGGTATTGCTGCCCATGCCTGCCTTGCCTGTGATCAAGACGCGCGGAAAACCAATCAAGAAAGGCAAGTGAAGCGACGCGAGCGACTGCATGCGCTTTGGTCGTGCACGTGGAACCGTCGTCGGACTCGATTCGCAACAATCTGGACAACCAGCACTTGGGATGGGTTTCATTCACGTCGGAAAGACAGGCACGATGATACGATCCGGGACACGCGGTACAGCCCAGAAACTCGCCTTGTTTCCATGGCTACGTCGCAGTCTACATGATGCACCAGTGCATAAATGCTCATACTCACATCGTCATCCTCCTCCTCCTCTTCTTCTTCTTCTTCTTCTTCTTCTTCGTCCATCCTCTCATCCACGTTCGAGATTCTTGTCACAGCGTCATCGACAGCTGCTTTCTCAAGTGGAAAGAGCGGAGAGTGACGCGCGACATGGCGTAGCACATTCATAAATTGAGTCTGCAGCAATTTCTTGACGGCGCAAGGTAGCGGCGAAGCAAACGGACTGACGGCACGATGCGACGCGGGCGTCATCTTGCTCGCGGTCTTCGCAAAGTCGCCTCGAGAAAATTGGACCTTGCTCAGATCGATCAGTAACTTGTCGTCACTAGCGTACACTTGGGGATACACGCGACGCAGTGAACACAGCGCGGCTTCAGCACACAACGCCTTAATGTCGGCCCCACAGTAGCCAACGGTTTGGTGCGCGTGATCCGTCAAAACGCGTCCGAGAGCAACTGCTGCCAGTGTTTCGAGTGGATCGCAAGTAGACGCTTGCGGTCCTGCAGGCCTGGCAATTTAAAATCCAGTCACGATCAAATCGGCCGGGACGACGCAACGCTGGATCGATCGCATCCAATCGATTCGTCGCGCCAATGATCACGACGCGGCCGCGCGTATCCATGCCATCCATTAACGCTAATAACGTCGAGACGATCGAGGCGTGGATCTGGTCTTGCTTGGCACTTCGGACCGGCGCGAGGCCATCGATTTCATCGAAAAAGATAATCGACGGTTCGTTCCGTCTCGCTTCTTCAAAGAGCAGACGCAAGTGCCGCTAGGCTTCGCCTACCCATTTACTCAGACAATCGCATAAAAGGTCACGCGGCGTCGACAGCGCTTCGTACCCGTCGACGCTCGTCCGTGCTGCTCGTTGCACTCACGTACCGAGCACGAATTCGCCCGGGCTCGAGCTAATAACGTCTTTCCCGTACCTGGTGGGCCATATAACAACACGCCCGACGGCGGAGCCATGTTGTACTTGTCGTAGAATTCCGGATACAAGAGCGGGAGCATGACCATCTCTTTGAGTGCTTCAATGTGCGACTCGAGTCCACCCACGCTGTCCCACGTAATTGTGCCGTCTACTTCGATCGGTGTAATGTCCGCACGCGAATGCCCAGTCTTTCGACTGCTGGCAGCTTTAGACGCGCGCCATGGACTGCTTGTTCGCATGCCACCGTCCGAACTATCGTCGTCCGAGGCGAATGCGGACGACGAGGCAGAGGAGGAGGACGAGGATGACGGAAAATGACAACGTCGGGTGCGATCACGTGGTCGATAGTTGCGATGACGACGACGCGAAGACGAAGAGAGCGTTCAGTCGGGCAGAAAGAGGCGTTGAGTCGTCCCAGCGGCTCGATTGCGTTGCAACACACGTGCCGCTTGGCGTTTGTGGTACTCAGTATATACGGACGTCTCGAGCGACCCATTCCGCGGCTCGTCGACGTCCGGTAGATGTGTTTTCGAGCGATCACGGAGCGCATAGCGTCGCGACGTGTCTTCAAACACAGGAACCGCGCTCCGCTTGGCTCGACTCCGTGTCGTCATGCTATTGTGGCTCATGGCTGCGGGGCGACGTTGTGGGAGATAATACCGCGTCGCTTTCGTCGGCGTATCGTCGTCGTCGGCGTCGAAACGAGTGTCCTCGTTCTCCGATGGCGACGCGTTATCTTCCTTGTTAAAATTGCACAGAAAACGTTGCGTTCACTTCGCACGATCAAGACTCACCTGCTGATAAAGTTTCAGCGTGGGAGGATCAGTGGAAGGTGTCAAACTGGTGCGCGCGCGCCGTAGCCGTAGAGAAGTTCAGTAGGCGTACTCACTATATAAAAGCAAAAGGAAAAGTAAGTATATTATTTAAGGTTACTTAAGTAGCTATCCGTTACCTAACGCGACTTAAATCAGTAACCGCCGTAAACATGAAAAATGTATACCAATGCAAACAGCCAATGGGATTCCACCATTCCGGAAGAGTGCAAAGCCAAAAATGGCTACACACTCTTCCAACACTCCTCCTGGAAGACCGGAGGCTGCACCATCGTCACTGCAATCCTAGCGCTGCACGCAACACTTGAATCCTTGGCGCATTGAGGTCCTTGGTCAGTAGATCGGCTAGCATATCCACACTTGGCACGTGACTAGCTGAAACAATGCCCTTCCTCGTGAAGTCCTTTAGAAATTTGAGCTTGATGTAGACGTGCTTCGTGCTAGCAGCGCTCGACTCGTCCTCCAATTGCTTGATGGCAGCTTGGTTGTCCATCTTGAACACTAATGGCGTCTTCGAGTGCATACCAATTTCCGCAAGCAACTCTCTCAGACCCAGCGCCTCCTTGCCAGCTACTGCAGCAGCAACAAATTCCGCTTCTGCTGTTGACAATGCCACCGCTGTCTGCTTCTTTCAGGCCCAGCTCACAAGCATACCATTAACGAAAATCACCATCGCTGAAACACTCTTTCTGTCTGCATTGTCCGCCGCAAAATCCGCATCGCTGTACACCATGATGCGTAGCGGCATCGGCAGATCCTCGTCGTGCTTCAAAACCAGTTTCAGGTTGCTCGTTCCCTTGAGGTACTTGAGCACCCTTTTAGCAATCTTGTAATCACCTATGGTGGATGCGTGGGTCTTTCTTGTGGCGCGGTGCACAGCGAACGAAACGTCAGGATGTGTGCACCTCGCGACCCACAGCAGACTGCCCACCAGCGATTGAAAGTTCTTGATACTGGGCAGGTTGCCCCTTGGTTGCAATGGCAATCGCTCTTGAAAATCCTTGTCCTCATCGAGCATTAGCACCGGCGTGCGCGCCGGATTTATTTTCTCCAGCTTGTGTGTGATCAGAATTTCTTTAATCGTCGACTCTTGGTCCAATGTATATCCATCCCTCGGATTCCCATCGATCCGAATACCGAGAAACTTCGTGACACGTCCCAAATCCTTTAGCTCTAACACTTGCATGTCCTTGAAAAATTCATTTACCATTTGCTCACTAGTGCCGGTGATCAGGAGGTCGTCAACGTACGCTCCGACCACAGCAGTTTCGTTTCCAACATGCTTTACGAAAATGCATGTGTCCGTGACACACTGCACGAAATCAAACTTCATCAATGTCTCGCACAGACATTGGTGCCACAGGCCTCCAGCCTGCTTCAAACCATACAGGTTTCGTCTCAATTTGAGCGCGAGCTCCTTTGGCGATTTCACACCATAATCATGTAATTTCTTGTCCGTGATTTCCATACCTTGTGGCACTTGCAGGTATATCTCCACATTGCTTTCGGACATCGCTTTGGGGTAGGCACTTGGCACGTCGCCATGGCGTGCCGCTACACCCCATACTTGCGCCAGCACCAAGAGCAACTTTACGTTGTTCAACTCCATGACGGTTGAAAACGTGAACACGTAATCGTCCCCAAAAACTTGCTTGTCACCTCTGGCAACTAGCCTGGCCTTGTAACTCTCGACCGAACCGTCTGCACAGACTTTCGTCTTGTACACCCACTTGGTCGGGAGAGGCACCATGCCGGAGGGACGGCGCACGATGTCCCACGTGCCTAGCTCTTCGAGTGACTTGATCTCCTCCATTTCGGCGTGTTTCCACATCACCGAATGAGGGCCACCATGCGCCTCTCGATAATTCTTGGGGTACGGCTGCATTGATAACGCACTTGACGACCCAACATCTGGTTCGCAAGCAGCATAGACGCATAGAGCGTTTCCCGCATTTTTGACATTTTCATCGGCTGCTTTCGAAACATCACTTCTTGCAACCGTCCCTTTTAACTTCGAAGCTTCATAATCACGTCCTTTAGGCGTCTTCTTAGGCTTTCGGCGCGACTTCCTTGCGCCCTGACCATCGGTTTCTGTGCCCTTTGGCGCGGCTCCAGTCTCCGGCATTCCATCACTTGATTGCCCTGGAGTTGGTACATTTGAAACGTTCACCCTGGCACGAGATTCCGCCAAATCTTCGAGCTCTTGGCTGCATTCACCTTCCAATACCTTGGTGATCTTGTTGCTAGCCTCATCGCTTAGCGTCTCGATCGCTGTGACGTGCCTGGTCACTGCGACCACTCTGTCCTTAAGCAGAAACACTTTATACCCCTTGGTTTCGTCGCTCTTGCCAAGGATAAGTGCGCGTTCTGCGTGCTTCGACAACGCCTTCTTCTTCGGGTCCCTCCAAACCATGCACGGGGACCCGAAAACCACGATATCATTCACCGCCGGCCGCTTGCCGGTGAGTACTTCTAGGGGCGAAATTCGACCGGTGTTTGACCTTGTCGGGGTGCGGTTGAGTATATATGCCGCATACTCAGCCGCCTCCGACCAATACGTCAATGGAACACCCGATCCGAATATCATGCACCGAACCATGTTAAAAATGGTTCGGTTCATGCGCTCCGCCTTGCCATTTGACGCAGGTGTGCCGGGTTCGGTAACCTGGCGACGAATACCAGTCTGTTTGCAAAACAGATCAACATTCTGGTACTCGCCACCACCGTCGGTGCGCAGCACGTGCACTCTGCACGAGAACTCGTTCTCAAACCATGCAATGAAGTGCCCAAACATTCGTGCGGCCTTGTCCTTGGTGCGCGCCGCAAAAACGCGCACATAATTCGAGAAATGGTCGACGAAAACAACCAAATATCGGTTGCCGCGCCTATCGCGGGGGGTGATAGGGCCTTTGAGGTCACTGCATATTACACCCCCGATGCGATAAATCGGTGCGTTAGCTCCAGAGTCTGTCTTCGGTTGCGCTTTCCTTGTGCCCTTGCCTTCAGCACAGGTCAGGCAATTCGGCCTACTCATGTCGGTGAGCACGATGCCTGACCTGGGGTCTTTCGCCAGCCTTTCGACAGTGTCGTAGGCCAGGTGACCCAGCCGCACGTGGAAGTGATGCAGACTCCCAGTGTGTGCGTCGGAATCGACATCCTCCAGCACACTGTTTACAACCATGCTTTCAAAACTTTTTGAAGTTCCATCTGTCTTTTCGGCCTTCAATCTTGCCACAAAAACTGACCCGTGCGTCACCACATCGAACAACTTCTGTCCTTTGACCATAACACGCAGCTTGTGACCGTCGTCGACAATTGCACAGCCCTTTTCGCGTAATCTACCAAGCGATATCAGATTTTTCGCGAGTTGCGGTGCGAAGTATACTTCGGTCAAAACAACGACCGTTTCACTTGCGTCGCACGTTCGCAACGTAAGGCTGCCGACCATAGCAGCTTTCAGGGTGCCACCATTAGGCAATGTGAACGTGTCACCAGGACCGCACTCCTTTGCATCATCTAGCAAATCAACATTTGAAACCAGGTGCCTGCTCGCACCGCGTCAATGATCCATATATTCTCGTTATCGTTATCGGTTCCACACGCATTAATATCAGCGTCTATGCTGGAATCCACAGTAGATAACACGGAACGCTTCGACGCCTTGTCGTTTCCGCCACGTTTCATTGCTTGGTTCCCATTTCCGTCACCTTTGCGACGCTTTTCGGGGCAATACTTTTGTATATGCCCCTCGTCACCGCATGTATAGCATGCTCGGCGACCCTTAACCGATGTTGCGGCATGCGCCTGCAACTTAACGGCCTGTCTGCCCTTGAACGCATCGTCTTCTAGTTCCTGTGCCCAGGCGATCAGTTCTTGAGCGTGGCCCAGGTAGTCCTGTCTGCCAGGATCATACCTGGCCATCAGCATCACCTTCAATCGGGGCGCAGCGAACTTGACGATATTTTCAACAATCAACTTTTCGCTCGACCAGCTTTCGCGAGCCAGAGCTACTAGGTATAGATAATGTTCGGTCCAGGAGCGTCTCGCATCCTTTTCCGTAGCAAACCAGGCCGCAGCTTGGTGGTGGGATATGTTAACCTTGAATCCCAACCACATTTGCTCCATGACGTAAGTCAGCTGCGGCCGCACCTGCCACCACGAACCAATGTTCGAGCGAAAATATTCCGCGGCAGTGCCTTCAAGATGTTCGCCAAATTTGTTGACCTTGAGTCGCTCGCTCCATTGAAAACCGGACGTCAACTCGCCGATTTCAACCGCTTCCATGAACAGGTACGCCCATTGGCGGTACCCTGCACCGAGGCCGGGATACACTTCGCGCCCCGAAAACTTCTCAATACTTAGTTTGGGTATTTTGTACCCGGCTTGGTGCACCGGCATATTTGCTTGCCCTATGGGTGCACCAGCCACGCCCACACCTTGCATGCCGACCGGCACTCCGCGAGGTGCTGCGTTCACTTGCGGGTGTGGCCTAGCACCGGCCTCCACCCCTTCGTCCTCGGCCAAGTCGTTCAGAGTCATCTGATGGCCGAACGGACGGTAGTTTTGTAGGCTGTCCCTGAACTCGGCGTCCTGCACCCGTACTGGTGACCCTTTCCTGGACCCGGAGGACACACTCGGAAGTGACTGCCGGGCCTGTACATCCTCAATAGCAGTCAGGCGGGTCGCCACTTCCTTCAGACTCTGCACCAACGCCTTAAAACCACTGGCGGAGGGCACATCGTCTCCATCGGAGTCAACCATCTCCAATAAATTTCAAACACTTCAATCAGTCACGTAATTCAACTGGCCCTGTCGACAGGGGACTTTCCACCAGATCCACGTAACGTAACCACGAAAAAATCCACGTAAGTACACTTGAAAAACCAAGAACAATTCACTTGACTACTTGGCACAACTTGGGCTCATAACCTGTTAAAATTGCACAGAAAACGTTGCGTTCACTTTGCACGATCAAGACTCACCTGCTGATAAAGTTTCAGCGTGGGAGGATCAGTGGAAGGTGTCAAACTGGTGCGCGCGCGCCGTAGCCGTAGAGAAGTTCAGTAGGCGTACTCACTATATAAAAGCAAAAGGAAAAGTAAGTATATTATTTAAGGTTACTTAAGTAGCTATCCGGTACCTAACGCGACTTAAATCAGTAACCGCCGTAAACATGAAAAATGTATACCAATGCAAACAGCCAATGGGATTCCACCATTCCGGAAGAGTGCAAAGCCAAAAATGGCTACACACTCTTCCAACATTCCTCTCGCTCGTGCTTGGATCGCTCTTTGCGTGGTTCCGACACGCTACTGCTCGCACTCGTATCAAAAGTATAGAGTGGCAAGTATAGAAGGAGAGAGCCTGCTTAAAAGGAGGCGGCGACGTATATTGCAGATGATCAAACCAACCCGAGCTATGAATAAACATCACTAGTGTCTACCTTTAAGTTTTAACGATGAATTAACCGATAGGCTCCAAATTAACGCCTTTAGGTTTTCAACCAATGAGCGAAGTTAAAGATTTATATTAGTATTTCTATTGGTCGAAAGTCACGTGGGGGGGTGCCCCTAGGGTGGAGGGGGGGGTGCGGGTAGGGCGACCCTAAATAAATACATCCCGTTGATTAAGTCCCTGTTTTGGACATCTTCTTGACTTAACGAAATGTTAACTGATACCTTATTCGCCGCCATTGTTTGTTTGACTGTGGAGATATCACGTGTGATTACTTTCCGTTTTATATTGGATTCACTATTGGACATTTACGATCTAAGTTTTCGACATCTAAACAATGGATTCGAGTGCTAATGAAGCTTAACATGGAGGCATAATTTTAGGACCCAGCATTTCAGCAACGCCCTCACGCCTTGCTAGGTGACCAAGCGGTTGATGAAATGGGTTGAGCTTGAATCTCAATTCAGAAATTAAAGAATATATTCGTGCAAAAACAGAATCCCACGTATCTTCCGCGAGGAACATGCTGCCTGAGGCGATGCAGCGTGGTTACCCAGGCCTCACCTCTGCCTTTTCCTCCGTCAATGTATAAAGATGTTGCTCAGGATGTTGCTACTCTTGCAATGAAGTTTCACAGCGATGACGGCAACAAAAATTGGTCTAGTGGTAGTATGTGCGGTCACCCGTCCACCCACGGTACTCAACTGAGACCACAGGCAGCGGATATCTCCAGGAATCTTTTTCCTCTAATCCATGCTACCTGCGTGCCATATACCTCAGTCACAACGAGTTCGCAGGGAAAATAATGTGATGTTTTCTAGCTTCATTTAATTTGGCAAAAAGACGATCGTTCAACCAAAAATAAATGAATGACCATTATCTTAGTTCCACGGCATTCTTTTCTTGGCCTTAAGCTTATCGTCAATGTCTTCCCATTTTTTTCCCCGAACATGGAACAAGCGGGCCGCACGCTCCGTCAGGGTACCGCTGTTGCAGACGACGTAAGACAGATTGAACACTTTCTTTTAGATAAAAAGTACCACAATTATCAGAAGCCAAGTACAGTACCCGCATTTTAAGTCACGACAACTCAACTCCTGCTTCAGTCGGCCTAGCCCCAGTGACTTAAGCGACTCGACTGTCTCGTACTTCATTAGGTCAATACGAGGTTCAGCGAAAGTTGTGGTCTTCTTCAATTCATTTGCCGTGCTAATCTCTGGGTTTGATAAAAGACTCCTCTTGCACTGTATTGAATTGAGATGTGAACTCGCACAGTTGTTAGTTACATTACTCCTTGACGCAACAGTAGTGCTCGTATTCGTCACGATGGAAGCTGATTTATCAGTAGCTCCAGTGTTGAGGGCATCAACGACTGCTTCAAATCCAGGAGCCTTATACATAAATGGTTGCGCGCCGATATTTATTAGTAAAATTTCCATCTGCTCCACGCTAATAGCCGGAAAAAATCCCTGATCGCCCGATGTTGTCTTGACATTTCGAAAAGCGACACCTAAATCAACCCCATTCCGAGTGAAAGAAATAATTCCCTCATGTAGATCTAAAAAACATCCGATCACATCATTTTCATTCCATGAACCATCTGTTGCATACTCCTCATCCTTGCCACTATTCCATTTGACCTGTCGAGCGCCGTCATAAGACCAAGACCGCTCATGATCACCCACACCATCCCCTGATGCAGAATCAGCCTCGAAAGTATAGTCAGCCCAACCAATCTGCGCGACACCAGCCGTGATAAGGCGCACCTCATAATACCATTTACCCTCGGTCAAAGCGCAGCAGTGTTGGGCGGCTATGGTTCCAAAGTTACCGCGGCCCCGAAGCTCGCACAACCCGTGTTTAAATGTGGTTTGTACACTAACAGTCACATCTTGTTCACTACCTTTGCCTACAACCTTTAGCCACTTTTCGACCATCGGCATTGGTCGCTTAATTGAACGGATTCTGATGTGTTCAGTTGCATCGTGAGGAAACTCAGGAGTGTCCTGCTGCTGTCGGTTTTTTGCCTTCGTTTTGGCCTTCGGCTGTCTAAGTCCGCTTCGAATTGCATCCAACACATCATTGGGTATATCTTGTTCAAAATCAACGTAATCCTGCATTTCTTGCTGCTTCAATTTATGTTCTTCTTCTCTTTTGGCTCTCTTGATTTCTGTTAGTCCTTGTCCTCGCAACTCTTCTTCTCCATGAGCGAAGTCGCAATTTCGTCCACGTGGGCACCCCCACCATCTAGGAGCTCCCGCCGGAGCTGAACGTCCGTCTTCTCTGGCCTTAAGCCAATTTCTGCACATGACTGTGTTATGTCGCCTCTTCATGTGTGACTTCTTCACTCCCTCTGCCCACGAAGGCGTGGCCAAGTACCAACCCGGAATACCGCTAGGCGTCTCCTCATCCAGAAATTCTCTATCCTCAACACTTTCCCTCTCCAACTTAGAGCGTGCTCCTTCGTCTTGACGCCATTTCAGTATCGCCACTTCCTGGTTCACGTGACGTAGACGACGGCCATGAAGGTCTCGACATGCACCGAAATCCGAGGTTATCTTGGCACCTGTAGCTTTCCCCATACTACGAAGCATAGCTCCAAAACCACCTTTACCGCCCCGCAGACCACCACGGACTCGAGCACGAATTATGGCTGGGAATGCAGGCACATAGCTAGAAATGTCAAGTTTACAGCCGTCCACGTAGAGATCCAGTAGAGAGGATGGCACACCGTCGCATTGCTGGACGAAAGAGGTAATACGGGCGAAGGTGGCGGCATTGGATGCGAGCGACACGCAAAAGGTCCGGTTAAAATGCACGAGGTACTGCTGCTGCTGCGGTACCATTTTTTCGGGTGAGTCTGCAGTCACCTGCTCCGGTCCCCCCCCCCCCCCACCCTTTTATGTGAGGGGTGTGTGTGTTACCGCAGGCTCTCCCTATACATATATCTAAGATGGGCATTATTTCCACACCCCAAATTTACTGTTTCCACACACACCCTTAAAGGAAATAACATTGCCCAAAATAAACCTTTTATTGGTTCTTGTATCGTGTTGACAAAAATTGAATATGTAATTTCGGTTACTGTGATTGAAAAATACTTTCACTGCAACGCATGAGAGATTGAGTACCTTAATATTTAAACAAAGCGTCCGTGGCATTAGACAGAACGTCTGTTCGGAATAGCCTCTGCGGAGATGGACTCAAGAGTGATTTAATCGAATAATGTTCTTAAATGTTGTGGCTGTCTCAATGTCACAATTTGAGCGAGCATCAAAAGTGAAATGACTCGACGTGGGATCTGTTAGGTAGTCCCAAGGTGATCTCGAATCCGATCAATGCCCTTTCGGACCTAGCGTGATAGTAATCCTGGTGCAGTGCTGGTTAACCGCATTAGCATCTACAATAGTACACATTTGCTCTTCAACGAGTCGGCACTGCTTGTAATCCAGAATATTCTCAACACAAACCAAATTTGTCTCCATTGACATTCGCAAGGATTCCAGCTTGTGAGCCTGTTCTTGAACGACTGGAAGCTGAGCAATCTGGTAACTCGCTCCGATTCTCCACCGTGATGTTCACATTGATTTCAACATACTCGTAACAATGTACTGGATTCGTAGAAACTCTCGAAGCTATTGCCACGCGAATGACGTCCGTATAGCGATATTTAGGAACCTCCCCATTTAATTGGGCAGGTGTAAGCCATGTCAAGCGCGTGCTGTAAGGGCCTCTTCATTACACTTGGACCCCGACTCTACCCGGCCTTGGATTCGTGTCCACTGCGGGACTCGAACCCGTGACCTCCCGGTCCCGTGGTGGGGCCTAAACCACTGCACCACAGGGTCGGTTACCGTATAGCTAAGACAACTGCAGAAGTTCAAAACCGCAGCATTGATGCTACAGAAGCTATACCAAACGGCCACGATATCATTACTTGGTTTGCGGCCTGTCAGCAAGAAACGTACTGATTCGTACCTCAAGACATATTGCATTCGTAGTATCGACCCAGACGATATTGGGCCAGCATTTTCTGTGCCGCAGGTGGGTGTGTCTTTAGAATGGGGCCGCAATCTCCACCATTTTGAGCAGCTTCTAACAGAACTGCTGCCCCCCCAGGATGTACACCGAGCAAATCAGTTACGTCATAAATAGTATCGCCTTCCCGAATCCAGCACGAACGCATGCTTTGATGCCGCTTTATCTCACAGGATGAGTACTCTCGCTCGACAATAGATGAGCTATCTGTAGATAGTGGCGCCAGATGTTGCCACGTGGGCTGTCGCTTTGTGGACTCGGCGGTTTCCGATGATCCCCGGAAGGTTGCTTTCAGTTGGTACTCTTTTCCTGCACAGAAGAAGCAACGTTTATTAATGCACACATCATTGCACCCAATACACGCGTCGCACTTGTTCGCAGTTCGACGAGATCGAACTGGCTCTCGCACAGCTGTGGGCACATTATTACCGCGACCAAGACTGTCGTAAGATCTCTCCTGGACTGGCTGCTCCGAAGTCTTCGTCGAGGGCTCCAGTTGAAATGTTTTTATGCGAGATCTTGGATCCAATGGTTTTGCATCAGAATCTTCTTTACGCAGCGAGTTTGACGGCTCACTTGGATTTAAATACTCTAATCTCATTGATCCGTTCGACGCAACGGTTCCGACGCCGTTTGTAGTGACCGGATTGAGTAATTTTTTCATTGCTGCATTCACGTTGTCACTAGTTCCATAACTCAAGACATTCACTGGCATTTCGATATTTCCTTCGGTAACAAAAAGAAGCGATCGGTTTTCCTGTCTGCCTTCAGTGACAGTATTATATTCAGCAAGGAAAGAACGAAGCGCGCCGAGTCCTTTCCTTTGAGAATCATAAAAGTCTCCCGTGCTAGAAGATGCCATCTGGTTGTTCTCAGGTGACAGCTGAAGCGGATTCGCAAAAAGCTTGACTGCGAAACGATTTAATACGAAGCTAACGATCGACACAGATGTTTTAGCCGTGCGTACGAGGCGAACGTCCATAATTGACTCAGTTAAAAAGCGATACTTCTCCAATAATTTACCTGCCAGAACATCCATCGGTTTCTCGGCTGCTGCATCGTCATCATCACAGTTTTGGCGCTTTTGTCGATTTGCTGCACTATAATTTCGCCACTTGCGTGCAACACGCTGCAATTTTGCTGTCCTCCGCATGTGAACCAGAAGGTCGTGCAGCGTGAGCAGTGTTTCATATAACACAACATTGATTTCTTTTTGTACTTGAGCTTCCTTAGAATACAAAACTGAGGACTGGTCTGATGACAGACTAGATGGAGTACTATTCCCGACATTTCGATCAGCCGTCCAGAATGCCGCTTCGATAGGGGGTGAATTTATTATGAATGTCAAGCCACTAGATGCAGCAAAAGAGGTCGGGATTAAGTCAACAATGGCGTGCTGAAGAGTTATATGAACAACGAAGTGCTGAACCATCTTCACACGCTGATCGTTGAAGTCGGGAATCGTACTTGAAAATTGAACGTCCAGAAAGCTTTGCAGTAGTCTCAGGCACCAATAGCGCGTGAGAAAATCTTGCTGTAATATGAGTTCATGTATAGCGTCAAATACATGGGGAATCTGCCGTAATAAATAGTTAGTCGTCAATGCAACGCTCGCTCTAAACGAAAATGTAGATGAAGAGTGTACCTTATCGTTTGTGAAGCCAGCCGCTGGATGGCGATACAAATGCATAAGCGATTGTAAAGTAGTTATTAGCTCCGAACTGTTGGTATCCTGATATCGTCGTAGTGAAGCTACTAATGTCGTGAGGTGCTCGAAAACAAGCTCCATGGCCTTGTTCACCGCTTCAAATTGCCCTGGCTCACTGTGGGTGAGTCCGTCAAGTGGAAGATTAGCATTAAGCTCCTCCATAGCAATGACAATGCTCACATTTTCGTTGACTAGTAATCCCGAATCCATGGAATTACATGTTTCATGCAGAGGATCGGTTGTACACTTTTCCTTGTGGATACGTCGCTGGAACCAGCAGCCACGTGCACGCGAGTCTGATTTTTTTAAGTCATATTTTTTTTTACAATCTCGAGGTGTTACCTTTCCACGGCGCCTTTGGGGCGACCCCACCTTACTACCTCGACTTCTTCTGCCACCATTATTGTCCGGTTGAATACTTGTTTGGGTGATTTTTCTAAGCAGAAATGTTACCATTGATGCGTCGGCAATGGTGTTGTCATAATTTGTGGCAGTGTCAGCAGGATGAGGATGATAAAATCGACAGTAGTTTAAACCTGAGGACTGAAGGATAGCGTTATGATGTCCGGCTTCGCGACACACTAGCAGTAGTAAAGTGACAAGCTGATCACGGGCGTCTAAGTCAAGGATCAGTGTATCTTCATGCTTGAACTCAAGCACAAGTCTTCTTGGATCCCAATCTGGACGAACAATCGCTAACAGCGCCTTATACGGACGCGCGATAACGATCCGCATGGAGGGATGCATTTCAACCATTGCCTCACCTTGTAAAATCAGTTGAATCTCTTTGTACGACTTCTTTACTACATCGCTGGCTGTAGGAGCATCACCAGCACCTTCAGTGTTTTTCACCTTCTTCACATCGAATCGGATGACCGAAGGGCGGTTGAGTAACTGCGTATTGCGCAGACGAAGTTGCAGTGCCGTGATGTCACTTGATGTCTTGTGCAGCTGCACCCCCGCTTCGTTGGCTGCTGTTAAGATCTCGTTCATACATTCATGTCTTTCACCACATAGAAAGAATCGATCATGAAATGCCGTCGACAACACCATCCCCCCTTTGATGTGCGTTGAAAAAGACACTTTGCGTAAATACACGAACGGTAAAATTTGCACGCGTCGACCACGTTCATTTAAAAAGATGATACTGGTGATCGAAATTTGCAGGAACAGCACTTTTTTCGACGCATCAGCAAATCTTTCAATGCAACGGTAGTGTAGTCTGTGAGCACCAATGAGTTGGTATGTAGGTTCTTTTCCTTGCGTCTTTAGATGGAGGCGAGCCAATAATGACATTAGGTGCCCTTGAGCAGAGCACACAAATTTCAACTTAGCCGATCGAAAGCGAGACTTTTCAAGTCGAAGAATCAGTTGCTTCTTGGTCTGGGAAAACTCCACAGCTTCGATATCGGCGATTTCCCAGTGATCGGTGCACTGGAATGTCTCCGGGTTGTACGTGCTAAGTGTCGACGTAGTAACAATGAGAATTTGTGGATACGTGGCCCACCAAACCACTTTGGTGACCAGATATTGCGCGATAACTCTACCATCTCCACTATCAGAGCAGTCGAAAGCTAGAGAGGGTGTTTGTACTGTGGACGATGCCATTGATTGACTCGACGTACAAGTTATATTGAAAAAACCAAACTTCATTGTTCGCTTGGCTGTTACGCATATTTGGAAACGGGACTAGCTAGTGTCAGATTTCACAGTTTCATCCGTTTTAAGACAGTTAAGCAAATGATAGCAGAGTTTTGAATGGCGTCTTCATCATTATCGCCTTGTTGATATTCTTTACCATTCTTGCAGATATTCCTGCGTTGCTTGGGTGTCACAGATGTTCAGGAAACTCGAAATTCCTCGTAATATCTGCCAACTCGGTCTAAAACCAATACAAGACAATGCTAAGGTATATTATGTATGTGTCATTTACCTATACATGCAATAATAGGGGGGGCAAACTTAAAGTTTTGCCCAAACGAAATAAACGTTTATATCAATCAAATATCAGGTTTAGATCAAATTTGATATGCACCCCTGCCGATCTGAGTGACCCGAAATAAACGTTTATTTTGGATATGAGCAGCTCGAGAGCTGCACATTTCAAAGTGTGTATATCGTGTGAAATAAACGTACATATCGCGAGTGTTTATTTCACGAAATAAATACTTTTTTTCTTATGTCTGCCCCCCCCTTTTTCCAGACATATTAAGTAACGGACCAACAATAAGTAACGGACCAACAATAAGTAACGGACCAAATTCATATTGGGGGGTTTGAAAGGGGTCATTTTGAGGTGAAATGGTCGACCATTTGGTCGATTTTTCGTCCATTTCGGAATCGACTAGCTCCGAGCTAGTCGATTTCGTTTTGGCGAAATGGACGATTTTCTTTCTCGAAATCGCCGCCATCTACCCTAACCCCAGACACACGCGTCAACTACATCCTTTGTCACGTACAGTACGGAAGATAATTAGTTCGACTCGTAAAACATAACCATCTATTCCCGAAACCGATCTGCGTGTAGGCGCTATGCCTAAGCTATCAGTGAGACGGAGGAACCTGCGCTTGCTGAACCATGCTGTAGGGGCAGCCTTGACCTTGGGCAACCTGGACCTGGCGCGCTTGCTTGTTCAAGTTCTTGTAGCCATAGAGAATAGCCGCTACTTGACACAACGATTACCGCGAGAACACCCGTCGCTTGGGCACGGTGTACCTGAGCTTTTGCGCCTCCCTGAAAACGAGCTCAGGCAGGTGCGAACGTGCTGTTCTGCTTCAACTCGATGGGTGTCGTCATGGGCGTCCAGAAATTTCAGACGAGTCTGCCCGAGAAGATGTGGGCCGAGCCGGATGCGTCGCTATTCGGTGTGCGCGGGCACAATTACCTGAGTGACAAGAAAAAAATCCCATCCGCGCCTGCCATGTTCCATACGGTAGGAGCGGATCTCATGTCGTTCGAGAATGCCAGCGAGAGGTAACACATTTCGTCGCGGCCCGACAGTATTGGCTGCACGAGCTCGAAATTTACGTTTGTGGTCAACATGATCATTCCAGGGCCAGACAACACGTGCATGGTCTTCTACTTCCACCCTGTGCGTGACAATGTGCTTGAGGATGGCTCGCCCTTTTCGGAATCGCTCAACGATTTCTTTGATGGCGACAACCTGTTCCGGAACTCGCGCTTTAAACTCATTCCCACCGTGGTAGAAGGCAGTCTCATTATTAAACAATCCGTCGGCTCCAAGCCCACACTCTTAGGAAACAAGCTCAAGTGTCTTTACTATCGTGGAGATAACTACTTTGAAGTCGACATTGATATTTCATCCAACTCGGTGGCCAATACAGTCGTTGGCATGGTGCAAGGCGTGACGAAATCCCTTGTGGTGGATATGGCGTTTCTGCTCGAAGCCCAATCCGATGAAGAGCTGCCGGAAATTATTCTTGGCGCTGTGCGTCTGCAGCAGGTGTCGCTAGACAGCCCGCGTCGCATGCCCAAGCTTTCATCTTAACCAGCACCCAAGCAATCGACCTGGAAGCGTCTGCGATCTCTTCACATGTTGCCAAGTGGAAGCGACAGTCGGAGCTTCTTGCCCTCCTCCTAATTCAAATCACCACGCATGCTTCCATTTCAAATCTGTTATCTGCCTCGCTACATACGGGCGGCGCTGCCAACACAATCCTTCCATCATCGTTTCTATCTACGTAGCATTTTGTCTTAGGGTCGAGAGTACGGCAAGATTCGCTTCGCGCTTCAAACGTGTCTTATAATCGACATCGTTTGCCTTCCCGTTTCGCTTCTTTCTCGAACGAGCAGCATGTATTGGAATCAAGTTCGCGTGGTCCCAGACCATGTCTCCAAGTGCAAACTGGTTCCAGAGATGACTCACGAAACTGGCATTATGCAAGTCCGAGTTGGTGAGAAAGCAAAAGATCCGGGCACTAACGTCACTTTGTAACGGAGGAAGCTTTGATCCAAACAGTGGCAGCACAATGACGCGGTTGATCGCACTTAGTGATCGAACAAGAGCTTACAAGGAAGCTTTGCCGGCCACCACATGCTGTTTCTTAGAGCATAAAAGGCTACTCGAAGCAGCGTCTTTGCGGCCATCTCGTTGTTCCTCGCCTTGTCCACTAATCGGTGACATACCACAAAGCCCCATGGAACTAGCTCGATGTTTTCCTTGCGGCGACGATAGCCACGCCATTGTCGGATCGCATTCATTGGCAACAGGAAGAGTTTCTTTTACTCGCTTGCTTCCTCGCTGACAAGAGGCTTGAAACGGTGTAATCTTCGAGATTTCTGGATCATGTCGCATTCGCTGTCGAATATTCTCAAGCACTGGTGAAACAAACGTCTCGTCCGATTCACTTGCAATGCGTGATGGCATATCACCACCACCTGTAGTCGGCTTTGATTTCCTACAGACATTGCGTGGTTCTTGCAATCGCTTGAAAGCAGTCAAGACGCGAGTGAACCAATGAGCGCGAAACAAGGTCGACAAGGAAGCGTACATACAATACAACGGCAATTCTCGCCACAGCCACACCTTCCTGATAACATTCGCAGTATTTCTTCTGGCAGGCTGATTTTTTGCAGTGACAGCCGCGCTGATGCATCTTGGCGATCATCTGTTGTTGCTGGAATCTTAGTTGCCCAGATGGTGAGAGCAAAGAGTTGAAAGGAACACGGCTACGACCAAACAAGCGCTGCGTTCCTCTTAAAGCCGACGCTGTGGCATCAGAGATGCCACCGATTCTCGGCTTGAACGCGTTTGGATTTTTCTCCAATCTCACGCAATCGCTTGTTGCCGCTTTTCCTCTGTCTCGGTGGTGTTGGCACAATTCAGACAATTGGACTCGTCGTAGCTCTCAGATCGGTTAGTCACATGATATTGTCTACCCAATGGCTAAGTGAAATCGAAAACCAGGTTCAGCTAGTGCAATTTGTCCACCACTAAAATTGACTTTCTCTTGCTAGTTGGTGTCAGCGACGAGATCGGCCCCAGCCTTTACGGGCAGCAGTTGCAGCCCCACCACGTGTCGGTACTTGAGATTGCGACTGCGATGCTGCTGTAGACATAGATAATGGCAGCTGCGTCGCGTTAGGCATTCGCCACGAGGTTGAGAAATCTGCGATGCGGTCTGTGATTGGGACGGACCAATTATGTCTTGGGTGCCAGCGTCAGTCCGTCGAGCAAGCTCAGCAAATCCGTGGTCGCTTTCGACATCATCGTCCTCATTTTTCTTAAGCTCGTGATTTTTTGCCAAGTGATTTATTTTGAGCTGCCGAGATCTCTTCGCCTTTGGCTTCGAAACTTGCTCTGAATATTCCGGATCAGATTCCGAGCACAATTTCAATACATCGCTCGCTTGCGAAGCCTGCTTTGCAGGTTTAACACTTTTAGTCTTGTGAACAGAGCGTATCAACTCATCGTCTTGCTCACCCTCATCGTTAGAGTCTATGCTTTTTCGAAGTCTCTTGCGGTTCGGTATTGATTTCTTGACTGCTGCTCGCCCCCGAGATGTTCGCCGAGACGTATTCTCCTCTTCTTCGGCATCCTCCTTCACTTCATAATCCTCATCTCCGTCATCGTCACCAGATAAGTCGTCGTCATCAAAAAGCACCGACGTACTTTTGGCTCGCTGTTTGCTTCTACTTGAGCGAGCTAAGGCTTTGGGAGGCGTCGATGTCTTCTTGCTACGTGGACTGTTATCACTGTTGTCTTCGAGGTCTAAAAAGATTGAAGATACCTTGGCAGTGTTTGTCTTTGACGCTGCCACTTTATTGGACCGAGTCAGTGGCGTGCCAAACCGACCGGGTGGTGCTTTAGCTACTCGGCTATCATCTTGCATGGCCCGCTTGGAGCGGAATCCGACAGCCGACAAGTTGGTTCTTGACGCCACATCAGAATCGGCTGTATCAATCCCTAACTCGCTCTCTTCTTTCTGCAATGCGTCCAATGCATCAGTCTGTTCCATCTTTTTTTCTACAACACTCAGAATATCTTTGGCTGACTTGGCGTCACGATGAGAGCTTAATTCATGTTGAGTCGCGTCCAATACGCTGTCCACGAATTCTTGAATAGCGGACGCATTGCTTCTGAAGGTAAAATTTTCGAGAGCGATTCCAAGTTGACCCTCTGAAAGTAGCACAATTTTCCGTTCAGGTATACACAATTGCTTTCTTAAGATATCCTCGATGGTCTCAGCAACTAAGGGTGTTGGTCTCACGGGACGGCTAAGAAGTGGTTTCTCGAAGTCCATGTTGATACGCTCTTTTTTTCTGCGGTGAAATAGTAATATGTCGTTCGGGTTGGCAACCTTTCCAACAAACTTTGCGCCAAATCGCTGATTTATCAACACGGGGAAGCCCGTGTGTTCCACGCGCAAACGAACAAGCACGAGTTCTTTGTCCTTTTCCTCATTTTCAATCTCTGGTACGGGAAACGGGCTCCTTTGATGCATCTTCTCATACTCTTTTGCGCGTTCTCTCACTCTTTCCTGTTGCTCTAGCTCTGCTTCCCGCAAGAGCTCGACCACTCTGCTCTCCAGGTAGTCATCAATACGTTCTGCAACGTCAGGATCGTTCGCTTCCAATTCTTCAATTTCACTTAACACCACCTCGCCCATTTAAAATGTCGCACCGTATGCAGCTCACGGTTGAACATTCGGAAGCTTTGTCCATTAACTTCCAACAACGCGACGTGCTTTGTCTTTGCTTCCCCTCCCACCGAAGAAGTTGCGACGGATGACCCTGGCTGGGAAATATAAAAATCGCCATGGACACTCTCTTGGACATTAATCTGACACTAGTGTTCATGTCCCCACACCACAAGATCAATAAAATCCACCTATTGTCACAATACGCACCAAGACGGAAACACTCGCAGTAAAGCTTTAAACACGTTAACTTCTTACAGTTGCACGGGGCTTTCTTGGCCATCGGTGCTGAAATTTCCACGACGGCATCATCTAATCGATCTTTGGATGCTGTCGTCGGTGGATTTCGAAGACTCGTCTCGAATGTTCTCCTTGGCTTGAGCTGCTTTGCAGATGTACTTTTTACTGCCTGGCGAACACCCAAATGCGACATTGGTATCCGAGAGGACATCGAAGCACAAGAAGATACTTCTCGCTTCCTCATGATTCCGATAGGTGTAGCTGGTACTGCTGGGATCAGTCAACTTCCGCGTTACTCGTGAAGGTGTTGGATCGTCTACAAACATCGCGTCTTGCTCATTCAGAGCTACTTTTAGAGGCGTGGGTGATGTCTTTTGCCGATTATAAGGCTGCAACGGCGATCGAGACATACGACGGGGCGATGCAAATCGTTTGACTGTAGTTTGCAGGAATTTACACTGGACGTTGCTGGAAGACGGTTTCTTTGGGTCATTTTCCTCTGCTTTACGCGAGCGAATGTACTTCTTCCGTTCCTGGTTAAATTCAAGACATTAATTAGTCCAACACTGCGTCAATCGAGAGCATGGGCATGAAACCATACAAGCTGTTGTTGATCGCTCGAATCCCGCGAGTCGGATGCGAGTCAAGTACTGACGGCGACGCACCAAAGGAAGTGTGGAGCGTCATTTTTATGACGCTATGATCGCCAAGCTTCGATCGTTCGTCTTTCCCTGGGCTTGGGCTAGTAGAAGCCTGGATATTCGGGAACTACGTGTCCAAAATGGAGGGAGAGTTACAATACCCGCCATAAGAAGATGAAACGATGCGTCGCTTCCTATTTGGCTTATTCTCTGGGGTTTCGAAATTTGAAGATGCGCCCGTGAGTGTCCACGGGTCAAGCCTTTCGTTTTCTCTCCGGATTAGGGAAGGGTGGAATTCTATACAATTCAACGCCATTAGAAGAAAACAGGGTGGAAGAATAGGAATTAAGACGCTTTTACCCACAGTCTTGGAAGTTCATTTGACGCGAGTGACATGAGCGGGGACAGCTTCACCCATCTGGGTGGTGTCCGATGAGGCAAAGCATGTGGTATAATTGTCGGGATCTTCAAAAAAAATTACGCATCGCTCTTGGTCTTCGCGCCGAAGCTGGCCGTTAGCGACGCGTTCGCCGTCCTGCAAGCTTTCAACGTTTCCACGGCCGCGACCCGAACCGCGGCAACGAGCCGGAGTCGTCGGTGTCGATGTAGAGGATGAGGCAGGGCGCGCGGCGGGTGTACACGTCGTGGACATGCCACGGTCGGCGATGATTGATGTTGATGTCGAGATGCGACGGCCGTCGTACTCGGGGTAGGGCGCGCAATGTGAGGCCATTGGGACGGTGCTTGCCAGGAGGGTGGGGGAGATATGTGCAGCGGTTGTGCAGCGGTGGAGAGTCACGTGGAATGATTCAAGGCAGAGGAGGGCTCGGACATGAACCCTAAACCCTCAGAGGCAAATTTAAATTCCTGAAATGGACAAAAAATCTCCTTAAAATAGCGGGGGGGGTTTCAACTTTGGATGAAATCGTTCTCCGAAATCGCCAACTTTGAAACCCCCTATTGTCTCGTATAATGTGAAATCAAACGTAAAACTTGCGAAAGTAAATTTAATCCACGTTACGCCTCGTTTAATTCAAACCAAATTCGAAACGCAACTCCTGATATCTTCGATAAGACATCGCTTCGTGACCATATCAGCAAACATATCTTGCGATATTATGTAGCATGCTTCAATTTCTCCATCGTTAAATTCGAAAAAAATATTTCAGACGCGCATCCACATGCATGCTTCATATTGGATGCAAACCTCCGTTACTTGAAAAGTCTTGATCGCTATTTGATTATCCATCTTCAAATCGTAGGCCGTTCCACTTGAATTCCAGTTTCTTGCACAAATTTCTCGCTAACCCAGCATTTCAACTTCGACATTTGACGCAGCATAAGATTCCACTTCCATCCTAGATAGTAACACACTACTTGCTCTTGGATATAACAACTTAGAAAAATGCCTTCCATCATTATTAGCCCGACCTATCATCGATTTGCGATGGTCCTTGTAGCTGGGTAGTCAGAATCACTAGAACTGTGGTGCTATTGAAAATTTTTGACTAGCATGTACCATTGTACCAGTTGTCAAAGCGGATCGATCGGGTTGGCTAAAAGAATGGAGTGTTTTAGGCCAATTATGTGCTTGTGTCGTAAAGCGTGCTATAATTGGGCCTAATTAAGGGCCTAATTATGGGCCTAATTAGGTGTCTGATTGCGGGCACAAATGGGGTACGTAATTGCATACGATTGTGTGTGCCATGGTGTATACCGTTGCGTGTACAACCGTGGTGCACATAGACAGGACATAGACGGGGCATGGGAAGGTGGGACGATTACGTACAGGTACTCAGCGAACACCGACTAACACCGACGAACGACGGAGGAATCCGGTCGACTGGTGGACGGAGGACGCTGGAATGGACGGTTCTGATTGGCTGAAATTAGGGAAATGGTAGATCCAAGGCTTTAAGCAATAATAAAGTTCTCTTTTTGCGTCCAAACACTAAGGACACCTCAGGGACGGCAACTAGCGCCCCCCTTTAGTTAATAAACACCTCTACGTCCCGGGCGGGAGCACTTTGTGCGTTTTTGGCCCACCGGCAGGCGTAGAGTGTTGAGAACTCGCCCCGCGACTCCGCCCGCTGTGTCAGCGGTTCTTCTGTAAAGGTTTTTTGGTCTTGGGAGTGTAATTGAGCAGCTCTCACCTCTCCACGTTTGGTTCACGTTTGGCCCCTAGAGTTCGGCTGCTGTAAGCGCCCCACGGGAACTCTAGGTGGATTAAGTGAAATTTCCCCCCCCTCGTAGGTCTAGGCTAGTAATACAGATATTTGGGCGTTCCTTTAGCTGTTTGAGACTCCAGAGGCTCCGTGATCGGGCAGTGAAGACTTCCGCTGCCTGATCAAGTACCCCCTTCGCCTATCAACACCTGATCGACACTCTGCAGCTCGTGACCCGCGATCAACAACTCGCAGATCGCACCAGCTTGTACCTGGGCGACTTTTAGCACTTGATCAAGCATGATCAAGTCTGATCACAGCTGATCAACTACTTTTAGTGCCTGATCAAGCCTGATCAAGTCTGATCACAGCTGATAAATGTGGTGGAGTCAAGTTCGAAATCGAATACATTTGTATCGACAACCTGACCACCACCATCGTGCCCATCCTTCCAACTTACGGGGGGGGGGGGTACCCTGCGGACCTCCATTCGAAATCTGGTCCGATCGTCCGCTGCTGGCAAACGACCGGTCATCATCCAAAGACACTTGGTCCGACTCACTTAAGTTCATCTCACCTTGTGTACCCGATGGAATGGGCTAGTTACACACTCGGTGGATCGGGATCGCAGATCGATCTGATTCGGTCTTGAATATGAAACCGTGCTGGCTAGGTGTACCTGGGGCGGAACTCTTCACCCCAGGTACGTACAGACCAGACACTTCCAAGAGATAAATTCCAATAGGTCGGTCGTCCAAACGATCTAGATCTGATCAATACGAAATAATAGAGGGTAGACCAATCAACCGGTCTAGCCCCTGACCAATATGAGAGAAGACCAAAACCGGTCTAAACTCCAACCGATGTTACAATGAGCCAATATGTCCACGTGAAGACCCAATATGCCCGTGAAACTCCACAAACGATATCTCCACGTAAAGACCAATCCAGTCAATAGCACGTTCCAAACGTACTTGAGTTGAAGTGTCGAGATCGCCAAATCGTACTCCCGTCGAGGGACTTCCGGTGGCCAAAGTGCGCGTGCGGCGCGTCCAGACGGGGTATAATAGGCGAGAGGGGATAATTCAACCCTCTGCCACCAAACACTCCGCGGCGGGCGGAGGCGACTAGTGTACGTGAAAAGAAGAACGGCGACCCCTTGCTGCGGTGTAGACCAAGACCAGAAGAGGTTTTTGCCACTTATTCCTAGACCAAAAACCTTTACTTGGCAAATTCCGTAACCAAAAGACTCTTACTTGGAAAAACCGCAACTAACCAATAATACTACCTCCCTATGGTCCCTAATGTACCCACACAAAATTATGTAAAATACCCAAAGTCAGGTGACTCACCCAAGACCAGCGTTCTTGATACTCCTTGAATTTGATAGGCTAAAAAGCCCCCCTTGTTTAGACCAATCCGAAATTCGACCAACTGCCTTGACCAAAAGTGACCAAATTTGTGGTACACTTCACCACAGCCGCCCCTGAGTCCGACCGTGTCGCACAACGATAACGGTCTGACTCACCCATCACTCGACCAACTGGACCTTGGTCACTCGCATTTCTTCACCATGGACCAGCCATCTTCGACATCTGCGTCAGGTACTGCCTTTACTGCACTTGATCTTCTTATGCTTCCCTGTGACGCTTGTTCTTGTCGTTCTTGCAGAAACTCTATTCGCCGAGTCGCCCCACCTTGCTTCGCCTGTCCGGTCGGCTCGGTCTGACATCCCACGTAACTCTCATGCACTTCAAACATCGGAAGGGTGTCAGACTGAAGCCGACACGCGGATGCAGGATATGCTCGCAAAAAACATGCGTCTCAGGACCCAGGTGGCCCACCAGGCAACACGAGGTGCGCATCTTTGGTCTTCGTCTTGTACTTGTCTTGACCCTCGTTTGCCTTCAGCTCTCATCCCTCCCAGCGTCGTCAAGGCAATAGGTGCCTTAGTTGACGCCGATAGGCATTCCAACGATCATGTTGGCCAGCTCCGAAACATTTTGGAGGAGTTGATAAGCGCGCGCCATGAGCTGTCCCGTCTGGAGGCTCATCAGTCCCATCTCTGGGATCAACTTGCACTTGTTCGTCGGCAACAGCTGGACGGACGGTTTGACGCGACTTCACTGCGCATGCAAGGCGACGACCTCGCGTGACGCATTGCCGAGTTGCAAATTGCGATTCAAGACCAGACCGGGAAGGTCCGGTCCTGTCAAGACAGGTCCGACGCTTGGACGCAAGAGTCGGGTCGTCGTCAGGTGGCACTAGACCAGTGCCGCCAGCGCTTGATGAACTTGCTACCTCCGTGTTCTACTGCTTCCCCCGGCGTAGATTGGTCCGCATCGGCAACCTTAGTCGCCTCGGGGCAAGACCAAGACCGCTTGAAGCAGGACCAAGACCGACGTCGCTCATTGGCTGATATTCAGCATCCCGAAATTACATCAAAATCAAAGAAGCGCGCGGACGTGCCGGGTAACTAGAGGGCGCGGGGCACTGCGCGCGACCCCGAACTATGGGGGAAGCGTGCGGTGCCCCATAAGCGAGCCAAGACGCAGGCGCTTCTCGTGAACCCAAGATTGGACGTGAGTGATGCCTGCAACCCTGCCAAAACTCAAGCGCCCTCGCGCCCTCGTGCCGTCCGTACCGATTACACAGGGATCTCGTCCGGGGAGGACTCCAGCGAAGGGTCCTGCGATTCAGAGTTCATGATCGCCATCCCGTCCAAGTCGCAGACGTGTCGGCGTAAAAGTTCCGTCCAAGCGGCATCGTCTTCGGGGTAGGAGCAGAAGACCAGTCTGCCAGGTGACAGCAAGTCAGCATATGGGTCAGCGAAATCGGCGCCTTCGTTCCTGCCTGGCACGTCTGGACTGCACCGCCACGCCCGGCTAAAAGATATGGCAATTGGAGATCGCCCACTTCCGCCGCGGACCTCAAGGATGCTTTGGTCAAGCTTGACCAGAAGGAACCCTGGCGCAACCAATTTCAAGACCAAGTTGCAGGCCATCCGGCGCTGACCATCGGCCGCCTGTGGGGTGATAGCGAATGAAGTCCCAGGTAGTCGACCAGATAGCTCGTAATACATGTCATCACTTCCTTTTCACATATCTGATCATCAAATCACTTGAACTAATTTCACCACTTTCTCAGAGTTGCACCAAACACGTTTTCATAAACCATTCCACCCACATCGCGAAAAATAATCATCACATTCGTCACTCCACTACTCTAATTCGTCACAGTTCATCACATTTTCACAACAACTTCGGACCTTCCACATGTTCACACCGGTCTAGACCGACCGATGCTACTGCGTGTCTTGGTCTTGGTCTTCATGGGTCTGCATCACTGCGAAGCGATTACGACTGACTCGTTCTCGTTCGAACTCTCGTAGAAGAGCCCCACAATTCAAATCGAGCTCGTCGACCCAAGTTGATTCATCATGGTCCTTCCATCGGACCAGGTACTCTCGGTGAGTCCGACCGAACCTGGTCTTCTTGGTCGACCGAACATCTAAGACCTTCTCCACTTCGAACTCGTCTTCCTCTAATGGTCGTTCCCAACTGTCCGCCGGCAGTAACGATTCATCGAAATCAAATCTTTTTCTTCGTCTACCAGACAGGGAGTTTTGGGTCGATCAGGAAATTCTCGTACCAGCTTCAACCTGGACACATGAACGATCGGGAAGACCTTGTAGTGTGTAATCTGTACCAGTTGTTACTAGACGGGCAGCGTGCTCACCGATCAGCTCGGCAACACGGAAAGGGCCGTGCCACATGTAAGCCAGCTTCTTCGCATAGCTCTCTTTCACTAAGTCTAGGTATAGCCATACCCTCGCCCCTGGTTCTATACCGTGGGGTCGGACCTGGTCATTGGTCCGGTCTGCCCGGTCTTGTGTGGCCTGACGCAGCTTTTCGTTGACGACTTCTTTCGCATGCTGGTAGTGTTTCTGGACCTGCATGCGCCAGCGTCGAGCATCGCGATCGCGGGTCCGGGTGCAACCGATAGGTATCGCAGTTTTCAGTGTCGACCGAGGGTCCCATCCATATGTCAGATAAAAAGGCGTTTCTCCTCGGACACGATCGGTCGACGAGTTGGGTGCAAACACCAGCCTTTCTGCATACTCGTACCAATCTCGCTGGTCTGGATCAGCAACGTACATCTTGATCGCCTTCGTTATGGTCTGCACCATGCGTTCCGCCGATCAATTTGCTTGAGGACGATATGCCATCGTCGTACTCTGTTTCTGGCCCAGCATGTTATTGAACGACCGGAACACCTCGGCCATAAAACCGGGTTCCCGATAGTGCCTGATGACCTCGCTGGCGCCGAATCTTCGGAACACACATTCTTCGTAGCTCTGGGCGATCTGCTCCGCAGACCGAGATGCACTTGCCTTCGCAATAACTAGACCAGTGAACAGGTCTACCCAGATCAGCAGCTCAGTGTTGCCGCGTGTCGATCTAGGTAGTGACGGTATGTGGTCCATCGCTATGACCTGGAAAGGGTAGGTAGCTTCGATATTTCCGGGCGATCGCCCCTTGATTACCGGTCTACCCTTTCCGGTCTCGCAATCCGTGCAACAGCCCCATATTTCTGCACACTGCGGAAAAGACCTCTCCAGTGGAAGTGGGACCTGACTTTTGATAGGTCCTGCCTATGCCCTGATGTCCCCCTTCTAGACTCACGTGATAGTGATGAAGGACATCCGGCTGCAGCAACTCGGGGATCACTAATTTCGCCAGTCGGTCCCGGTCTGCACTGTCTTGGTCGGCATCGCGGCAGTAATCCAATAATCCATTATCATCCACTTCGTAGCTATCCGCGATCTTGATGCACTATTTCGCTTGATCGTTCGTCAACTTGGACAGTTCACCACACAGGTAGGTGTTCAGGTTCATAATCCATTCTTCTTCGTCCTGCGCCTTGAGGATCCGCGTTCCATCCTTAACTGTTGCAGTGCATATTCGTTCAAACTTTCCTTCGGGAACGGTCGGCGAGACTTCTGAGCTTTCGATCTAGTCGCTACCATCACATGCACCTGGACTGGGGCGTTCTGGGTCCGATCACCTCTGGGAGCCTGTTTATATTCACCAATTCATCCAGAACGGCCTTCTCGGTGATCTTATCCCCGGTCTGGTCTTGCATGGCCTTGGTCGCGAGGTAGTCGGCGCTTCTGTTCCAGTCCCGTTTCACGTGCAATAGCTCGTGGTTGGGGTGGTCCTTCAATGCCTCCATTACTCGATCATTTAGCGTCCTTAGTCGTGGAGCCTTGCAGTCGATCTCTCCGGTGATCTGCCTGATCACTAGGTTGGAGTCACCACATATGACGACTCGCCCCTTCTCTTGCGACGACAGCAGGTCCAGACTAAAAGTAGACCTCGGTACTCCGCCTCGTTAACAGTAATATCCGGCGTGAAATCGGCAGCGGCTGCAACTATAGACCATTGTGGCAACTTCCACAATATGGCACTATAGGCGCCTACCTTATTCTTCACGCTTGCTGATCCGTCAAAACTTAAGACCAAGAGCTCTTCATCATGGTAGACGGTCAGTGGCGGTCTCGAAACTGACTGCCGAGGTTGCTTCCTCGGGGCAATCGCTATCAATGCCTCGTCCACTTCAGACCGAGGGGTGATACTGGCAGCTAATGTGCCCAATATCTCTTCCTCGCCCCCGGTGCACTTAACGACCTCGAGGGTCCACTGCGACAAGACCGCCGACCATCTGCCTAGACGTCCGTCCATCCCATTGGCTGATAATAGCCAGGCCAAGTAGACCCTCTTGACAGGACCTTTATAGGTCGGCCGAGCAGCAGGTTGTAACACACATCCAGAATTCGTAGCAACGCCAGAACTTCTTTCTCGACAATTCCATAGTTCACTTCATTTGGTTTTAGCTTCCGGCTCGTAAACGTGACTGGATGATACACACCATCGTGATCTTGCACTAAAGTGGCCAAGATAGCTCACTTACTGGCATATACAATAATGGTCGGGACCTTTTCGGGATCGAAATGCTTCAAAATCGGTGCCGTCACCATCTTATCCTTCAACATACCAAAAGCAAACTTTGCACGCTTCATATGGTCTTCGGCCTCCACTTGCGGACAATCTGCAGCAAGACCAGAGTCGGCGCCCCCATGTAAAGTTTTCCGGTCTTCTTCGCGCAACATATGGTAGTCCACTTCCCGGAGCTCATACAACACAGCCGCGTAGATAGCAAAATCTTCGATGAAGCGGCTGTAGTAGTTTAAACTTCCTAGGAAGGACTGCATTGCCATCAGAGACTTGGGAAACGGGAGGTTGCTTAACGAATCCAGGTCCTTAGGATTATCCTCTAGACCATTGTTCGAAACCATATGACCTAAATAGGCGACCTTGGACATACCCCAAAAACTTTTTATGGCGCTGATAGATAGGTTCCAGCGGTCGCATGTCTCCAACAATCGTTCAGAATTCTCGCACAGATCGTTCCATGACGAAGCAGGTATCAGAATGTAGTCGATGTACGACCGCCTCCCTAGAACGGACGGTCTTCTTTTCCGATCGGGTTCACCCTCTCTAAACACATCACAATTTTCAAAAGGGTCCCGATCGGTCTTGATCTTGAAGTGTCCGTACAATGCGTTGTCTATCAGCCTTTGATAGATCTGGGGTGCGTTCTTCAGACCGAACGGCATAAGATTCCACTCGAAAAAACCAAACGGTGTCACAAATGCGGAAATCTCACGGGCTCGATCAGTCATCGAGACCACCCAAAATCCACTTTCCATGTCTAGCGAACAATACCACAAGGTCTTGTCGAGGTCTTCCAACAGATCATTAATCAGCGGCATCGGGTAAACCATGAGTTTAGTCAACCGATTTACCAGCCGATAGTCGATGCACAGTCTAATGTCAACGCCGTTCTTCTTGATAACAATTACGATCGGCGAGGCCCATGGCGAGGTCGACGGTCTAATAATCTTGGTGACCAACAGTCCTTTAATGAGATCAGAAAGCTTTTCACGGTAATGTGGCGCCACGCGTCGACATCACTGGGCAATCGGCTTGGCATCTCCAACTTCAATATCACAAATCGCACCACGGGCTGCAGGTGGTAAGGCGTTGCCCTTTCCGTTCAGCAGATGTCTTTTCTTCCATATGATATTCTTCAACTGCTTGATCTAGTCTGGACTGTTAAGTTCTTGACCACCCACTTGTAAATCATCCATTGTAACTTCGGGCGAGTCGGCAGACACTTCAGGGAGGACTGCCATTTGGCTTTCCAGCTCCTGAATGTACTGTTCCCCGCCTTCATGTATACAGACTTGTTCATCTTCTAGGGTGATATCACCTAGACCATTTGGACCGGCTGAACGCCCCTGGTCTTGATCGACGGGCTGTCCTTCACTGATATCGGTCTGATTAGGAATACCGTCATGGTCCGACCTAGCAATTTCATGTTCCCCTTCTTCCGTTTCTTGCTCCGCTGTCGCCTGGTCTTGTGCTGACACCACGTTGATTAACCTTGGATCGTCTACGTGATGGTCCACCGTTCCTGGTGACTGCGGCGCCTTTCTTCGGACCAACATCTTTTTCGGGGTGAAATAACTTGGTCTTTCCACTAAAGGTGAGGTGTCCTCTTCCACCGACACATCATCGCTGATAAGATCGGTGGTCGATTGGTACGCCAGGTTTTGCCACTCGACATACCGCCTCGATCCAATCGAGACGAACCCCATCTTCCTTGGTACCTTTCCTTCTGCTAACCACATACCGACAATAGTGTTATTGTCCAGTGTCAGCGGCTTGTCACCGATATCGGTAACACGGACAAAATCACGTCGACCAGCACTCTTTACGAATGTCGAGACCCACCGATCGCCCCTGGTCAACCATAACTTCCTCGAACGGAAACCTTTCTCTACCGGGGTATCGGCAGACCGACCGACTGGGATAGTGAGGTCTTGGTCCCACCGGACCAGATCGGTATACGAACCATACACAGGTCTTCGACCAGCCAACTGGACCTGGACCTCATCCGGGAGTGTAAGCACTCCATGTGACAGGTCTAGGCGAATACCAGCTGGGAACATGAAATCCATATCTAGTAAAGCGTCCTGTCCAGCCAACATGCCAACCCAAGCGCTGAAAAAGTAGACCAGCGATCCCGACAAAGTAATTTTCACAAGCGTTCTTACTTCGGTCATATAAGCGTTTTCACCGATCCCAACGCATTCTTTTCTCTGGGTATCGTCTATAGGACATCCGACCTTACGAGCAAAGGCGGAGTCGATTATCGAGACTTCAGCTACAGAGTCGAACAACATCGTCGATTTCTGGTTATTAATCTTGCCACAGGCTTTCGCCTGCTTGAACCATTTATCAGGCGCGTGATACTTCCAGTATCCGCGGGATTCTCCAGGCAGCAAGTCCAACTGCATAACCACCTTAGTCCGGGAGTACTCATCGGTCTTCAGAATGTAGACCGGATGGTCTCGGTCGACGAAATTTGGAATAGAACGTGTATTGTCGGTCTTATCCTCCTTGCCGACATATGCATAGATGTGAACCGTAGAACGCTCGGCTCGATCCAGATTCCAACCTGGCGAGCGTTCTAAATTAACATCTTTTCTGTGTCCGGCGGCAGCATCCCCGCGTGCTTGTCCGGCACGTACCACTTGCGTATCATGTTAAAAAAATTCTTCAATCTTGCAGTGGCCGGCCTCGTGAATCTCTCCACATGACTTGCATACGAAAAGGCAGTGGTCAGTCGGTTGGCCGCGTCTCTCGCACTTCTTGCACACCATCTTCTTCCAGCTGTTTGGGCCATTATGTTAGCTCGACCCACAGTGGGAGCACTTCTGACGAGGTCGGTCCGTATCGGACTTGCTTCCGTTCTTTCCCTTCCGGTCTACCTGGTCGGACTTCGACCTGGTCTTCGGGGCAGGTCCCGCAACATAGACGTAACGATACTGGTGTTCATCCGATGACTCCTGGCTGTATTGACTTCCACTTCCCCCTTCCGATCCCGTGCTGTCTTCGTCTACGATCGCCTTGACCGCTCGGGTCGGTCTGGTCCAGGGTCTCTTGCCCGGATCGGTCTGGGTCTGTGTCTTGGATCGGTAGCTACCTGATCCACCAGCACTCTTCGTCCTCATGCTACGCGACTGCTGCAGCGTTCGTAGAGTCTGTTCAACCCGCTTCCCTAAGACGCAGCAGAGTAAGCTGGTCCGCCAGTTCTTGATCGTCCAGGGTACTAATGTAGTGACCCACATGTTCCAGAGCAGCACTGTTCGGCGGGTTATTCTCTTTGATTGTTATGCCGGCACGAAGTGCAGCCACGTTCAACCGATGTAAATACTCGACCGGTGTCTCGTCGCTCCGCTTCTGCATATGGTGATACTTGCGGGAACTCGAAAATCCGGAGTTACAATATTGCCCTTCAAACTCTGCACATAGCTGCTCCCAGTCAGACCGGACATCCCTACCTAACTGTTGGATCCAGCTTGCAGCCGGTCCTTTCAACAAATCCCGGAAGATCAGACACCTTTTCACTTTTCGGGGTCTGGTCTCGCAGGTGCGCAGACTTGACCCGACCGAACCAAGACCGGGCCTGGTCTTCATCAGCATCCTTGCCAGTGAAGTCCTTGAGGTCGGTCGTCGCGGCCATACGGATGCGCAGAATCGCAGCAGATCCAAAGTCGTAAGCAATAGTGGAGGCTAGGTTAGCCTTGAGTGGCTTGCCAGCGCCCGTACCGTCTGACCCACAATGGTCGTCAAGACCGCCGACCGACTCCATGTCACAGTCACTTGTATTGCTTGGTCTACGCGGTCTGGCCGGTTGCGGCTTGCGCTTCCCTTTGCCGACTTGCTTATCACTTCGAGTGGGCTTGTCCACAGATGTTACCGATTCCATATCCACATCTCGGCAAACATTGACACTTTGCTGGGTAGACCGGTCTTGGACATGTGGGCGCAGAGGTGGTCTAACCCGGTCTTCCATGAAACGCTCCATCATCGTCTCAAACATAGCTTGGACGTTAGCTGGAGTCATGGGCAACGTGTTGATACCCTCCTTTTGCGGAACTGAGGCCTGTGGGGGTCGCTGGAGCCCCGACTGGCAAGCATCCCTTTGCTGCCGCACGTCCTTTTTTTGTTCCGGCTGGGCATGGTCCACCCCCATGGTCATCCGCTCGACACCGGTCTCCAACTCTGATGAGCTGTTCGAGGCCGGTGGAGATTGATAAACCGATTCGTCATCAGAACCAATGTCAACAAGCGCTGTGGAGACTTCAGCGACCTTCACTGCTGCGGTGGGAGTTGGGCGGCGAACCTCCCCCACCAGTGGGACCAAATGGTTGTGGAAGGTCGACATCGACGATTTCAGCCTCCAAGTCTCAAATTCAAATAGTTTTTGGACATCGGCGGGGTTCTGCAATTTAATGCCAACCTCCGCCAACATCGCCACCGAGTTCTTCACCAACAGTAATGGGCGATCACTATGGATCGGCTCGGTAGTGGGACCGAGAAGATGGTCGGGGATCTGGAGGTTCAACACCCGAAAGACCACGTCAAAGCGAACAAATCGTTTCAGCTCAAAAGTGTAATACATCTTGTTTAGGTCTTCTTCAGTGATGTCTCCATCTCCGACCTGCGTCTTTTCTTCGAGGTCGTCTTCGTCGGCCGGCATTCCCAACCCTTTCTTGGGAATCTTGGGGAGGTTGGTCTGATCGTTCTGATCAGCCTCCAAGTATTTTTCGTCTTTTAATTTTCCATCAACTTTTTTATGCATATACATAGGATCAGGACCAAGGTCATGATCCTTTCCGGGACTATAGCAAGACTTGCTATAGTCCCGATCGGCTCCGGTGGGAGCCTTTGGTGGAGGAAAAAAAATTATTAATCCCGATCTGGTCCTCCACCAGGCCAGACCGGACATCGCCATCTTTATCTAGAACGAAAACGTAAGGTGATAGCCTTTCCTTACGCCCTCTCCAGAACGATTCCAAATTCAAATCTTCAAATTCAATCTTTGATGACACCTCGCGGTGATATCCACGATCACCAAGTGATCCGGGCACGCGCACCATTGTGGCGGAGTCAAGTTCGAAATCGAATACATTTGTATCGACAACCTGACCACACCATCGTGCCCATCCTTCCAACTTACGGGGGGGGTACCCCGCGGACCTTCATTCGAAATCTGGTCCGATCGTCCGCTGCTGGCAGACGACCGGTCATCATCCAAAAACACTTGGTCCGATTCACTTAAGACCATCTCACCTTGTGTACCCGATGGAATGGGCTAGTTACACACTCGGTGGATCGGGATCGCAGATCGATCTGATTCGGTCTTGAATATGAAACCGTGCTGGCTAGGTGTACCTGGGGCGAAACTCTTCACCCCAGGTACGTATAGACCAGAAACACTTCCAATAGATAAATTCCAATAGGTCGATCGTCCAAACGATCTAGATCTGATCAATACGAAATAATAGAGGGTAGACCAATCAACCGGTCTATCCCCTGACCAATATGAGAGAAGACCAAAACCGGTCTAAACTCCAACCAATGTTACAATGAGCCAATATGTCCACATGAAGACCCAATATGCCCGTGAAACTCCACAAACGATATCTCCACGTAAAGACCAATCCAGTCAATAGCACGTTCCAAACGTACTTGAGTTGAAGTGTCGAGATCGCCAAATCGTACTCCCGTCGAGGGACTTCCGGTGGCCAAAGTGCGCGTGCGGCGCGTCCAGACCGGGTATAATAGGCGAGAGGGGATAATTCAACCCTCTGCCCCCAAACACTCCGCGGCGGGCGGAGGCGACTAGTGTACGTGAAAAGAAGAACGGCGACCCCTTGCTGCGGTGTAGACCAAGACCAGAAGAGGTTTTTGCTACTTATTCCTAGACCAAAAACCTTTACTTGGCAAATTCCGTAACCAAAAGACTCTTACTTGGAAAAACCGCAACTAACCAATAATACTACCTCCCTATGGTCCCTAATGTACCCACACAAAATTATGTAAAATACCCAAAGTCAGGTGACTCACCCAAGACCAGCGTTCTTGATACTCCTTGAATTTGATAGGCTAAAAAGACCCCTTGTTTAGACCAATCCGAAATTCGACCAACTGCCTTGACCAAAAGTGACCAAATTTGTGGTACACTTCACCACATCAACTACTTTTAGCACCTGATCAAGCCTGATCAAGTCTGATCACAGCTGATCAACGTCTTTCAGTACCTGATAGAACCTGATCAAGCCTGATCACAGCTGATCAACGACTTTTAGTGCCTGCCCAAGCCTGATCACTGCTGATCAAGCCTGATCACACCTGATCCGAGATTGATTGTACTTGATCACGTCTGATCAGCACATAGGTCAACTCGTTACAAGTTCCCCCAATCTTGCATTAAGAAATTCCCGTGTTTACATCCCCGCCACCTGGAGATCGACCCACGCCCAAGCCTTCGGATACCCAAGGTGAGCAGAAACACAAGCAGTCAAGGACAACCGTAGGAACCCTTCGTTAGTCGGCAATCCGGGCACCGTGGTACCGCCTGATCAAGCGTCAAAAACTTTGATCAGCCGCTCCACCACAATGGTGCGCGTGCCCGGATCTTTGGGCGACGCGGGATATCACCGCGATTCTACGCAAGATGGCGCTGATGCGGAAGTGAAAACGGAAGCGGAAGCAGAAGTGAAGATAAAGGTGGAAAAGGAGGAGAAGGTTGTGACGATGGAAGGTAGTTCGCCGTCGTCATGCCTGAAGAAGAAAGGAAATGCTGATCATCAGGACCTGGGGAGGAATCTTGATGAGATAAAGGAGGAGAAGCCTCAACCACCTCCAGAGGCTCCTTCGGGAGCCCATGCGGATCATAACTTGCGTTATGATCCGCCAAATATATGTATGTATAATGATCAGGATTGGGATCCGGTGGTGAAGTATTACAAGACCGACCAGCCGAAGGTGTTGATGAAGGCGCCTGGGTCGGAGAGCGACGAAAGTCTATCAAGTACGCCACCAACGGAAGCCGATCTGGTGAAAACGTTTTACCGAAAGGTTTACAAAGGAAAACTGAAAGATTTCTTATTGACGAAATCGATCATGAGCCTACTTGGGGTCATGATCAGCGGGAAGCTGAACGGACCGGTCGATCAGCCAGTTACGGATGGGAAGGGCAATCTCACGATCGTGCTAAGGCTAACACGCCTGATCAATCAGGCTTGCCTAACGACAGGCGCCTACGATGCTGAAGAGGTGTTTGATCAGGACCCATAAGATCTGGCAGAAGCTACCCAGCAGTTGTTTTATCTGTTGGTACCTATCGTGGGCCAAACTACTAAGGTTGAGCCCTCGCACTCCCCGCTAAAGATTGAAGCGGGCCCGTCGATCAACGTGGAAGAACACACGGGATCATCGTGTTACGAATCTTCCCCTTCCGAAGGCGATGAACCTGAAGTGGAGTCGAGTATTGCCGGAAGTATAGAGCCCAAGATCACCAGGATGACAGTTTGCCAGAAGGATGAATCCAAGTTTTCGGTTATCAAGATGGAACCTCAATCGATCAAGGTAGAAGATGATAAATATCGCAAGATCCACAGCTGCAGACATTCTTTGACAAGTCTATGGAGAAGTTTCTGGCTGAGGAAAGAAGAAAGCTGACACCTGGAGTCGTTGGCACAAAAAACCGCCAGCTGAGGACAGGAAGAGCTGCGTCGATCAAGGATATCGACATTAAATCCGTGCATTCGCTTCGTGAGCACGGTCGAAGCCAGGACGATCGGCGACGGTCAAGGTCGTTGAGATGGAATCCGTGTATTCGTTCCATGATCAACGAACCCAGAACGAGTATATTGAACCAGATGAGCCGATCACACTGCCACGACGAGCCACCGTTGCGACCGCGTACACTGGGATGCCTGATCAACAGACGATTCCCAGGATTCGGATGTCTGCGATCGGTGATCTAAAATAATTTTCGGGAAAGGAAGGAGATGAAGATCAAGCGCGGAATTGGATTAGTCGCCTCAAGTCAGCATTTATGCGCGATCAAGCTTCTGATCATGAAAAGTGTTTGATCCTGGGCGATCTATTAAAAGGACCAGCGCGCAATTGGCATCGCCAGCTGAGTAGAGGCACTAGATCAAGTTGGAAAAGTCTCGTGGAGGAGTTTGAAGTTCAATACTGTGGAAGTGGTCAGTCGGCATCCCGCCAGTATTATTACACGAATCAGCGGGCGGATGAGTGCCCTATTGAGTATCTGCACCGGTTGAATGCGGCGGGACTGCGATCCAAGTTGCCGATCAGGGATGGATCGCCTACGACCTTACGCGAGCATTTGCAGCATTTTCTGTATACATTGGTTAATCGCGAGCTCGCTGATCAACTGGCACTTCTGCGGTTGGATACCGCTACGGATCTGGAAGAGACGTTGCGGGCGTATGCACGCAATAAGTGGTACCAGCCAACAGCGGCGGTAGGTACCAGCAGATTCCGCCAGAAATTCGGTGATGATCGGGCACCTGAACCGGCGCGTAAGACCAAGGCAGTACACGCGATCCAGGTGACATCTGGGAGTGAAGAATCAAGTGCTGACGACAGTGGAAGTGATGGTGATCAGCGCCGTTATATGATTGCAGCTATGCGCGATAAACCAGGGGCGCACGATCGACTTGGCGAGTCTCGATCGGGCAAACGAAGTGATTCAAGTGCAGTCGATCAAGGGGCAAAGGAGAAATGCAGTCATTGTGGGTCGATCAGGCACGATAATTTTCGTTGCTGGAAGCGCCTGACCTTTCCCAAGTGTGGCAAGAAGGGACATCCGACCGATCATTGTTTGTACGTCTGCCGAGCCTGATGCGAAGTTCAAGATGAGGGCAAGTGCCTAATGAAGAATTTTACAACCGCATCCGCCAGTGGTACAATCCCACCAAGGATGCGGGGATGTTGCCCAAGGAAGCTGAAGATTTGTTAAACTAGGCCGATCGCTAGGTTGGAATCTGGTACGAGACGAGCGTTCTGGTTTGTTTATTTTTGCATATGTGGATAAGAAGAGGGCTGATCAAGCAGCAGAAAGAGATAATGATAAAAAAATGTGATCAGCCTGATTTACCACGCTTGGCTAATTTCCATATCGATGAGTTTTCTCGTTCCCCGGTGATCATGGAGGTCGATCTACTTCCAGGTGAATCACGTGGATATTGGAAGTACCACTCGCCAAAGAAATGGTTTAAACAAGCCAAGGCGAGTGGTAAAATTAATAACGAACGTGCCACGCTATTATTTGATTCTGGTGATGAAGTGTCGATCATCGACTCAACCTTTGCTCGTAAGGTGAGTTGTCAGATCGACACGAGTCAAACAGAAGAATGTGTCGGCATTGGAGAAAGTGCGTATCTCACGGAGGGGCGCGATAAAATAAAGATTACGTTATCAGGCTCGTTGGTTAATTATTTCCATGCATGGGTGGGCAGACTTGTCGGTCAAGATGCTATACTGGTTATGGATTTTATGATACCAGCTGGTGTTAGATTAGACATCGCCCACGGGGCGCTAAGTTTACCTGATGAGGTGATCATCCCATTGGAGGGGCGCCGACAGTTGTATGGATCGAGTGGTAATTATATGAAACTCAATCAGTACGAACAGATCCCAGTAGGTCGATCTGCTGAGGTTCGGATTTATGACCAGCGATATCGAAAGTTGTGGATTACTAGTGGAAAAGATTGGGTCCCCACTATCACTAGGGGCGTGGGTAATTTGCGATATCTGCGTGTTACGAACGTCGTTGATCATCCGATCATTGTGCATGACGATACGATTTTAGGTATCTGGATGAACAAAGACGATGTGCCCCGTCGCCCTGGATTTGTTTCGATAGGGTCTAATCGTTACAAGGAGTGGCAAAATCTCTAGTATCAAGCGTCTACCGATTCTGTGAGTGACGGTCAAGAAAGTGTCGATCAAGGTCCCTTTGTCGAGAAGAGGGAGTATCCTACTCCTCGAAGTATTTTAGTGCGTCTTACGGACTTGATCGTCACATCTGTGGCATTGGTAACCGGAGGGTCGCAAAAGGTGCAAGAGGTGCAAGCGCGGTGCAATCAGGAGCCGGGGACGAAAGGTCCGACCTTGGATCACGGAGTTGAACAACATGTTACAAGAGATACGCCTAGTCAAGATACGCGTGATCACCCTGTCTCAGACGATCCTAGCGAATTTGGTGTAATCCCTATTGATGATCAAGTTTGTTACCATGAAGGTGGAGATTTGTATGTGGAAGAACTGGAGAAGCAGCTTGCTACGTTGCCCGAAGTATCTGCAAGACCGAAGAGGTGACTAAAGATGATTTGCTAGTCGGAGACCCCTTGGTCAACACGGCAGAAGAAATTGATCAGCTTCGCGATATAATTTGGGCGAAGAAACATCTGTTGATCGGGAAAGGGAACGCGCTACCTCCTGCTGAACGTGGAGTTTTTTTCGGTATCGATGTAGGCAATGCGCGCCCGATCGCCCAAAAGTGTCGAAAGGTGGCTCCAAATTTCGCGAGAAGTTATTGGCCTTGATCAAGGGGCTACTGGCTACTAAAATCATCCAGTTGTATACGTCACCCTGGGCATCACCTATAGTGATCAACGTGAAAAAGAATGGGGTTGATATTCGCTTATGTATCGATTATCGCGCGGTGAATCAACTCACACGTTTGATGGTATACCCAATGCCCCTGATCTATGATCTACTCGAAGACTTGGATAAAGCATTGTGGTTTTGCTGTTTGGATATGGCGAGCGGTTTTTGGGTCGTGTCTATGACCGATCGAGCACGTCAGATTTCGGCGTTTGTCACTCCGTTTGGATTGTTTGAATGGAATAGGATGCCCTTCGGCCTAAAGAATGCTCCGCAAATCTACCAGCGGCTGATTGATAATGCATTATACGGATATCTCAAGGTTAAGGACGGTGCTGACGAAACGGCTGATGTATTTACTGTGGGAGAGCCCGACCAGACATCGGGCCCGTCTGTGCTGCAGCGGCGGTCATATATCGATGATATTTTGATCCCTGCACCTACTTAGGCTACCCTGTGTGACAAGGTGCGGTACCTGTTGGAAAAGTGCGATCAGTGGAACTTGTCGATCAGTGTGGGTAAATCGTACTGGGGGCGAAGTGAAGTTCCTTATTTAAGGCATCATGTCTCTAACCGCGGCTTGGAAACAAATCCAAAAAAATTGGATGAGCTGATAGATTTGCCTTTCCCTGGCACCTTAAGTGCTATGCAATCGTTTTTGGAAAGCTTGAACTACTACCGTCGATTTATTGAAGGTTTCGCGATCTATGCCGCTGTACTGTACGAATTAAGGGAGATAGATTATCAAGGTTTACAGCGCCGATCGTTGAGCAAGGAGAATTCGGATCATGAGGGCGATCGATTAATCAGGGCAAAAATAGCATTCAGCATGACGAAAGTGAAGATTGCGATAGCCCCGACCCTGCTCCACTTTGATCAGAACAAAACGCCCGTGATCGTGGTTTACGCCAGCAAATGCGCGGTATCCGCCGCGCTGGTACAAGAACATGATCAAGTGTATTGTCCCGTCGCATTCGCCAGCCGAACATTCAAGAACGGGGAGCTGAATTACAGCCCCGTCGAAAAGGAAGTTCTGGAGCTTCTACGGGTTTTGGATGTTTACTTCACGATTCTGGTCGGAAAGACGATTACTGTCTTGTCACGTTTATCCACGTTGAAATGGTTACTAACATCCAACGGGATGGACGGAAGATTGGGAAGATGGGCTGCGATCTTAAAACAATGGGACCTCGAGATCAAGAAATGTGTACAGGGAGAAGAGGAGGTACTAGGGGCGTTAGCTGCAAGCATCACCCCTCGCACCGAAATCGATGAAAAACTGATTGCGATCGCGCCGAAAAAGCAACCGCGGCAGATGATTGAAGTACCACCTCCTACGGTTGAGAAAGGCGAAGAACTCTACGTGATTAGTTTCGATGGATCTGCAAGTGTCAAGCGACGTGTAGGTGCGTTCGGCGCTATCGTTTGGAAATTACCGGAGTGGAAGATTATGACCGCGGTAGCCGATCATGCACCTGATATCACGGTGAACGAAGCGGAATACCATGGATTGCTTTTAAGTTTGGACCTACTGTTGCGATGTCCCAAAGGAAGGATGGTCGTGTGTGGAGATTCGAATTTGGTAATCAGGCAAATGCGCGGTGAAATAGAGTGTAAAGCTCCACGATTGCAAGTATTGAAACAGCGTGCGTTTAACCTCCTTCGCGAATGGACTGATCATGATCTGGTGAATGTCAAAAGAGAGTGGAATAAGAGTGCAGATCATATCACCACTATGGCCATGCAGGGTGGGACAAGATGTGAGATTGATGACAAGAAACAGCTGGAGGAATTGGCCGATCTCAACCGATTGTCGGAAGTGATCACGTGGAATGAAGATCCCACTGCCCCACAAGTGCTAGTGACGACACGATCACGTAACCTCCGTCAGCCGCGACATTCAACGTGGCCCAATATATCTATAGCCAGGATAGGGGCGGAACGGGTGAAAAAGCCGCAGGACGAGGAGAAATGGATTCATGATTTGCGAAGTTATCTGTATGGTGAAGTCTCACAATTGAGCGCAGACGAGGTAAAGGATTGCGAGAAAATGAAAATTGCCGACAACTACGATGTCGAAGAAAAATTATTGCTGATTTACTGTGGGAATATGGCTAAAGGAAAATCCAGCGATGACAAAGATGATCAAGACGAACGACACTCTTCGATTAAGCTGGTGTTACCCGAGACCCTACATGCAGATGTCCTCCACCATTATCATGTGAGCTTGGAAGGAGTACACCAAGGCATAGGGCGTACATATCAGCGGATCAGACGATACTTCCATTGGCGTGGTCTATTCCGAAGTGTACAAAGGTTTGTTGGACAATGCGTAGATTGTGAGACGGGGAAGGGCAAGCCTACGATCAAGGGCATGTCGCCGGGGAATATCGAGGTTACGTACCCATTCCACGTGATAGCCATGGATCATACCGTCACTACCCCGATCAACGGATGGACATACTGAACTGCTGAATTCAACGGATCTGTTCACGGGTATGGTGATCGCAAAGGCATCGTACCGCACAGCGCAGAAAGTCGCCAAAAATTATGAAGAATGTGTATTTCGACGATTTGGGGCTAGTGAGGTGATCCGGCATAATCTGGAACCGGGTTTCATATCGGAAGTATTTCTTGCGTTCAACAAAATCGTGGGACAACGTCAGAGTGCCACTATGGCATACCGTCCACAGGAGAACGGCAAGGCGGAAAGGACGGTGCAGACGATTACAAGGGCAATCAAGATGTATGTATCAGATGTCGGCCAGAAAGATTGGAGCTTGTACGCCGAGCGACTGGTATTCGCGCTAAACTCGACCCCTGATCGCATTCGCGGAGAAACACCATTTTACTTGGCGTATGGGTGGGATCCGCGATCGTCGTTGGAATCGACATTACAACTGGGTGGAATTCAGCGTAAAGACCTAGATGCTCGTCGGTGGAGATATAAGTTGCAGAAAGACTACAGATACGCTCGCGACCAAGTGAGCACTCGATTCATCAAGCGATAGCCGAGCGAGCTGAAAAACACAACGATCGAGTGACACCACACAAAATCGAGGCTGGCTCAAGGGTCTGGTTATATCTCAATCGGGTGAAAGAAAGGTTCGAGAAGAAACTGGCGCATATGTGGCATGGACCCTTCAGAGTCGACGAGGTGATCGGTAATCATGCGGCGAGATTGGTTACAGCCGGCACCGACTATCGTATGTTCCCAGTGGTGCACCTGTCCAAGTTGAAATTGGTCAAAGAATTTCCAGATCGTCCTACTACTGCGTTAGCGACTGGGGTAGAAAATCGTTTCTACTTCGATGAGGCTTTGCTACCCGAAAACAGCTGGAAAGGACGCTGTATCCAGATGAATTTGAGTTGATCGTATTGTCGATGTCCGATCTGGTAGAAAGACTAGGTATGGAAGAACGTTACGCGAATATCAAGTCTACTGGAAAGGTTATGCTGAGCCGTCATGGGTAGACGAGGCAGATTTGAACTGCGATGCTCTAATCAAGGGCTTCGAACGAAAGAAGATTACCAAACATCGGTTTGATCTAATGCAGGTAGACGAAGAGTCCCACTAACGCATGACCGATTGACTGACGTTGGAATTATGCTTGAAGAACCTGTGATTGGAGAAGAGCTATTGACGGAACTTACGATGAGTGGAGAGATGATGATTGACTTGAAGTGGTGAATTTACGGTGGGTATTGCGCGATATGGTGATGGAGTAATGGCAGATGAGACAATGGAAGGGCGATTTATGTGGATATATTGAAAAATGACGAAGCAACAAGTGGGAATGGTATGGTCAAGAATGTTTATTGATTGATGAAAAAGTGATCCACCTGCTAGCCTAATCCGTTTCCTCGCTCTTGCGTCGTCAGCTGCACGCACGAGTTCAAGAATGTCGTCGATGGTACGACACGGTCCATGCATTGTTCGTGCGGCCGTCCACGGGCCACCTCTCGCTCGCGCAGTTCTTGACAAGTGCCTTGGAGTGAGCGCACCAAGTCGCACATTGTCCGGAGCATCACGTCTGCTTGTACGCACAGCTGCACTGCGTCTGTGATCAGATTCGGAGTGAAAAAGTCGCGGTCCGGACTTGTCGCGGCTGTCGACGCTACTTCCATCCGCAGTGTCTCCCCAGTGGGTCGCCCATGGACGACTTCGTTGTCTGCGTCTCGACGTCACTCAAGCGCATGCAACGTACGCTGTTGTCCGGCTTTTGTCTCTGTCGTGGAGGCGAAGATCCGCCCATGATTTGTTGTGACTTTTGTGATGAAACACTATTGACGTTCCAGAAGCTCGTGGTCATGGCACACATTCACGCGCGGGAGGTGGACGACGCGCTGCGCGATCGATCCAAGAGCACAGAAGAATTGCAAGTCGTGTTGCGCCGCGTGTATCGATGCCCCTGTGGCCGAGATGTGCTCTTGAACTTCTATGCTCGCGGGCTCGTCAATTGTGATGAAGTGGATCTATATTTACAATATGTAGGGTGTGATCTGCACCAGATATTACTTCATGGTATATTTGTTCATACCAAGACTTTAAATACTAGCACAATGTTGCTTTTTACGCTGGTGATTTCCAAGCATATGTCTGGAACCATCTCATGTGCTCATCAAAGAAAGTATCAATTAGAACCTTCTTGTCTTGTCAACACTGAACATTAACACCAAAGATCGTTGTGTGCGTCCATCACTTGAACACCTGTTCACCAAAGTCGTGGTAGCCCTAACGCATCCGAAGGTGCAAGTGTTTTAGTCAAAATGCTATGCCCTTTTGAGTAACATCAACTAAGAAAATCAAGACACGGACACAGCTTACATGCACTACGCAAATCCAATCCTGTCAAATAAGTCAACAAAAGGTCCTGTACTTTTGGCTGCGGAAACTGTTCACATACTGTCCTGCAGCTATGGGCGCTAGGGCGCGGACATTGGCAGACAAACAGATCATGGAAACGAACTGTCAGCACCACTACAGAAAACCAAGACACAGACGCATCTTACATATACAACAGCAGGTTCAATCCCAGAGGTAAAGCTAACGAGAAATCATGTGCTCTCAGCTTCACATACTGTCGTGCAGCTATGGGCGCTAGGAAGCGGGAAGTAGTAGACAAACAAATCATGAAACCAAACTTTCAGCATCACTACAGAAAGCCAAGACATAGACAAATCTTACATGCCCGACGGCAGGTTCAATCCCAGAGGTAAAGCTAACGAGAAGTCATGTGCTCTCAGCTTCACATACTGTCCTGTAGCTGTGGGCGCTAGAGCGCGGGCTGTAGCAGATAAACCAGGTCACGAAAACAAACTTTCAGCACCACTACAGAAAGTCAAGACACAGGCGCACCTTGTAAGCATAGCGGCAGGTCTGATTGTGGTGGGAAGCTCTCGGAAAGTCATGCGCCCTCGGCCGCCCAAGTTGGTTGATTGGGCATTCTCGATTGTTTTCAAGTGGTTAAGTATTTTATTTTGGAAAATATATTTTCAACCAATCAGGAGCGACATGCGACGGCCACCTCGCGACGGCCACCTCGCGACGGCCACCTCTCGGCTAATTGATTTATGATTGGTATGAATGTGGAGACATAAATGGAATTATTGACCAATCAAGAGCGACATGCGACGGCCACCTCTCGGCTAATTGATTTATGATTGGTATGAATGTGGAGACATAAATGGAATTATTGACCAATCAGGAGTGACATACGACGGCCACCTCGCTCAATCAGATTACAGAGGGTTTCTGAAGTAATTGTCAAGGATGATCAATCAGGTTACAGAGGGACTCAGTGGTAGCTGCCACGTATTGAAGTCAGCGTTGAAGTAACCAAAAAGTAGTGGGTGAAAAAAGTGATTGACTTTGATTTAGGAGTTAGTTACACTTAATAGAACGAAATTTCCCTTGAAGTGCCCAGATCTCTGGAGGCCCTTAAAAAACCTTCTTTTTGACCCAATACAAAAACCAAGTGTAATACAAGGAAGCCGTTGAGTGAACGCCCTAGCAAGTGAAGCAGCAGCTGTTTGAAGCGCGCTAGTGTTGGGAGAAGCCCGGAACTGCCTATGGAAGTGTGTCTCAAGTGTGTTTGATTGATTTGTTGGTTCGGGCGGAAGTATTACGTACCCGGGAAGTAAAGCAAGGAGGAATAGCTTATTACCTCTTTGTGTTGTTGATTAAGTGGATTTATCATAATTTTCAACTCCTTCACGACAACTGGTGCCGCGACCCGGGACTAACGTCGACTCAAAATTCAAGCTGACACAATGGCATTAGTACCACAAGAAGATGGTCCAGATCTCCATTTTACACTAGAATACTTCGATAGTGATATAAACAAGACTTCCACATTTTCCGAAGCGTGAGGAAAGGTAACGCAGTATTAACAACAGGTGCTCAGATTACCCGGCGTTTCGAGCTGTTAGTTTTCATTATTTGAGATACGTAAGATGAAGCGGGCTGCAACCAACTTTAGGGTGCGGGAAGATCTCACTACATTTGGAAATCTACAAGCATCTGTGTTGTCACTGGAAGATTTGTTCCAAAATTTAGGGTATGAGATTATCAGATGGGATGATTTTAAGAGTGCGTGTGATTACGATTTGGTACGGACCGCAGAAGATATTGGACTGATGATGTCTTTACTATTAGCAGAAAATCAGTGGGAAACATCATTAATGGTATATCGGGAAGAAAATGACAATATCATTCCCACTTACTATATAACAGCAGACACCGTACATACACCGGTAAGGGTGTCTAAACCACCGGGTATGTTGGATCTCATTGACAGAAACGAGCTTGAAGAAGTACCACAGTTGCGGCCCAGAAAAATTACCAAAACTAAAAAGAAGTTGGAGTTCACATCTGATGATGATGAAATCATGTCCACACCAAAACTAGCTGGGCTCAAGCAAGAACCAGGGGTGGCCGCACCAATCCAGGGTCCAGGGGTGGCTGCACCTAGAAAGGTTCAGGGATGGCTGCACCTAAACAAGATCCAGTGGTAGCCAATTTGGTGAAGATGATGCAAGATGGGTATTTGAGTTTGGAAGAATTAGCTACAGTCACGGCAGCCTTGTCGGCTAGTCGCACACCCAATACACCGAGAGGGGCGCCTAGTACTTCATATCAAACACCGGCTACGCAGCCACGAATGCATCATAGTACTTCAGGGTATGGTATGCCTGGTGGAAGTGCAAACGCATGGGCACCCGCACCTCAACCAGTTACAGCCATCATTCAGAATACTGAGATAAAATCTTTTGATGGGAATAGGCAGGATGCTGGAAGTTCACGGGCTTGGGTCGCTCGATTCTCACACGTGGCTAATATATCACATTGGAATGATAGTCAACGTCTGGGAATGTTTGTTGATAGCTCAACAAGCACAGCGTCATGGTGGTACGAGCAACTAGCCGATTCGGTAAAGTATGACTGGGGTAAGGTGATTGCGCTTTTTCAGAATAAGTTTTGTGTGGACAAAGTGTCGACTCGAGTTATGTATTCAAGATTAACGCAGAAACATGATGAGTTGGCTACTAAATATCTATACCGATTAAACGCAGCATCGTTGCGAGCAGGGATGGATTTTAGACATGCGTTCAATGATTCATTATTGGAAGAACACATTCAACAGTTCTTTGACACTATTCATGATCGCACCATACAGATGCAGTATCAACACATAACCTTCTCAACTATCGAAGAGCTAAAAAAATTACTAATTAAACATGAAGCGCGGCTTATGAGGTCTGAAAAGAAGGTAGCTACACGCAAGAATGATGATGCTGTGTATGTAGACCCGCAACCTAGCGTGCATGCGATATCCGGGGAAGTACATGCAGTATAGCGGGTGCGACCGACGTATGAGGACAAGAGTGCGCGAGCGTCAACAAACCCTAATATTGACCATGTTGTGATATGTGAGCACTGTAACCGACGGGGACATGACAAAATTCACTGCTGGAAATTGGTGAAGTGTGAGCATTGCGATTGTTTTGGTCATGATGCAAAGTATTGTCGGAAGTTCATTGAAGAGATGGCCGAGATGCGCGCTAAATTGAAGTCAGGGGAATTGACTAAAGCTCAGGTGTCGGAGGAGTTAAACGCTTCGCCCCACAGTGCATTGCAGCCACTGTCGAGAGGAAAGGGGGGGCATTGTCAAGTGAAATTGAAGCGACACCGCTGTCACCCTGCACACAAAAGAAAACCAAGAAAAATAATACATGTCGTATGGATGGATCACTCACTTTGGATGAGGATCACGAAAAATGAAAAAACAAGAAAAGTAATAAAACAAGCTACTTCCAGTGAAGATAAGACGCAAGCCGAGCGAATGATAAGTGATGAAGTAACAGAGACTCCAGCATGTGTCACACTGGTGGATAAAAATGTGGGAGAAAGAGATGGATAGCAACAGCCAATGGAAGAAAAGCAGCCTGCAACTCAAGTCTATGTAAATAAATGGGGCCATTGATGATCTGGAATTACCATTAATGTTGGATTCAGGCGCAAACATATCCGTTTTACATACCAATGTGGCACGGAAGCTACAAGTAGCGGTTCGGATGTTTGATACCCCAAGTAGCTTTTGTGGCGTGACAGACAGTAATATTGGAGCAATAGGTGTGGCTACAGTCAAGGTTCGCATAGGCTCATCAGTGGTTTTCGCCTGTGATATGTGGGTCGCTAGTATTGATACACATGCGCTAGCGATACTGGGTACAGACTTTTTGGTCAAGGCGGGTGTAATTTTGAGCATGAAAGACCAAAGTTGTCAGATTCCCAGGAAAGAACCATTGCCGCTGATGACACAAGCAGATCTAAAGTCAGAAGAATACCTACAAGTGCACACACAAGTGATGGAGAGCGCTAGCATGCCGATCAATTGGACTAACGTGCACTCAGTGAGAACTGTTGGAGATAAACCTCCTTCTGTGTATGTAATGGATTCAATAGATCCAATGAAGGTGGATCAGACAAAATTGGAAAGAGAGGTGTACTTTCATGAAGGAGTTGAGATGTCGGCTGAAGCTATGGAGGAACAGCTAGCACTCATTCAAGAAGTAGATAAAAGTCCAATTGATCCACCAGATATGACTACTGCAGACATAGTAGAACCAGGAGTTACTACTAAAGAACAAGAAGATAATTTACGTGCCTTGTTGTCTGAGTATGCCGATGGTTTTATAAGTTCTGGTAATGCGCTAGCACCTCCAGCTAAAGGTGTAGTTTGTGACGTGGATGTTGGTGACAATGCACCTATTGCACAAAGAGCACGAAGACACGAAGAGTACCGCCTACACTGTTACCTAAGTTGTATGAATTGATACGAGGCTTATTACAGGCAGGACTAATTCGGTATTCGGAATCTGCTTGGGCATCACCGATCGTCATAGTGTTAAAAAAGAGCAAAACGACATACGGCTGTGTATTGATTATCGGTCGGTGAATAAGAAGCCGAGATGGATGGTGTATGCTATGCCGTTAGTTGATGATTTACTGGACAATTTTGAGGGAGTAAAATGGTTGTGTTCAATGGATAATGCGAGTGGGTATTGGGCTATACCGATGACCAAGAGAGCTCGGTTGATCACAGCATTTTTTTGCCCCTTAGGACATTTCGAATGGCTTCGGATGCCTCAATGGCTTAACAACGCTCCTCAAATATATCAGCGTATAGTGGATAACGCTTTGTGGACAATGGTACGGCGGTCACAACAGATGGGGATAAAATGCAAGCTGCTAGGTGGCAAGTCAGACATGAATAATGACAGTGAAGAGGCACATGTTCTGGAAACAGATGTGTCCATCATGCAAGACGTCCTTCATAACGGCCAAGTAGTGATGAAGGAATGAACAACCTATTATTGGGAGGCGTCCGTGTATTGATGATATTACCTTTGGCGCAAGCAGTTTGGATACATTGTGGATCATGCTTAAGAATCTCCTGGAATCATTTAAATATTGGCGGATCAATATAAGTTTACCGAAGAGTGCGTTTGGCAAACACAGTGTGGAGTTTTTGAGCCATCGTATATCTGCAGAAGGAGTTAAAGTATCCCCCGCAATTTGGAATCAATTGTCAAAATGGCGTTCCCACGGACATTAAAAGGAGTTCAAAGATTCACTGGAGGTTTGATATACTATCTAAGGTTTATTGATAATTTTTCAACACTAGCTGCATCTCTGTATGAGCTAACCGAACTACAGTTGAAGGATGTTACCCAACTGAAGCACGCTGAAAGGTCGTTTTCGTTGCTTAAGGAACGTCTGGTGAATGCACCTTTGTTACGACATATCGAGCGATCAAAACCATTGAGTATAGTGCTATATACCAATCCATGGGCGTTCGGAGCAACAGTGTGGAATAATGCACACAGTGCTTTACGTTAGCAAGGTTTTTAAAGATGCTGAAACGAGATATACAGGGGCGGAACAAGAGGTGCTAGCGTTGATGAAAACGTTACATAATTCCAGTCACATTTTGTTTGGACAGCATATAATGGTTTATGCAAGATATTCTACAATGCGATGGCTGTTCACATCGAAAAGTTTGACAGGCAGAGGAATCCAATGGGCAGTAATGTTGTCTCCGTGGACGTTGGAAATCATACGAACGAATCATGAAGCTGTAGGATTACCTGATTTATTAGCCACGTCTATTGTGCCCTCAGAAAAGATGAATGAAGTGCTAGAAGACATTGCTCCGTTAAAATCGTTGAAAGATCTGCCGATCATTAAGCCAATTCCTAGTCTACAACGTCATAGCACTGGATATGTTTTATCGTTTGATGGTGCAGTTCGTCTTAAGAATGACCCGAAAAGATCATTTGGCATGATACTGTGGGTGTTACCAACCTGGGATGTAGTGGCAGCAGAATATGGGATCCAAGATAACCTTACTGTGAATGAGAGTGAATATCATGGACTAATTCACGTGCTACAACTCGCGCAAGACCATAATGTAACGAAAGCAATTGTGTGTGGAGACTCTAGATTGGTTAATGGAAAAGTCAATGGAGATATACGCTGCAATCATGCATCACTATTGGTTTGGTTGGGCCGAGTGCGCTCGCTGTTAGAGAAATTCCAAGCAATTAGTCTGATACACGTGGCTCGCAAGTATATCCAAGCGGCTGATTTTTTTACTCAATGTGCTATGAAAGAACAGCAGGCAGGGAAAATTATCAATGAAGAGAGAAAAGCAGATCTTCAGCTGCTGAAACGTCTGCCAGACTTGTTGTATGCCCATACAGATGAGGCTCAGGTTGTCACAGAGCAGAAATATATATGGGAGGATGTCGATTAGGTATCACCACAAGTATTTGTGCTCACTCGAAGTATGACAAGGCCACGTAATGAGCAACTCCAACCTCAATAGAATGTTACTGTTGGACAAGGGGCGGACACTACTGGTGATCCACACTCAGTGGACAATGATGTGATTAGATCTGAAGAACTTCAAGATAAAGAAGACAACGACCCACATGAAAATGCACCAGTTATTCGAATTGAACGAATTGGAGCAGCCCAGATACAGGATGAGTGGTGCAGTAAAGTCATGGCGTATCTACGAGGAGATGATGATCAGATGAATTCCGCTAGTGAATGGAAAAAAGATAGCTCGACACGCGTTCACTTCCGTGTTGGATAATAAGGGTGTCCTGTACTATGTCTCGAAAGTTCAAGATAAAACCAAAGAATATGTGTGGAGATTGGTGGTACCGACCATATTACAAGAGGATATATTGCATGCGTATCATGTGGAAATCGGAAGTGGGTCACATCAAGGAGTTGGAAAGGTTTATGCTCGGTTGAGACCCAAATATTATTGGCGAGGAATGTATGCTCATATCGAAAACTATGTTGCAGCGTGTGAAGATTGCGCCACCGCAAAAGGCAGGCCAAGATACCAGTGGCGCACTAGTGGAAATATTGTAGCATCAAGACCATTTCAGATTTTAGCGATGGATTTCGCATTGCCATTACCACAGACTGCAATGGGGCATGAAGCGTTGTTGCGCCTTATATGGCTGTTATCTGGGTATGTGATCCTAATCCCAATGGGCACCACCACTGCACAAGATGTAGCAGAAGAGTATATGGTGGGGGTGTATAGGAGATTTGGAGCCCAAGAAATGTTAAGACATGATAGAGATCCAAGATTATTGAGTTCAGTTTTCAGGAGATTCAATCGTATGCTGAAGCAGAAGCAGAGCCCAACGTTAGCATACCGACCGCAAGCCAATGGGAAACAAGAAAGATCGGTGAAAACAGTGGTCAAGGCAATCAAGAGTTACATCACAGATACGGAACAGAGAGATTGGGATGAATACGTGGCCCCCTTAGAGTTTGCATTGAATACTTCAGTGGATCTTCAGCATCATCAGACTCCCTTTTATTTGGTACATGGTTGGGAGCCCAGAACTACCTTGGAAGCCATGATACCGCCCAAGGACACATCACTCGTGGAAAAGGCCGCATTAGAGTAGAGGTTGACTGATACTGAGAAGCACATGAGAGCGCAAGCAGAAGCTTCTATCATCCAGGAACAAGTGATGAAAGGTAGAGCCCAACGTCATAACGACGCAGTAGCATCTAAAGTATGGTCAACTACCAAAACGGCTTATCGACCGGGTGAATTAGTTTGGTTGTATCATGATTTGGTCAAGCCGGGGTTGGTCAGGAAATTGGCACATTTATGGCATGGACCATATGTGGTTGATGAACGGATTAATGACATGGTGTATCGGCTAGTGATACCGACTAAGGAAAGTCGGATATTCTCGCTTGTACACATTGTCAGACTGAAGCCATATATTAATAAGGTGAGACGACCTCGGGAAAGACTTCAGGTTGAAGATACATTTGAATTGGATGAGGCGTTACTCCCTGAGGATTCATGGTATGAACCTGGTCAAGATGACGAGTGGGAAGTGGAACGAATTGTGGACTGTCGGGTCAAGCAGCGAACAAGGAATGGACGTCGAACAAAGGAGTATTATGTCAAGTGGAAGGATACCGATGAGATGACTTGGGAGCCAGAAGACAATCTTTTATGCACCGTTTTATTGTATGAGTTTGATGCTCAACGAGCTTGGGAGAATCGGTGTTATGCAGCTCAGACAGTAGAAGAGGACACTACAGAGGCTGAACTGTAGACTTCTCATGAAATAAGAAACAAGAGACGAAAGCATCAAGATATTCAAGAAAATAACAAGAGAAAAAGACAGAAAATAAGAAAGATAAAGCCCCAGAAGATGTAGTACATCCCTATCACGAACCCATGTTGGTTGTGATAAGTAGAATGCGGACCCAAGTTGGTTGCATTTGGGGCATAGCAAAAAAGAAAACAAAAAGAAAACAAAGATACATGTTTACACGAGAACTGGAATTGGTTTTAGCATGTGGAGTAAACAAGTTGCAAGCTAGCATCCATTGGCGCGGCGTGTTTACGTTGACGAATGGTAATGAAATCAAGTCTATAAGTGATCGGTGAATTAAGAATAAGATGTGGAATCCGTATAAGATGGAGATCGTACGAAGAGAAGTCTATTAAGGTCCCAAGGGTGTGAAACCCGTACGGCAGCAACAAGATGATACGAAGAGAAACCGCTAAGGTATTAGAAGTTGTGAATCCTTTACATCTATTATCAATCATATATGGAGGAAAGAAAACAAGAATAAGATTGTGCAAAGAGAAGCCTATCAGGGTGCGAAAGGTATGAAACCTATACGGCGACAACAAGATAGTATGAAGAGAAACCTGTCAGGATATTAACGGTGTGAAACCTGTACATCTAGTGTCAACCAACCACGGAAACTATATAACAAGAGTGAGATCGTACGAAGAGAAACCTATCAGGGTATTAAAGGTGTGAAACCTGTGCGGCCACAACAAAGCGTACGAAGAGAAACCTGTCAGGGTACAAGGTGTGAAACCTGTGCGGCAACAACAAAGATCGTACAAAGAGAAATCTGTCAGGGTACTAAAGGTGTGAAACCTGTACGTCATTGTAAAATAAAATGAAGAAAATCAGAGCGTCGAGGACGAATGTACGAGAGATATCCAACAGGGCCTAACGGGTCTAGTGGATGCAAAATTTATGCAGAGTCACGGGATGTTATTAAGCAAAAATAAGCCATGGGGCGACAAACCTGAATGTCACTGATAACCTTATACAAGGGGTATTGAGCTGGATGATTGAGGGGCAACACCTATATAGTGATCAGAGCGATGCAGAAGAAATTGCGTAATTCAGTTAGTTGGGATTTAATAAGATGAGAGCAAGACAGAACGTAAGACATGAAAGAGTAGACCCGGACAGTATAAGTGGATTCACCAGGGTGTCGAGCCCAGTGAGTGAGCTACCTGTTGCATGAGAAGGACAATATATATGAAGAAAGGAAGAGGCATCAGTTAACTCACTGGGACCGTAGGATGTATATGGAATGGAATCATATACTATGATTTGTCAGGAGGCCAGAAGTTCATTTAGAAGTCAAGAGAGCGCACGCATTACCTGAGAAGAATGAATATGGCAGGCTGGATATTGGCATGTGATGTTGAAATTTTGAGAAAAAGAATTTTTGGCCAATCAGAGGCGACCCGCGACGGTCACCTCGCGACGGATTGACTTATGATTGGTATGGATATGGAGATATAAATGGATAGTTTTAGCCAATCAGAGGCGACCTGCGACGGCCACCTCGCGACGGAGTGACTTATGATTGGTATGAATGTGGAGATAAATTGATTTTCCGCCAATCAGAACCAGTTAGTGAAGCATCTACCTGAAGTATACATCCCATCCAAACTGAGTAACGTGAAGGTATTTCACTGAGAAGAAGACAACGTTGGTGACTGATTACGACTTCAGCGGGAATTTTAAATCGACAGTACGGATATGGTATAATCCCTTTTGAGTTTGAGAGCAGTAGTACGAGAAGATGATGAAGCAAAGGGATACGAGGAAAGTGTTTCATTCAGTGAGAATACATCCCCAGATCCGAATGCCTCAGAAACTACAACAGCATCAGTACCCAGGTCTAGCTCATCATAGACTAAGGAGGAAGAGGAAGAATTATTGAAGATACAACAGGCCAGCAAAAGTACAAACACCCCAGCGCATGATATATATGATTTGTATAATCAACAATGTCACGCCAAGGGATGGATCGTGAGAACTAAAAAAGGGGTCATGTGCAAGTTAGAGCGAATGGGAGTCAAGCGCAAGAGGGGTGATGAATGGGACATGGATGAAATAGAGTGGTTAACGAGCATGATAGACCAGGAGGCTACCGCCGCAGAAGTGGTTGAGCGGTATCCAATAAAATTCCCGCAATCGAAGAAGATACGTACTATAGCAGCTGTACGAAAGAGGATACATATGGTGTATCGGTCTAGGAAAGGTAAAACTCAGACACCACTGAAACGAGAAAAAACCAACGCATAACTAAAGGACGCTGCAGAAAATGGATAAAACGAGAAGATGACATATTGATAGAAGCGATAAGACATGGAGCTGTGGATATGAAAGTTATTGCAAAAAGGTTGGGTGACGTCACAGACATGAATGGAAATAAGCTAATGCCAAGGACAGAAAGTGTAATTAGGCATAGGCTCCTTCGATTGAAGAATAAGTTGTGTGATAGCAACCAATCGCTCACACAGTCAATATCTACATTAGATCAAGGAAGCATTTGGGGAGACGATAAGAACCAAGGTTATATCAATCAAAAAATGTCTGAAAGCCAGAGATTGGAGTCCGAAGAAGAAGACAAGTCAAACCAATTGGATGTCATGGGCATAAGGG
>CM047587.1:19318501-19392459 GCA_026184515.1 Peronosclerospora sorghi | reverse complement strand
TTCTAGGAGTGGACAGACAATAGAAGCTCCATTAGATGGTGATAAATCTGGGCACACTAGATTGGAGTACGAAGAAGAAGACAAGTCAAACCAATTGGATGTCATGGGCATAAGGGATAATAACGTGGTAAATCAAGAATCTGATGTTATGAGGGGACAAATGATAGAAGATCCATTAGACGATGAGGGATCCAAATGCTCTGTAGAGAATGAGGAAGAAAAAAACTCAGCCCTTTTAGTAATTGTTGACCGAGTAGTGCCAGAGAGTCAGAGAATGGGATCAGAGGAGAAGGACAAGCGGAAACAGTCAGTCGAATACATCCCGCATCCAACAAAGCGATCTACAATAGCAAATGAGGATGAAAACGTAACCGATGCAGATAGGGAGCATTCCACAATGGAGACCCAAGAAATGGATCCTAGGAGTGTACAGACAATAGAAGCTCCATTAGATGGTGATAAATATGGGCACACTATAGAATGTGAGGAAGAAGAGAAACCAGCTCCTCCACTAGTGATTAATCTGGACGAGTCTACAGAGGATTCGGAGTCCAGTGAAAGTAATAGAGATGAAATGGAATTGGTCTCGGAAAAAGATGAGACGCACTGTAATATAAAATGTGGAAAAGTGGGAGAAAAGGATGAAGGTACCACGGAGGGTTTTGATGTATCTAAAACTGGAGATATTGAAAATGAAAAATCATACGGAGAAGTGTTGAGTCACCTCACCCCAATGACTGATGTGGATACAGAAATAACTCAAACAGTGGCTCAGAGGGCAGATGAGTATCGGAAATACACGTTCAGTAATATTTTGGTTCCAATAGACCAACCACACTTATTGTGGATAAGTAAGTGTCAACCAGGGTCAACCGCAAGGCAGGTGATATTACGCATGAAAGATGTTGAAAGGGAGTGGTGTCAAGAAGTTCATAACGTCACTATTGATCCAGGAAATATTATTAGTGTGGTAAAGTCTTTGTACTTCCATAGAGAATTAGGTGAAAAAAGCAACTCAGAGCCATCAATCCAGAAGATGCAAGAAATGTATCATTCGTGGTCACGCCATTACTAAGAGGTTCGGAGTCTCTGGCAGTTTTCCTTCGGGAATGTTGGGGTGGAGGTTATGGACCATGTAGAGATGAATTGTGATGTCTATTGTATGATGTCACAATACCACAGTTTAACTATCACGGAACTTGCAGGCATTGGTTGTACTTCAAATTTAGGGAGGTGTATATGGATAAGTTCACGTCAGTGAGTGACTACCTCCTCACTATGTGCTTAATAACACACTTGGAAGCACGTAGTGTTACCGATCCAATTCAGTACAAGTATGAATGTGACTCAAAGGATGTTACGTCAACAATGGATCTTCATGTGACATCTTATGGAGTGGGGAAATGTTTAGCTAAAAGATGGAAAACATACAACAATGATCATGGTCCCGATCATTTCATGCCGTTAAAGAGAGGGGTGTTATATTTACAAGTAACTAGAGATTTTAGGACTGATTGTATAAATATGGATCAAGTCAGCCTAAGGAGATGGGATTATGGAATACTTTGCGTCGTGCAATATCACGAATTGAGTTTTCTGGACTGGGGAATAGTATGCTCAGTTGAATTCCGATAAATAATTATAACCACCGCTAATGTGGGGGATATACGTAGGAACATCTGCAAACTGCGATGGTTACCCGTGGTCAATATCATGAATTATGTCAGAAGATTCAGCACAATAGATAAATTGACTAGAGAACCGTCATCTCCATTACTACAATTAATGACCAAAAGACAGACTATTGAGTCGCTGACGTCCGCATCAGTGATGGCGGAGATGGAACAGACGCATGTGTATAAGTAATTTCAACGTACGCTAGATATGGACCGATTGAAAGTAGTACGAGCAGCTGTGGAAACAAAAGGAATTGCTCTAGCTCGTGGTCCTTACGGATGTGGGAAAACATCTACAATTACTGCGATTGTGTTAACGCTATTAGCGGTGTTTCCACGGGGTCGCATTGCTATCGTCTCAGAAACTAATGCAGTCATTGATGAAGATATTAAAAGGTTGATGGATTCCAAGGCGATACCGGATCATGATATAGTACGGTTGGGTGAGATAAAGGGTACGATGGCATTAACAGAAGCTGAACTTTACCGACGGAGGTTCCTTTCAGAAATATTACAACGAGAGCGACGTTCATTGGATGGCAGTGTGCTTCGCAAAGATATTTCTGCAAGATTAAGAATGAAGGAGGTGGAAACATTGGAGCAAGCACATGTAATTGTTGCTACCTTGGCCCAATTAGGGCAACCAGGCTACCACACGGCATCTTACAATGTAATCATTAATGATATATAAGCTCAAACGGAAGAGGTAGCGTTATTACAAGCTATCAGGCCAAAAGTTGAAGATCTGGTATCTGTAGGTGATCCCTATCATCTTTTTGCGTACGCTCCCATAAGTGAAAAGTTAAGACACCTGTTTTACAGTGGAGCCCGTCGTCATAAAATCACCTGGGGGTTGTTGCATTATATAGAACATTTTCGCGCTACTCATCAGTTATTACCAGTGTTCCCCGGAGTCACTATGAATGAAGAATTTAGAAGTCATCCGAAAACACGAGATTGTTACAAGTATTTTACCCGTATACAATCCAAGATAGAGCAGCTATATCGAAGGATTATTTGAGTGGTATGCGTTTCAATAGCCTGGACGTGGTTGATTGGGGTAAACAAGTTGATCGTAATCTTTCTGGAAAGCGAAGTCTCAAGAGTGATCGAGTTATTTGGATTAGTTGTCAAGAGTGGGTGAGAGATATGGAACGTCAAGAGTTCAGTCATACTAATGTTATTGAGCTAGCAATGGTTATATACTTATTGGGGAAGATATACGGTATGCTGGAAAACGAGATGCGAAGAACAAGAATAGCTGTGAGGAAATCATTGTTAATTATTTCGCCATATCAAAATCAAGTCAACGCTATACAGAGGCAATTGAAGTACATGGGTTATGTGTATGACGAATATCTAGATATTGAGGTGGCTACGACCGACTCTAGTCAGGGTCGTGAAGCAAATGTCCTTATTGTATCTATGGTTCGATCACACACGCTGGGATTCCTTGACGGATACCCATCAAGATCATTAGCGACACTTAGCAGAGCCCGTGATTACCTCTTCATAGTTGCGTCGCGTTATATTTTTGAATGCGAGAGGACCTGAAAAAGGGTGATTAACATATGAAAGGAAGATGAGGTTCCAGTTTTCACGACACCTATGGATGAAAATGAGGCACGTAAATATATGAGGTATGATTACTAAGAACTATGTGTGTGCGTGCCTTTTCCTCGCATGCGCTGAAGTTACGCAAGGAGAGATTGTGGTGAGGTGGATCTATATTTACAATATGTAGGATGTGATATGCAACAGATATTACTTCATGGTATATTTGTTCATACCAAGACTTTAAATACTAGCACAATGTTGCTTTTTACGCTGGAGATTTCCAAGCATATGTCTGGAACCATCTCATGTGCTCATCAAAGAAAGTATCAATTAGAACCTTCTTGTCTTGTCAACACTGAACATTAACACCAAAGATCGTTGTGTGCGTCCATCACGTGAACACCTGTTCAACAAAGTCGTGGTAGCCCTAACACATCCGAAGGTGCAAGTGTTCTAGTCAAAATGCTATGCCCTTTTGAGTAACATCAACTAAGAAAATCAAGACACGGACACAGCTTACATGCACTACGGCAAATCCAATCCTGTCAAATAAGTCAACAAAAGGTCCTGCAATTTTGGCTGCGGAAACCGTTCACATACTGTCGTGCAGCTATGGGCGCTAGGGAGCGGACAGTGGCAGACAAACAGATCATGGAAACGAACTGTCAGCACCACTACAGAAAGCCAAGACACAGACAAATCTTACATGCCCGACGGCAGGTTCAATCCCAGAGGTAAAGCTAACGAGAAGTCATGTGCTCTCAGCTTCACATACTGTCCTGTAGCTGTAGGCCCTAGGGCGCGGGCTGTAGCAGACAAACTAGGTCACGAAAACAAACTGTCAGCACCACTACAGAAAGTCAAGACACAGGCGCACCTTATAAGCATAGCGGCAGGTCTGATTGTGGTGGGAAGCTCTCGGAAAGTCATGCGCCCTCGGCCGCCCAAGTTGGTTGATTGGGCATTCTCGATTGTTTTCAAGTGGTTAAGTATTTTTTTTGGAAAGGATATTTTCAACCAATCAGGAGCGACATGCGACGGCCACCTCGCGACGGCCACCTCGCGACGGCCACCTCTCGGCTAATTGATTTATGATTGGTATGAATGTGGAGACATAAATGGAATTATTGACCAATCAGGAGCGACATGCGACGGCCACCGCGCGACGGCCACCTCGCGGCTAATTGATTTATGATTGTATGAATGTGGAGATATAAATGGAATTTTTGACCAATCAGAGCGACATGCCACGGCCACTTCGCGACGGCCACCTCGCGGCTAATTGATTTGTGATTGTTATGAATGTGGAAATATGATTAGAATTTTTGACCAATCAGGAGCGACATGCGACGGCCACCTCGCGACGGCCACTTCGCGGCTATTGATTTATGATTGGTATTAATGTGGAGATATAATTGGAATTTTTGACCAATCAGGAGCGACATGCGACGGTACCTCGCGACGTTCCATCTCGCTCAATCAGATTACAGAGGGTTTCTGAAATAACTGTCAAGGATGATCAATCAGGTAACAGAGGGAATCAGTGGTAACTCTCAAGGATTATCAATCAGGTTACAGAGGGACTCAGTGGTAGCTGCCACGTATTGAAGTCAGCGTTGAAGTAACCAAAAAGTAGTGGGTGAAAAAAGTGATTGACTTTGATGTAAGAGTTAGTAACACTTAATAGAACGAAACTTCCCTTGAAGTGCGCAGGTCTCTGGCGGCCCTTAAAAAACCTTCTTTTTGACCCAATACAAAAACCAAGTGTAATACAAGGAAGCCGTTGAGTGAACGCCCTAGCAAGTGGAGCAGCAGCTGTTTGAAGCGCGCTAGTGTTGGGAGTATTAAATACGCGGGAAGTAAAGCAAGGAGGACTAGCTTATTACCTCTTTGTGTTTTTGATTAAGTGGATTTATCATAATTTTCAACTCCTTCACGACACAATCGCGTTTTCGAGATCGGAGGGACGATCTGGTGTCCATGATCGACTTCGTGATTGATTTGTGGAAATTCGCTAATGGAAATGGATGATCATTGGGTGGTAATGACATGCTGGACGATGCCATGATCAATGGGTAGCAACGGTATGATCGACCCCCGCCCCAACCGCTGTCCGGCTGGGACGAGGTTCAGGGGCGTCTGTGGTAAAGTGTACCAAAATTGGTGCCAGTTGGATTTACCAGAGTATGAGAGCGAGGACAAGTTGCATCACTACATTGGTTTGTGGTTGGGCAAGTAATGTTGCTTGTGTGTAACTGGGTGCATGACTGTGGGCACCACTCTGTGGTAAAGTGTACCCTAAAAATTGGTACATAATTGTGGGTATAATTGTGGGCACCACTATGGGTACGGCTGTGGTAAAATGTACCACAAATTTTGTCGGTACAATAGTCGGTACAACAGGTGGTACGACAGTTGGCACCTCAGTTGGTATCACAGTTGGTACATCAGTCAGTACAACTGTTGATACAACGGTGGCGAACATGGACGGGGCGTGGACGGGACATCTGAGACGATGCGACAACTGGGAAAGTTACCTAACGGTAACCTAACGGTAAGCGGAGAAATCAGGTCGAATGGTCGACAAAATGCGTAGGAATGGGTAGTTCTGATTGGCTGATATTAAGTTTTTGGTAGATATTAGGATATAAGCAGTAATACAGTTCTCTTTTTGCGTCCAAGTACCAAGGATACCTGGGGACGGCACCTTTGCGCCTCCCGCTATTACTACGCATCTCTACGTCCCGGGCGGGAGCACCGAGTGCATTTTTGGCCCATCGGCAGGCGTAGAGTGTCAAAAACTCACCCGCAACTCCACCCGCTGTGACAGCGGTTCTTCTTGTAAAGGTTTTTTGGTCTCGGGAACGTGATAGAGCAGTGCTGTAACAGGGTTACATTCGAGTCACATTTAGTAGGTGGTGTACGTGAGTACACTACGATTGGGGTCAGTATTGACCGGTTCGAAAGGTTTTGAACAATTGGTTATTTTAACCAATCAGGTCAGGAGCCCTTGGGGGTGTCGTGTCAGCGATCCACGTGTTGGTACACAGGTGGTTTACACTACATTTTAGCTAGGTACGAATTTGGTAAGTTCTACTTAGTATTACATATAGTTTACATTAGTTTAAATTAATTTAGGCTAATTTTAAATATACATTCAGTTTACATTTTCACTCAACGACTACAGACGCACGACTTCGACCAGTCGCGCATGTAGTGAGTGCAGTAGCGTAAAGGGAGCCCTCCTTTTAGCTACACCCTTAGTAAGGGAGCCTTGCGTTAAGGCATTAGCGAAAGATAATTGTAAACCAAAGCGGGAATCTTGGCCCCGAGTAGGAGAGCTCTCTCCTACTAAGCCCTTTATAAGGGCGTATCGGCTAAGTAGCGGAGAACGCCGCTTTAAGGAAAGTCTTCCTCTGTGCGCTAGCCGCACCGTGCGTATACGCACCGGCTACATCTGGTAGCACTTGTAGTCAATCCAACACCTGTGTTGGTAGACTAAGGCATCCTCTGCAAGGGATGAATCAAGACGATTGGGATAGGTTGACCCTCGTCCAGCAGGAATCCTTTAACATGCTGTTATCCTTACTGGGTGACGAGGGTATGCAGCTCCTAGTGGAGCAGGGCCTTGAGGCCGTAAAGGCAAGGATCAATGCCCTCATCGCCCATGAGGCGAGTTTAGGTGGAAGTCGTTCCACGGGGGTGCGTCCCCCATTATCATTTAAGATAAAGGAGTTCACCGGGGAGAAGGGTGACAACCTTTACGTGTGCTTGCGAGAGGTCGAAACGGCCTTCGCCACAGCGAATGTGATCGCTGATCACTTGCAAGTGGGACTTGCATTGACCCATCTTACGGGCAAAGACCGTACATGGGCGTTTACGTGTGCCTGGGAAGTCCTTAAGAAAAAGCTTATGGACATGTTCGCCACGCCTGATCTGGTTTTCCAGAATCCGCTGGCGTTGTTGAGGTGCCGTCAGGGTACTAGGGACTTGGAAACATATGTCTAAGAACTGAAGACCCTGTTGGCAGGGATGTACGCGAAATCGTATTCGGATGATGTGTCCATCACCGTCTTCACGGGAGGCCTGAAAGAAGGTCCAGCACGTTCGAAACTGTTCCGATGCCAACCCCAATCCCTGGAGGAGGCGTTTAAGATGGCGTTTAACGCCGAGAGGAACTTCCGTTTCTCTAAGGTGGTTCCCGAACCCATGGACCTGAGTCAAGTCGAAGCGGAGGAGAAACCTTCCGCTAAGATTCACGCCGACTCTTTTTCGCAGAGCTTCGAGGCAGAGCTCTTAGCTATGTTGCAGCGACATGGGCCGCTGAGATGATTCCTGTATGTAAGCACGGATCATCTGCGGAACAGATGTCCGAAAAATCCCCAGCGAGATAATCGCTGGAAGGGGCCAAGGGTTGGGAGAAAGCCCTTGACAAAGCTGTCGGGAAACGACGGCTCCAAGTAGGTGCAGGGCGCCCTACTGGGGGATCCCTCAGTGCTGTTAAGCCCCAGGGTAGGGGACGACAGCACAAAGCCCCGAGGGAACGGTGCTTTCTAGCACCGAGTTGGTGTACCAGCCAGATTTTCTGGTAGTCCTTGTGGTCGTGAAAGGCTTTGATAAGCCTTGGAGAGTCTTGATAGACTCTGGAGCGTCTGACAATTATGTCGGACGGGCTTCTGTAGAGAAGAGTCGGCTGTATGCCGAGGCCCTAGAGGCATGTTCTCGTGACTTTGTCACGGTCCGTCTAGCGACGGGCGTACAGGTTTCTGTACCCAAGGTCTCTATTGACCTTAAGCTGAAGTTTGCAGACTTCGACAGCTTAAAAAGTTGACTAGTCCTGGATTTGGACTCGAGGTATGACCTCATTCTGGGCATGAAGTGGATGGAACGCCACGAGTCATGGATAGACGGGAAGTCTAAATCCATTGGTTCAACGCACCCGCGGTCGGGTGACGCATTGGCGAGTCATGAACCCACCTTTGCTTGATCGCAAAAGCGGTTCTGGAGTGAGATACCAGAGATTGGGATGTCTTAAATGATCATTACCAATGACGTTAAGGAAGAGTTCCTTAACGAGGGGGATTCGGCGGTTAATCCCCACGCCGTTAACGGTGAGACCGGTGAGTTGCCAGTGGCAGAGGTGGATTCCTCTGAGGCGACTCCAGTGGCAGGGGTAGAGATCCCTGTGGTTAAGCGCGAGGCGCTTCCAAGCGAAGAGACCCGTAGTTTGTCTCTTTCGCACGTCAGAAATGATTCCGACTACGCCGTTGTAGGTGAGACCGGCGAGTCACCGGTGGTAGAGGTAGAGACCTCTGTGGATAGGCGCGATGTGCTTCCAATAGATGGGGCAATTGACTCCCCCCATCTGGGTCCCGGGAAGAGTCCCGAGGCCAGTAGTCGGCAGTCCTATCGGATGCTGAATAGTGAGACAGGTGTTTTCACAGAAGGAATAAACCTGGAATGGTTGCCTGGGGTAGGCGAACTGTTGTCGTTGGAGGAGATGTCCTTCAACGAGTTTGAGACTGCTTTGAAAGCATATGAAATCGACGAGGTCGTCGTGTTGCGTCCGGAAGAGGAGTTGAACTCCTCATCCACGATGGACGAGTCAGTTTTGGTGCAATCTAAGCCTTCATTGAATGCCCGAAGCGGTCTCAAGATCCTTGCGGATCCTGAAGACCCTTACCATTCCTTAGTTAAGGAATTCGGAGATGTCATTAGTCGCAACCCGCCGATGGGGTTACCACCGGATCGGGGAGTCCGACATGAAATAGATTTGGTTCCTGGAACCAAATAATGCGTCACTAGGCAGTGGCCTCTCGCCAAGGAGCAATGAGACGTTATCTACGCATTCTTTAAGGGGAAATAAGAGACAGGGATGGTACGGGAGAGTAAGTTCCCCCATTCTTCTCCCACTTTTTGTGTTCGTAAACCGAACGGAAAGTGGTGCATTGTGCATGCGTACAACAAGCTGAATGCAGCTACTGTATCCATGCAGACTCCGATTCCTCGGAAGGATGTCCTCCAGAACAATATGGCGGGCTGTACGGTGTACAGTGCCTTAGATATGGTGGACGGGTACTATCAGGTGCTCATGCGAGCGTCCGATTTTCCGCTTACAGCGGTCAGCACGCCTAGCGGCATGATGTGGGAGTGGCTTGTTATGCCACAGAGGCTTTCGAATGCGCCAGCGACTTTCAATCGCTTGGTGAATCAACTCTTCCGCCCTCATAGGATGTACGCTCAGACGTACTTCGACGATATATTCGTTCATAGTCGTGCGGAAGGCGACTCGTATGATGTTCAGACGCACCTTATACACCTTCGAGCTGTGCTCCAAAGTATGCGAGAGCATCAGTTATATGCGAACGCATCCAAATGTATCGTTGGTGCTGAAGAAATTCCTTTCCTCGGATTCTTCATCGGTTAGGATGGAGTGCGGGCGGATCCCGCGAAGGTGAAAGCCATTGTGTAGTGGACTTCGCCTGTAAATCTTAGAGATTGGCTTGGATTAGCCAATTATCTCCACAAATACAGCGAGAACTACGCTGAGATGGCAAAGCCATTAACAGACCTTATTAAAAAGGACGTATATTGGTGTTGGGAATCCAGACACCAAAACGCTTTTGAAGCGGTTAAGGAAAGCTTGTTAAAAGCTCCCGTTCTTGCTCTCCAGACTCCGGGAAACCTTTTAGCGTCGTCTGTGACGCCTCCTATTTCGCAATCGGATGTGCTTTTTTACAAGCAGACGACGCGGGACGAGAACGCGTGATTGCGTTTGAGTCAAGGCAGCTTAAAGCTGCGGAACGGAATAATCCCGTTCATGAAAAGGAGCTACTTGCAATGAAGTATGCTCTTGTCAAATTTAGGGTTCACCTACTCGGCTCAAAGCCGTTCGTGGTTTATACTGACTACGCGTCCTTACAGACAGCGACAAAGTCGCCTCATCTCTCCCAACGGATGGCTCATTGGCTCTCCTTCTTTGCGGATTACAACTTTGAGGTTCAGTATAAACCTGGCAAGCAGAAAGTGCTTGCAGACGCGTTGTCGCGTCGTCCCTATTACGATCTCGCTCACGCGACATTCGTCACCTCGCCTGTGCTGGATCTCAAACGCTAGGCGTATGAGAAAGACCCACAATGTACGGCGCTTATCAGCGCGTTGGGTGGAAAGGGACTTGGCTCATCTGAGCCAAACCTGTCAAGTCGAGCTAAAGCTCGTTTACACCGTTACAGGTACTGTGACGGTTTGCTATATTATAGCACGAGCGCGGAGGATACTCCGCGGGTGGTTGCTCCTCATGATGAGGAACTGAAGTATAGAGTCCTCTTTGAGGCACATGACGCCCCTACCGAGGGTCATTTAGGTCGTGATAAGACCTACAGCGCCTTAAGCTCTTTGTATTGGTGGAACAACATGTATAAGTGGGTCGGTGCGTATATACGCACCTGTGAGACGTGTCGGAGGGTTAAACCCTCTGCAAGTTCAGCTGCGCCTTTGGCGAGCTTATCGGTTCCAACAGAGTGTTGGAAATCCATTAGCATGGATTTTATCTTCGGGTTTCCAAAGGATAAGGCCGGTAACACCGGCACATTGGTCTTTGTAGACCGTTTGAGCAAGATGGCTCACCTGGCGGCGGTGCCAGAGTCCATTGATGGACAAGGAACAGCGAAAGTGTTCCTAGACCGTGTCTTTCGACAGCATAGTCTACCCGATTCCGTTGTGTCGGATCGGTATCCCCATTTTACGGGACAGTTCCGGGGAGCGTTGTTTAAGGTGCTGGGCACCAAGATCCTAATGTCCACTGCGGATCACCCGCAGATGGACGGTCAGACATAACTCGTTAATCGCGTTGTTGAGGATATTCTCCGGAGTTTATGTCCGGATTTTCCAAAGAGTTGGAGTGAGATGCTTCCGATGGTCGAATTTGCTATCAACAATTCGGTCCATGCATCTACGGGGTTTACCCCGTTTTACGTGAACGGATTAGTGAATCCGAGGCTTCCGTTGATGCCACGTGTGTGTGTCCCAGGGCTTGGGGGGGAGGATTCCTCGATGTCAGCCCTGTATCTGTGCGAAAGCACATCGATAAGGTTTTATCGACGCGCCTTAGTGTCTTACGACACGTCTGCGATGCCATGGCGGAAAGCCAAGACAAGCAGAAGGAGCAAGCTGACCGCAAGGGGCGGCGTAACAAAAAAGTGTACAAAGTAGGAGAAAGTGTTTTATTAAACGCTAAAAACCTTCCTACACATGCAGTTTCCAACTTGTTGAGGAATAAACTGCGCCCCAGGTTTGTGGGGCCTTTTAAGGTACTATCCCGAAAGGTCTTGTCGTATACCTGAGACATCCCGAAGTCGATGCGTACGCATCCAAACTTCTATATGGGTATGCTTATGCCATACCAGAACCCGGAGGCGGGTCCCCTCTTGGAGGAGGGTTGGAAGTTGGATATCCGAAAGGCACGACAGGTCGGAACATCTCCTACAGGGTTGAAATACGACCATGAATCTCCGCAACGAGATACTCGAAGGAGGCAAGCTACCCCTCAATGCGTTCATTCGCACTCCCTTCGTTGCGGAGTCCCTCCTGAGCATCTTGAATGCGACGGATGTGTCGATCACAGCGCTCGTGGAACTCACGTCGCAATAGCGCGACCCCCTCCTCCAGTTCTCGATACGGAGGGTAATCCACATTAACTTGCGGAACGCCTGATGGCACGACGCCATCACCGGGGTGAGACCCAGTACTTGGTGAAGTGGAAAGGTTATCCACATTCCCAGAGCTCGTGGGAGTCCGAGACTCCCCTGCGGCAGGATTGCCGTGACGTCGTTGACGCTTTCGAGCTGGAGAATCTCACTGAGAGTCAAGGACCAAAGGGGCCGAAGAAGCCCCTTCACTCCCAGTAGCTGGGAGTTTGCCGGAGGCAGATGCGGAGCTTGCATTTATCTCCGGCACCACATCGAGAGCAGGGCGCGTGTAGTAAGACGAAGGTAATTGCTCTTGCGCTTTGGCCTGGGCATAGGCCAAGCGTAACACCCTCTACCCTAAAGTCGGGTTCGGAAAAGCTGTTGTACAGTGCATCAAAGTTGGGGAGTCGCTTCTCCCCTTCCACCCAAGAGCGGAATGCCTGTTCTGCGTCCTCGACGCTTTCGTCCCGCAAGAGAACAAAGGGAATCTCGCGGATGATATCCACGAGGGCACCGCGTGCCTGCTTCCCGACACGCTTCCGGTAGGACTTAACCTTAAAATGTTTGGGCGTTAGTAGTCGAGCCCGGAGTTGGTTCCGACGCGCAATTTCACGCGGCAGTATAGCCGATGGACCAGGGGCATAGGAGGCTAAACCCCTCTTGACCGCGTTCTTAGCCCTCTTTTGAGGGTCGCGAGGTCCCTTCCGTGCCCGTACGGCACGTCGGGCCTCTTGAACCAAGGACGGTTCATTGGTGGTGGTCACCTGTGGCAACCTGGAGGTATCACCCCTAGCGGGTAACGGTGGCGCACGAGTTAGTGCGTTTTCCATACGTGTGGGGAATGGGTTGGATGACCGACAGCGCCGTTCGGCGCTGTCAGCGTGGCCAGCCGTTGGGGTGATCTCCCCAAGGGAATGCACTTCCGAGTTATCGGAATAGTTTTCTCCATAGCACCACTAAAGGTGCACATGGTCAGCCAGAGGTTATGGCAGTTGGAGTTCTCCACAAAATTTTGATTATTGCGTAAGCAATAGTCTTGATCGGGGAGGATATAACAGGGTTACATACGAGTCACATTTAGTAGGTGGTGTACGTGAGTACAATACGGTTAGGGTCAGTATTGACCGGTTCGAAAGGCTTTGAACCATTGGTTATTTTAACCAATCAGGTTAGGAGCCCTTGGGGGTGGCGTGTCATCCATCCACGTGTTGGTACACAGGTGGTGTACACTACATTTTAGCTAGGTACGAATTTGGTAAGTTCTACTTAGTATTACATATAGTTTACATTAGTTTAAATTAATTTAGGCTAATTATATATTAAATATACATTCAGTTTACATTTTCACTCAACGACTACAGACGCACGACCTCGACCGGTTGCGCATGTAGTGAGTGCAGTAGCGTAAAGGTAGCCCTCCCTTTAGCTACACCATTAGTAAGGGAGCCCTGCGTTAAGGCATTAGCGAAAGCTAATTGTAAACCAAACCGGGATCTTGGCCCCGATTAGGAGAGCTCTCTCCTACTAAGCCCTTTATAAGGGCGTATCGGCTAAGTAGCGGAGAACGCCGCTTAAAGGAAAGTCTTCCTCTGTGCGCTAGTCGCACCGTGCTTATACGCACCGGCTACAAGTGCTCTCACCTCTTCCCCGTTTGGTTCACGTTTGGCCCCTAGCGTAAGCGCCCCACGGGAAATCTAGGTCGATTTAGTGAAATTCCCTTCCCTCGTAAAGTCTAGGCTAAGAATACATATATTTGGGTGTTTCTTTAGCTGCTTAAGACTCCAGAGGCTCCGCGATTAGGCAGTGAAGACTTCCACTGCCTGATCAAGTACCCCCTTCGCCGATCAACACCTGATCAACACTCTGCAACTTGCAACCCGCGCTCATCTGCTCGCAACTAGCGCCAACTAGCGCATGATCAAGCCTGATCTCTGCTGATCAGACTTGATCGCACCTGATTCAATCTTGATTGTACCTAATCACGCCTGATCAGCACATAGGACGTTGCGTTACAAGTTTTCCTACTCTTGTATCAAGGATTTGTCGTGTTTACATCCCCGCCACCTGGAGAGCGACCCACGTCCAAGCCGTCGGGTACACAAGGTGAGCAGAAACACAAGCAGTCAAGGACAGCCGGAGGATCCCCTTCGTTAGTCGGCCGTCCGGGCGCCGTGGTACCGCCTGATCAAGCCTCAAAAACTTTGATTTGCCGCTCCACCACATTATCACGCCGTCCCAATAGATGATCGTGTTGATCGGACACAAAATGAGAACTTTATTTATCTTATATCCTAAAATCAACTAATTACCTAATATCGGCCAATCAGCTCTGCCCATCCTGATATGCATCACCGCCCAATCAACCTGATATATCATCGTCTGATCGCTTACCATCATGAACCTGTACCTTGCGTCGCTTCCGCTCCGGATGGCCCGTCCATGTTCACAACAGTTGACCCAAAATCTTCCATGTGCTTCTCCACAGCCGCCGCTGAGCTTCAACCCAGCCGTACAGTGGTTGGGGCGTGGATTGATCATGCCGTTGCCACCCATCGATCATCCCTCTCTCCCATCGGGTCATCATCACTCATGTCGTTGCCACCCATCGATCATCCCTTTCTCCCATCAGATCATCATCGATCTTGTCGTTGCTACCCATCGATCAGGTCATCATCGATCATGAAGTTGCCAACCATCGATCAGATCATCATCGATCTGGTTGTCGTGACCATCCATTTCCAGATTTTCGACAAGTTGATCATGAAGTTGATAATGGATGGTAACTCATCCTTTGGTCTATCTTAGGCTGAAGATCTGATCTCGATGATCAACCAAGCCTGCACGCAACAAGAGGAGTTCGGCACGCTGAGCAACTTGCTGTCGGTGGTCGAAGACTCTGTCACGATGACCCGGATGTCAAACGCACACCTTGCCAGTAAACTCGCTGATCGTGAGCAGCAGATCAAGTGGTTCTATGAAAAAGCAGCGCCTTTGCGCGATCACGTTCGTGCAACTGTCAACGATTTCCAGACGAGACTGAGGACCGACGAGGAGACCATATCCAAGCAACACGGTCGGATCCGCGATCTGGAGGGTGGTATTAATCGAGATCGTTATCATCTATCGATCCAAGCGGAGATCATCGATCATCAAGCTCAGGAGATCTCGCGCCTTGAGGAAGAGCTCCTCGAGGCCAATATCAAGATCGCCGGGCACCGTCACTCCAAGATCGAGCAACGATCGATCAACTCCGCCAGCGCTTGGGCATGATACAGCAAGAGCGCGATCATGTCTTACCGAAGAACAAGCGCTTGACCGAGAGGTTGATCAAGCTCGTATTCAAAGAAAGCAAGCGCAAAGATCAGCTAGATCGCATCCGGGAGGATGGAGCTGATCTTGTCAAGATGAAAGAATTTGTCGCTTCCACAGCCAAGGTTGAAGAGCTATCTGAACGCCTCGATGAGGTATCGATCATCAAAGATGAGCTGTAGAAGCTACGTGCCCAGAATTTCATGTTGCAGGCGGAACTTTCGACAACACGGCGCCGCCTCAGTCACCAAGCTTCTCAGTTACGTGATCTTCAGTCGGTATCAGCAAATCGTGACGCACTGCGCGACGAGTTGCAACGCGCTCAGAACGAAGCAACGCGATTGCGTTCGCAACATTCATACGTCCAATCTGTTTTGGCTGGTACGGCATTACACATTCAGATCGACCCGAGTACAGGTTTCCCTTGTGCAGATCCTGATCAGGCTGCAAGCGCGTCTGCTGATCTTCAGGGCAATTCACCAAAAAATTCCGTTATTCTACCAACTTCTTCGCTCCAGAACGCGCTCGGCGATCACTATTTACTCATCCTTCCACGTAGCAACGTCGAGTTCCTCCTATTACAGAGGAGAATGGATCGTAGGATGATGATCGTACGTTTAGAGCTTCTCCCATTCAGTCAGTCCAAGATATGGGGCATGATATTTCCAGTCCCGATCCCCCGGATGATGATAAAGGAGATTTTGATACTTCTCCATCGGTCAGCACGCAGAAGTTGTCAAGCCCTGCAATCAGCGAGCTCGAGAGTGAATATTCGATCAAAGAAGACTCTGCTGGGTTTTTCTTCCCTCGCACGGTTGCATCCAGATCGCTGATCTTGGTGCCTGATATAGCGCAAAATGTGGACATCTTGCCGTGGATCCCAGATCAGCTTAACGGCTTCGATCTGGATAACATCTCAGCACGCATGATCTGCGATTACTTGTGTGGTGAAGTCAAGTTCAAAATCGAACACCGTAGTGTCGAGAACCTGACCACCATCGTGCCCAACCTTCCAACTGACGGGGGGGGGGGGTACCCCGCGAACCTTCGCCTACGATCCGATCTGATCGTCCGCTGCTAGCAGACGACCGACCATCAGCATAGGACGCCTGGTCCGATTTTTGCATCTCCATCTCACCTTGTGTACCCGATGGAATGGGCTGGTTGCACAATTGGTGGATCGTCTCTGTGAATTGATTTGGGTCTAAAATGAGAGACCGTGCTGGGTAGTGTACCCTGGGCAGAACTCTTCACCCTGGGTACGGGCAGACCAATTATACTTAGAGTAAGTGTATTCCAAAGGGCAGATCGCTTAACCGATCGTAGAGCCCAGCCAATGTATGACGAAAAATCCAATATTCCAATATGAAGACCCAACGAGAACGTGACAAACTCCACGAACGAAATCTCCACGTAACAATCCAAAAACTTGTTTACACGTTCCAAACGTGTGTAACTTGAGATTGCGAAGCCGACCAATGCGTACTCCTGTCGAGGGACTTCCGGCGGGCCAAGTGCGTCTATAACGCGTCCCATCCGGGTATAATGAGCTAGAGAGGATTACTCGACCCTCTGCTCCCAAACACTCCGCGGATTGCGGAGGCGACTGATGTACTGTGCAAAGATGCGAACGAATTCCTTGTTGAGGTTTTAACGAACAAGAAAGAAGGAAAAACCAAAAGACTCTTAGAAGGAAAAACCGAAACTTATCAGTCCTATCTACCTGCAGTCCCCAATATGTACAAACATGAAATATGTAAATTACACGCAATATCATGTGACCTACCAAAATCTGCGTTCTTGACACTTCTTGCACATGATAGGCTTAAAAGCCTCCTTTTTTCCACCAATCCGATCGCTGATAAGCTGATCGGCGTTCCGCTGACACAAAGTGACTTAAATTCTTGAATCCACTTCACCACACTTGACGCGCCCCGTGGGATGGTTGTTTTCAGTTGATATGGACGCCCCTGCGACTAATCAATGGTGTAGTTACCTTATAACCGGTCTAAAGTGGAATTACTGTATGCGCGACGCCCCTGGGAGTTCTGCAAACGGATGCTGCCAGCCATTTCTTTCGGCTCGGTTGGCTAGTTTGCTGACTTCGAAGCGAGGTACCAGACATTCCTGGATCATAATGCACAAGCGATCTGGGATTTGACTTATCATCTCCCGATAGATCGGGATCTCAGGAAGCGTGATATCTTCTTCCACGAAAACTACGAGGGTCGACGTCAGCGTAGGAGTCGTGCCGGGGCATTGCGGAAGAAGCTAGTGGAGTTCGTGTTGCAGGGCATGATCGAAGGAGTATGTGATCTTGACATTTTCCTGGACCCGTCGATCTTACACTGCGCCCGGAACCGCCCCTTTAAGTATGCTCCAGCTGATGGTGGATCATTGTATCCAGTGTAACTATCAGATCCACCACCTCGGAATTTGCAAGATGCGCTACGTGAAGTTGACGCCGAGGAACCTTGGCGGATCCAGTATCGTCTTTCCCCTGAGGATCCTCCTGGACATGACATCCCTCTCCTTCGCCGTAAGTTTTATGGATCAGGCTAGCTGGTTGATCACTTCTTCCTCAATCAATAAACATTCTTGATCATATCACTCCCAATTGTTGCTTCGTCACTTTTCATCCATATACATAAATTGATCTTCTATCGGCTCATCTGCCGTTGCTCCATTACCATATCTCGCAATATCCATCGCACATTCACCACTTCAAGTCAATCATCACTTCTCCATTAATCGTTATTCATTAATCGATTTCCTTTAATAGAGGGTTCGTCAGTCACAATTTCAATAGTCGATTCATCTATCATGCGTTAGTTAGACTCTCGTACACTTGCATAACGTCGAACCGTTGTCTGTTAATCATATTCCTTTCTAAATCCATGACCAGAGAATCACAATTCAGATCTGCCTCGTCTATCCATGACGGCTCATCGTAACCCTTCCAGTAAACTTGATACTCACGCAACGTTCTGGCATACCTAGACTTTCGACCAGATCGGATATCGGTGATGCGATCAACTTCAAATTCGTCCGGCTCTAGGGTCCTTTCCCAGCTGTCTTCGGGTAGTAAATCTTCATCGAAATCAAAACGATCTTCTACCCCAGCTGCTAGTACAGCAGTAGATCGATCTGGGAATTCTTTGACCAATTTCAACTTGGATAGTTGTACCACTGGAAATATGCGATAGTCGGTGCCGGCCGTAATCAATCTTGAAGCATGATCACCGATCACCTCATCCACTCTGAAATGTCCATGCCACATATGCGACAGTTTCTTCGCAAACCCTTCTTTCACCCGATCGAGGTATAACCAAACCCTCCATCCAGCTTCAATCTTTTGCGGTGACACTTGATCGTTATGCTTTTCAGCTCGATCAGCCATGACTTGGTGCAATCGAGCACTCAGTTGATCACGGGCGTAACGGTAGTCTTTCTGCAGCCTATATATCCACTGATGAGCATCACGATTTTTGCGCCGAATTCCACCAAGTTGCAGCGTTAATTCCAACGATGATTTCGGATTCAATCCATATGCCAAGTAAAATGGCGTATCTCCACGGATCCGATCAGGGGTCAAATTAGTGCAAATACCAATCGTTCTGCATACCAGCTCCTATACTTCTGACCAACGTCAGATACATACATCTTGATCGCTCGTGTGATTTTTTGCACCATTCATTCCGCCTTGCCGTTCTCTTGTGGACGGTACGCCATAGTGGCACTCTGTCGTTGTCCCACGATCTTGTTGAACGCACGAAATACTTCTGACATAAAACCGGGTTCTCGATCATGCCTGATCACCTCGGTAGCTCCAAATCGACGAAATACACACTCTTCGTAATTTTCGGTGACTTTCTGAGCTGTACGAGATTATCCAGCTTTCGCGATCACCATACCCGTGAACAGATCAGTACAGATCAGCAGTTCCGTATGCTCATCAGTTGATCGGGGCAACGACGGGATATGATCCATAGATGTCACTTGAAATAGGTACGTAGCTTTAATGTTTGCCGGCGACATACCCTTTATAGGCTGGCCCTTTCCCGTCTCACAATCTACGCATTGCCCAACAAATTGTTTCACGCTGCGAAATAAACCACGCCAATGAAAATGTCGCCTGATCCTGATATGTACGCCCTATACCCTGATGTCATCCTTCTAAACTCACATGACAATCGTGGAGGAAATCCGCATGTAGGGTCTCAGGTAAAACCAGATTGATTAAAGAGTGTCGATCATCTCGACCATCTTGATCACAGCCTGTTTTTCCTTTAGCCAGATTTACACAGTAGATCAATAACCTTTGATAATCCTCATCATAGTTGTCGGCGATTTTCGCGCAATCTTTCACCTCGTCTATGCTCAATTGTGAAACGTTACCATGCAAGTAACATCGCAAATTACAAATCCACCTCTCTTCGTCTTCCGCCTTTTTAACACGTTCCGCACTTATCCCTTCTATGGATACTTCGGGCCACGTTGACGGCCGCGTTTGACGAAGATGACGTGATCGCGTCGTCACCAGCACTGGCGGGACAGTGGGATATTCCTTCCAAGTTATCACCTCAGACAATCTATTGAGATCATCTAATTGTCCAGTTGATGATCGTCGACAATTTCATACCGTGTTCTATCCCGCTTGGCCGTGATGTGATCGGCAATCTTGTTCCACTACCTTTTTACGTGTAGCAGATCGTGATCAGGCCATTGACGAAGGAGTTTTAAGGCACGCTGCTGCAATATTCGTAGTCGCGGTGCTTTTCAATCTACTTCGCCACGCATTTGCCTGATCACCAAATTCGAGTCTCCACACACGATCACCCTTCCTTTGGGATATAGCGACAGCAGATCCAAAATTAAAAGCAATCCATGATACAGGGCTTCATTCATCGTGATGTTAGGTGCATGATCAGCAACCGCGATCATGATCTTCCACTCCGGCAATTTCCACACAATAGCATCAAACGCACCAACACATCGCTTAACACTAGCAGATCATCGAAACTGATCACGTATAGATCTTCGCCTTTCTCAACCGTGGGATATGGCACTTCAATCATCTTCTGAGGTTGCTTTTTTCGGTGCGATCGTGATCATGGCTTCATCAATTTCGGTGCGAGGGGTGATACTTGCGGCTAACGCCCCTAGTACCTCCTCTTCTCCATGCACACATTTCTTGATCTCCAAGTCCCATTGTGAAAAGATCGCAGCCCATTTCCCCAATCGTTCGTCTAGCCCGTTGCATGTTATCAACCACTTCAACGTAGACCGACGCGACAGAACAGTGATCGCCTTTCCGACCAACATATAGACGTCCAGAATTCGCAGAAGAGCCAACACTTCCTTTTCGACGGGGTTGTAATTCAGCTCACCGCTCTTCAGTGTCCGGCTCGCAAATGCGACGGGGAAATATACTTGATCATGCTCTTGCACTAGCGCGGCAGACACTGCCCACTTGCTAGCATAAACCACGATCAATGGTGTTTTAGCTTGATCGAAATGGCGTAGGTTTGGGGTTGACGCGATATTCGCCTTCAGGATACTGAATGCCACTTTCGCCCTGATCAATCGATCATCTTCGCAATCCGGACTCTCATTGATCGATGATCGACCCTTTAATTCTTGATATTCCGTTTCTCGTAACTCATAGAGTACAGCAGCATAGATACGAAGTCTTCAATAAATCTACGGTAATAATTCAGACTCCCCAAAAACGATTGCATAGCACGCAAAGTAACAGGAAAAGATAAATCGATCAGATCATCCAAATTCTTCGGATTTGTTTCTAAACCACGGCTAGAGACGTGATTTCCTAAATAAGGAACTTCACTACGCCCCCATACAATTTAGCCACGCTGATTGCCAAGTTCCACTGATCGCACTTTTCCAATAGGTTCCGCACTTTATCACACAAGGATGTCCATGTAGGTGCAGGGATAAAAAATCATCGATATATGATCGTCCTTGCAACCCATACCGGTCTTGCGCTTGATCGGGCTCTCCCGTAGAAAATACATCAACTAACTTGGCATGATAAACACCGTCCTTAACCTTGATATACCCATACAATGCATTATCGATCAACCGCTGGTAGATCTGCGGAGCATTCTTTAAGCCAAAGGGCATACGATTCCATTCAAACAATCCAAACGGGGTAACAAAAGCCAAAATATGACGTGCTCGATCGGTCATAGACACGACCCCAAAAAAAACGCTTGCCATATCCAAAAAGCAAAACCACAACGCTTTATCCAAATCTTCGAGCAGATCAGAGATCAGATGCATTTTGTACACCATCAATCACGTGAGTTGATTCACCGCGCGATAATCGATACATAATCGAATTTCAACCCCATTCTTCTTCACGATGATCAGTATAGGTGATGCCCAGTGTGAAGTAGATGGTTGGATGATCTTCGTTGTCAAAATCCCCTTGATCAAGGCTGATAACTTCTCGCGAAATTGTGGAACGACCTTCCGACACTTTTGAGCGATCGGGCGCGCATTGCCTACGTCAATATCACAAACAACTCCACGTGCAGCAGGAGATAACGCGTTTCCTTTCCCGATCAACAGATGTTTCTTCGCCCAAATTATATCGCGAAGCTGATCAATTTTCTCTGCTGTGTTGATCAATGGATCACCAACTTGCAGATCGTCCTTGATCACTTCTTCGGTACTTGCTGACACCTCAGGCATCGTGGCAAGCTGTTTCTCCAACTATTCCACGAACAAATCTCCACCTTCATGGTAGCACACTTTATCATCGGTAGGAATCACACAAATTCACTATGATCGACTGAGACGGGGTGATCACGCATATCTTGATCAGGCTCATCTCTTACAACAGATCGTTCAACTTCATGATCAAGTGTCGGACTCTTCAGACTCGGTTCTAGATCGCACTTCTCTTGCACTTCTTGCACCTTCTGTGATTATCCGGTTACTAACGCCACAGATGCCGTGATAGAGTTCGTAGGTCGTACCAAAATTCCTTGAGGAATAGGATACTAATTTTTCTCGCCCAAGGGACCTTGATCGACACTTTCTTGATCGTCATGCACAGAATCGGTAGAAGCTTGATCCGCGAGATTCTGTCACTCCTTATAACGATTATACCCCACCGAAATAAATCCAGGGCGACGGGGCACGACGTCTTTGGTCATACAGATACCTAAAATATTATCGTCTTGTAGGATTATCGGATGATCAGAAACGTTGGTAATGCGCAAATACCGTAGATTACCCACACCCCTAATCACAGTGGGGACCTGATTCTTTCCGCGAGTAATCCATAATTTCCGAGATCGTTGATCACGAATTCGAACCTCAGCAGATCAACCTACTCGGATCTGCTCATACCGATAAAGTTTCATAAAGTTCCCACTTGATCCATACAACTGCTGACGCCCTTCCAATGGGATGATCACTTCATCAGGCAAACTTAGTGCGCCGTGGGCGACCTCCAATATAACACCAGCTGGGATCATAAAATCCATTCCCAAAATAACATCTTGACCAACTAGTTTTCCCACCCATGCATGGAAGTAATAAACCAAATAGCTCAAACCAAAGATCCCGCTAATGTCACCTTGATTCTAGTACGCCCTTCTGTGAGGTATGCACATTCTCCGATACCAATACATTCTTGTGTTTGGCTCGTGTAGATCCGAAAACCCACCTTACGAGCAAAGGTTGAGTCGATGATCGACACTTCGGCACCAGAATCAAATAACAACGTGGTACGTTCGTTACTAATTTTCACTCGCCTTGGCTTGTTTAAACCGTTTCTTGGGCGAGTGATACTTCCGATATCCACGTGATTACCCCGGAAGTAGATCAACTTCCATGATCAACGGGGACCGAGAAAACCCATCAATACGGAAATTAGCCAAATGTGGTAAATCAGGCTGACCAAAATTTTCATTATCCTTTTCTTCTGCTCGATCAGCCTTCTTATTCACATATGAAAAAATACACAAACTAGAACGCTCGTCTCGTACAAGATTCCAACCTGGCGAGCGTCCTAGTTTAACATGTCCTCTGCTTCCTTGGACAACATTCCGGCATGATTGGTAGGGTTGTACCACTGGCGAATGCGATTGTAAAATTCCTCCATAGGGCACTTGCCCGCATCATGGATTTCGCCACATGCTCTGCATACATACAGACAGTGATCAGTCGGGTGACCCTTCTTGCGACACTTCATACAGGTAAGGGGCTTCCGGCAACGTAAATTGTCGTGCTTGATCGATCCACAATGACTGCACTTCTTTGTTACCCCTTGATCAACCGCACTTGGTTCACTTAGTTTGTCAGATCGAGGCTCACTAATTTGATCGTGCGTCACTGATTGATCACGCATAGCAGCAATCATGTAACGACGCTGATCACCATCACTTCCAATGTCGTCTGAACTTGATCCCTCGCTCTCAGACATCATCTGGATCGCGCGCACTACTTTAGGCTTCCGCGCTGGGGCATATGATCGAGCATCGCCAAATTTCTGACGGAATCGTCTAGTGCCTACCTCCGCCTTTGGATGGACGACTTATTGCGTGCATAATCCCGCAGCGTCTCTTCCAAATCCGTAACATTATCCAAACGCAGAAGTGCCAGTTGATCAGCAAATTTGCGATCAGTGAACGTGTCCAGAAAATGCTGCACATGTTCACGTAAGACCGTAGGCGGACCTTCCTTGATCGAAAACTTGGCTCGAATTCCTGCCACATTCAACCGGTGAAGATACTCAGTGGGAGTCTCATCAGATCGTTTCTTCGTGTAGTAATATTGGCGAGATGCCGATTGGCCACTTCCACAGTACTGAGCTTCAAACTCATCAACGAGACTTTTACAACTTGCACGAGTAGATCTGATCAGCTGGCGATGCCAATTACGCTCCGGTCCTTTAAGCAGATCACGCATGATAAAACAATTCTTATGATCAGATGTTTGGTATGCATAAATGCTGATTTAAGACGACTGATCCATTTTCGCGCTTGATCTTCATCCACTTCTTTCCCTGAGAATTCCTTCAGATCACTGATCGCAGACATCCGGATTCTGAGAATCGTCTGTTGATCAGGCACTCCAGTGTACACTGACGAAACCGTGGCTGGTCGAGGCAGAGTCATCGGCTTATCTGGATCGAGATAATCACGCTGGGATTGTTTATCATGGAGAGAATACACAGACTCCATGTCAACATCCTTAACCGTCACCGCTCTTCCTGGATTTGGTTGGTGACTTTTCATGCGTACAACTTCAGGTGTCGTCTTGCCTCTTTCCGCATCCAAAAACCGCCCCATAGCCGCATTATAAAACGCTTGCAGCCGTAGGTCCTATTGTGACAGATCATCTTCCGTCTTGTCTGATCGATGTTCCTTCTTCACGGCCGAGAACTTGGCTTCATCCTTCTGGCAGATCGTCATCCGGGTGATCTTGGGTTCCACACTATCAGAATCACTGCTCGACTCCACTTCAGACATATCGCCCTCGGAAGGAGCAGATTCATATCAGGATGATCCCGTGTGTTCTGCCACGTTGATCGACGGACCCGCTTCGTTTTCAACAGAGTACGAGAGGGTTACACCTTACCTGATCGACTCACTATATGCACCAACAGATCAAACAGCCGCTGGGTAGCGGTCGCAACATCTTTAGGGTCCGGATCGAACACTTCTCCAGCATTGTAGGCGCCCGTCGTCAGACTAACTTACTTGATCATGCGCGTCAGCCCTAACACAAGCTGAAGCTTGTCTCCCATCCGTCACTGGTTGATCGATTGGTCCATTCAGCTTTCCTCTCTCGTTACCTCGAGTAGGCTCATGATCGAATCCATCAATAAGAAATTTTCCAGTTCCTTCATTTAAAACGTCCTCACCAGATCGGATTCCGATGGCGCCATACTTGATCGACTTTCGTCGCTCTCTGAACCAGACGCCTTCAGCAACGCCTTCTGTAACCGGGTTGCATTTGAGTTACATTTAGTGTTGGTGTACATGAGTACACTACGGTTGAGGTCAGTATTGACCGGTTTGAAAGGTTTTGAACCATTGGTTATTTTAACCAATCAGGGCAGGGGCCCTTGGTGTGGTGGTGTGTCAGCCATCCACGTGTCGGTACAGGTGTGTACACTACATTTTAGCTAGGTACGAATTTGGAATATTCTACTTAGTATTACATATAGTTTATATTAGTTTAAATTAATTTAGGCTAATTACATATTAAATATATTCAGCTTACATTTCACTCTAAAGTGCAGACGCGCGACCTCGACCGGTCGCGCGTGCAGTGAGTGCCGTAGGTAAGAGGGAGCCCTCCCTTTACTTACACCCCGTAAAGGGAACACATCCGTTAAGGCTAAGTAGTAAACCAACCCGGGAATCTTGGCCCCGAGTAGGAGAGCTCTCCTACTAAGCCCTTTATAAGGGCGTATCGGCTAAGTAGCCGTAGATACCGCTTTAAGGAATAGTCTTCCTCTGTGCGCTAGCCGCACCGTACGTATACGCACCGGCTACATCTGGTAGCACTTGTAGTCAATCCAAAACCTGTGTTGGTTGAATAAGGCATCCTCTGCAAAGGATGAATCAGGAAGATTGGGATAGTTTGACCCTCGTCCAGCAGGAATCCTTTAAAAGTCTGTTACCCTTTGGGTGACGAAGGCATGAAGCTCCTAGTGGAGCAGGGCCTTGAGGCCGTAAAGGCAAGGGTAAATGCCCTCATCGCTCATGAGGCGAGTTGTAGTGGAGGTCGTTCCACGGGGGTGCGCCCCCCATTATCATTCAAAATAAAGGAGTTCACTGGGGAGAAGGGTGACAACCTTTACGTGTGGTTTAGAGAGGTCGAAACGGCCATCGCCACAGCGAATGTGATCGCTGGTCACTTTCAAGTGGGACTTGCATTGACCCATCTTACGGGCAAAGCCCGTACATGGGCGTTTACGTGTTCGGAGTCAGTCACGGACGTGTTCCCAACCTGGGAGGTCCTTCAGCAGAAGCTTATGGACATGTACGCAACGCCTGATCTGGTTTTTCAGAATCAACTGGCGTTTCTGAGGTGCCGTCAGGGCACTAGGGACCTGGAGACATATATCCAGGAGCTTAAGACCATGCTGGCAGGGATGTACGCAAAAGCGTACTCGGACGATGTATCCATTCCCGTGTTTATGGGAGGCCTGAAAGAAGGGCCAGCACGGTCGTAGCTCTTCCGATGCCGACCCCAATCCCTGGGGGAGGCGTTTAAGATGTCGTTCAACGCCGAGAGGAACTTTCGTTCCTCTAAGGTGGGTCCCGAACCCATGGACCTGAGTCAGGTCGAAGTGGAGGAGAAACCTTCCGCTAAGAGTCACTCTGACTCCTTTCCGCAGGGCTTCGAGTCGGAGCTCCTTTAAATGCTGCAGTGGCATGAGCCGCTAAGATGCTTCCTGTGTGGAAGCACGGATCATCTGAGGAACAGATGTCCGAAAAATCCCCAGCGATACACTCGCTATAAGGGCCGAGGGCGGGTAAAAAGCCCTCGCGCAATGCGTCGGGAAACGACGGCTCCCATTAGGTGCGGGGAGGCCTACTGGGGAACCCCTCAGTGCTGTTAAGCCCCAAGGTAGGGGCCGACAGCACAAAGCTCCGAGGAAAATGTGGTGGAGTCAAGTTCGAAATCGAATACATTTGTATCGACAACCTGACCACCACCATCGTGCCCAGCCTTCCAACTTACGGGGGGGGGTACCCCGCGGACCTCCACTCGAAATCAGGTCCGATCGTCCGCTGCTGGCAGACGACCGGTCATCATCCAAAGACACTTGGTCCGATTCACTTAAGTTCATCTCACCTTGTGTACCCGATGGAATGGGCTAGTTACACACTCGGTGGATCGGGAACGCAGATCGATCTGATTCTGTCTTGAATATCGGAGACCGTGCTGGCTAGGTGTACCTAGGGTGGAACTCTTCACCCCAGGTACGTACAGACCAGAAACACTTCAAAAAGATAAATTCCAATAGGTCGATCGTCCAAACGATCTAGACCTGACCAATACGAAATAATAGAGGGTAGACCAATCAACCGGTCTAGCCCCTGACCAATATGAGAGAAGACCAAAACCGGTCTAAACTCCAACCAATGTTACAATGAGCCAATATGTCCACGTGAAGACCCAATATTCCCGTGAAACTCCACAAACGATATATCCACGTAAAGACCAATCCAGTGAATAGCACGTTCCAAACGTACTTGAATTAAAGTGTCGAGATCGCCAAATCGTACTCCCGTCGAGGGACTTCCGGTGGCCAAAGTGCGCGTGGGGCGCGTCCAGACCGGGTATAATAGGCGAGAGGGGATAATTCAACCCTCTGCCCCCAAACACTCCGCGGCGGGCGGAGGCGACTAGTGTACGTGGAAGAAGAACGGCGACCCCTTGCTGCGGTGTAGACCAAGACCAGAAGAGGTTTTTGCCACTTATTCCTAGACCAAAAACCTTTACCTGGAAAAATTCGTAACCAAAAGACTCTTACTTGGAAAAACCACAACTAACCAATAATACTACCTCCCTATGGTCCCTAATGTACCCACACAAAATTATGTAAAATACCCAATGTCAGGTGACTCACCCAAGACCGGCGTTCTTGATACTCCTTGAATCTGATAGGCTAAAAAGCCCCCTTGTTTAGACCAATCGGAAACTCGACCAACTGCCTTGACCAAAAGTGACCAAATTTGTGGTACACTTCACCACAGCCGCCCCTGAGTCCGACCGTGTCGCACAACGATAACGGTCTGACTCTCCCATCACTCGACCAACTGGACCTTGGTCACTCACACTTCTTCACCATGGACCAGCCATCTTCGCCACCTGCGCCAGGTACTTACTTTACTGCACTTGATCTTCTTATTCTTCCCTTTGACGCTTGTTCTTTTGTTATTGTAGAAACTCTATGTGCCGAGTCGCTCCACATTGCTTCACCTGTCCGGTCGGCTCGGTCTGGCAGCTCATGTAACTCTCCTCCACTTCAAACATCGGAAGGGTGTCAGACTGAAGCCGACACGCGGATGCAGGACATGCTTGCAAAAAACATGCGTCTCAGGACCCTGGTGGCCCACCAGGCAACACGAGGTGCGCATCTTTGGTCTTCGTCTTGTACTTGTCTTGACCCTCGTTTGCCTTCAGCTCTCATCCCTCCCAGCGTCGTCAAGGCAATAGGTGCCTTAGTTGACGCCGATAGGCAGTCCAAAGATCATGTTGGCCAGCTCCGACACATTTTGGAGGAGTTGATAAGTGCACGTCATGAGCTGTCCCGTATGGAGGCTTATCAGTCCCATCTCCGGGATCAACTTGCACTTGTTCGTCGGCAGCAACTGGACGGACAGTTTGACGCGACCTCACTGCGCATGCAAGGCGACGACTTCGCGCGACGCATTGCCGAGCTTCAAATTTCCATTCAAGACCAGACCTGGAAGATCCGGTATTATCAAGATAATTCAGACGCTTGGACGCAAGAGTCGGGTCGTCGTCAGGTGGCACTAGACCAGTGCCGCCAGCGCTTGATGAACTTGCTACCTCCGTGTTCGACTGCTTCCTCCAGCGTAGATTGGTCCGCATCGGCAACCTTAGTCGCCTCGGAGCAAGACCAAGACCGCTTGCAGCAGGACCAAGACCGACACCGTTCATTGGCTGATATTCAGCAGCCCGAAATCGCACACAAATCAAAGTAGCGCGCGGACGCTCCGGATAGCTCGAGGGCGCGGGGTACTGCGCGCGAACCCAGACTCGAGGGAAAGCGTGCAGTGCCTCATAAGCGAGCCAAGACACAGGCGCTTCTTATGGACTCGGACTCGGACACGGGCGAGATCTACAGCCCCTCGGAAGGTCGAGCGCCCTTGCACCGTACTGCAACTTGCACCAAGCACACAGGGGTCTCGTTCGAGGAGGACTCCAGCGAAGGGTCTTGCGATTCTGAGTTTATGGTCGCCATCCAGTCCAAGTCACGAACGAATTTGCGTGAGAGTTTCATCCATGTGGCGTCGACATTGGGGTCAGAACAGAAGACCGGTTTGCCAAGTGACGCCACACCAGTGTCGGCACCAGCGAAGCCGGCGCCCTCGGTTCTCCCCGGGACATCCAAGCTTCACAAGTACGCTCTACTGAAGAACATGGCAGTTGACACCATCTCCCTTCCGCCGCGGATGTTTGAAATCACCTTGCCATGGTCGTCGGGGCAAATTGGCTGTTTGCGCCGGTCTACCCTGACCAAGCAGCTTCTGGCCCGGTCTTTCTCCCGCCCGGACCTCTGGCTCTTTCCACCGGCCAAGAAAACCCCTGCCGCGTCTGCATGGAGGGCGGACTTGATTACGTCGGCGCAGATCTCCCGCCTATACGGCGATGAACCATGGAAAATTTTCGAACACCCCAAGATAGGACTTGTGTTCATCTTGACTCCGTGGATCGGCACTTTGCTAGGCCGGGTGAAGAATTTTAACAAGATCCACGGCCAAGTAATTTGGGAAGCGTCCCACTACTTGGTGCTTCCCCTCGACCGGGTGCGACAAGATCCGGGCCTGGCGACGTTCCAGAGCAAGCGCAAGCGACGTCGAATTCGGGCGGGCGAGGCTTGGCAATCCCTGTGCCAGTACATTTTGGACGGGATGCGAGCTCGCGAGTGTGACGTGAACGTGTTCTTGTACCCGGTGTTCCTCCACATGCCGAGGCGTCGCGTTGAGAAGATCAGACTGCTGTCCAACGACGGCATATGGTACCCCGGTCTTGATTGCGCTGAGCCGGTCGCGGACCTCAAGGATGCTTTGGTCCGGCTTGACCGGAAGAACCCCTGGCGTAACCAGTTTCAGGATCAAGTGAAAAATCATCCGTCGATGGTCATCGGCCGTCTGTGGGGAGATAGCAGGTGAAGTCGCATGTAGTCGACCAGATAACTCGTAATACATGTCATCATTTCTTTTTCATATGTCCAATCGTCAAATCACTTGAGATAATTTTACCACTCTCTCCATAGTTGCACCGAACACGTTATCGTAAACAGTTCCACCCCCATCACGAAAAATAGTCATCACATTCGTCATTCCGATACTCAAATTCGTCACAGTTCATCACAATTTCACATCAACTCCGGACCTTCCACATCTTCATACCGGTCTAGACCGACCGATGCTACTGCGTGTCTTGGTCTTGGTCTTCATGAGTCTGCATCACTGCGAAGCGATTACGACTGACTCGTTCTCGTTCGAACTCTCGTAGAAGAGCCCCACAATTCAAGTCGATCTCGTCGACCCAAGTTGATTCATCATGGTCCTTCCATCGGACCAGGTACTCTCGGTGAGTCCGACCGAACCTGGTCTTCTTGGTCGACCGAACATCTAAGACCTTCTCCACTTCAAACTCGTCTTCCTCTAATGGTCTTTCCCAACTGTCCTCCGGAAGTAACGCTTCATCGAAATCAAATCTCTTTTCTTCGTCTACCAGACAGGGAGTTTTGGGTCGATCAGGAAATTCTCGGACCAGCTTCAACTTGGACACATGCACGATCGGGAAGACCTGTAATCTGTACCAGTTGTTACTAGACGGTCAGCGTGCTCACCGATCATCTCGGCAACACGGAAAGGGCCGTGCCACATGTGAGCCAGCTTCTTCGCATAGCCCTCTTTCACTCGGTCTAGGTATAGCCATACCCTCGCCCCTGGTTCTATACCGTGGGGTCGGATCTGGTCATTGGTCCGGTCTGACCGGTCTTGTGTGGCCTGACGCAGCTTTTCGTTGACGACTTCTTTTTCATGCTGGTAGTGTTTCTGGACCTGCATGCTCCAGCGTCGAGCATCACGATCACGGGTCCGGGTGCAACCGATAGGTATCGCAGCTTCCAATGTCGACCGAGGGTCCCATCCATATTCCAGATAAAAAGGCGTTTCTCCTCGGACCCGATCGGTCGACGAGTTGAGTGCAAACACCAGCCTTTCTGCATACTCGTCCCAATCTCGCTGGTATGGGTCAGCAACGTACATCTTGATCGCCCTCGTTATGGTCTGCACCATGCGTTCCGCCGATCCATTTGCTTGCGGACGATATGCCATCGTCGCACTCTGTTTCTGGCCCAGCATGTTATTGAACGACCGGACACCTCGGCCATAAAACCGGGTTCCCGATCGTGCCTGATGACCTCGCTGGCGCCGAATCCTCGGAACACACATTCTTCGTAGCTCTGGGCGATCTGCTCCGCAGACAGAGATGCACTTGCCTTTGCAATAACTAGAACAGTGAACAGGTCTACCCAGATCAGCAGCTCAGTGTTGCCGCGCGTCGATCTAGGTAGTGACGGTATGTGGTTCATCGCTATGACCTGGAAAGGGTAGGTAGCTTCGATATTTCCGGGCGATCGCCCCTTTAATACCGGTCTACCCTTTCCGGTCTCGCAATCCGTGCAACAGCCCACATATTTCTGCACACTGCGGAAAAGACCTCTCCAGTGGAAGTGGGACCTGATCTTGTGATAGGGCCTGCCTATGCCCTGATGCCCCCCTTCTAGACTCACGTGATAGTGATGAAGGACATCCGGCTGCAGCAACTCGGGGATCACTAATTTCGCCAGTCGGTCCCGGTCTGCACTGTCTTGGTCGGCATCGCGGCAGTATTACAATAATCCATTATCATCCACTTCGTAGCTATCCGCGATCTTTATGCACTATTTCGCTTGATCGTTCGTCAACTTGGACAGTTCACCACGCAGGTAGGTCTTCAGGTTCATAATCCATTCTTCTTCGTCCTGCGCCTTGAGGATCCGTTCCATCCTTAACTGTTGCACTGCATATTCGTTCAAACTTTCCTTCGGGAACGGTCGGCGAGACTTCTGAGCTTTCGATCTAGTCGCGACCATCACATGCACCTGGACTGGGTCGTTCTTGGGTCCGATCACCTCTGGGAGCCTGTTTATATTCACGAATTCATCCAGAACGGCCTTCTCGGTGATCGTAGCCCCGGTCTGGTCTTGCATGGCCTTGGTCGCGAGGTAGTTGGCGCTTCTGTTCCAGTCCCGTTTCACGTGCAATAGCTCGTGGTTGGGGCGGTCCTTCAATTCCTTCATTACTCGATCATTTAGCGTCCTTAGTCGTGGAGCCTTGCAGTCGATCTATCCGGTGATCTGCCTGATCACTAGGTTGGAGTCACCACATATGATAACTCGCCCCTTCTCTTGTGACGACAGAAGATCCAGACATAGAAGTAGTCCTCGGTACTCCGCCTCGTTAACAGTAATATCCGGCGTGAAATCGGCAGCGGCTGCAACTATAGACCATTGTGACAGCTACGACAATATGGCACTATAGGCGCCGACCTTCTTCTTCACGCTTGCCGATCCGTCAAAACTTAAGACCAAGAGCTCTTCATCATGGTCGACGGTCGGTGGCGATCTCGAAACTGACTGCCGAGGTTGCTTCCTCGGGGCAATCGCTATCAATGCCTCGTCCACTTCATACCGAGGGGTGATACTGGCAGCTAATGTGCCCAATATATCTTCTTCGCCCCCGGTGCACTTAACGACCTCGAGGGTCCACTGCGACAAGACCGCCGACCATCTGCCTAGACGTCCGTCCATCCCATTGGCTGATAGTAGCCAGGCCAAAGTAGACCGTCTTGACATGCCTTTATAGGTCGGCCGACCAGCAGGTTGTAACACACATCCAGAATTCATAACAACGCCAGAACTTCTTTCTCGACAATTCCATAGTTAACTTCATTTGGTTTTAGCGTCCGGCTCGTAAACGTGACTGGATGATACACACCATCGTGATCTTGCACTAAAGTAGCTGAGATAGCCCAATTACTGGCATATACAATAATGGTCGGCACTTTTTCGGGAGAGAAATGCTTGAGAACCGGTGCCGTCGCCATCTTAACCTTCAACATACCAAAGGCAAACTGTGCACGATTCATATGATCTTTGGCCTCCACTTGCGGACAAACTGCAGCAAGAACAGAGTCGGCGCCCCCCTGTAAAGTTGCCCGATCTCCTTCGCGCAACATATGATAGTCAACCTCCCGGAGCTCGTACAGCACAGCCGCGTAGATAGCAAAGTCTTCAATGAATCGGCTATAATAATTCAAGCTTCCCAGGAAGGACTGCATTGCCTTCAGCGATCTGGGGAACGGGAGGTTACTCAGCGAATCCAGGTCCTTGGGATTAGCATCTAGACCATTGTTCGAGACCATATGGCCTAAATATGCGACCTTGGACATACCCCAAAACTTTTCACGGCACTGATAGACAGGTTCCAGCGGTCGCATGTCTCAAAAAATCGTTCAACCTTCTCGCACAGATCGTTCCATGACGAGACAGGTATCAGAATGTCTTCGATGCACGACCGCCTCCCTAGAACGGACGGTCCTCTTTACCGATCGGGTTCACCCTCTCTAAACACATCATAATTTTCAACAGGGTCCCGATCGGTCTTGATCTTGAAGTGTCCGTACAATGCGTTGTCTATCAGCCTTTGATAGATCTGGGGCGCGTTCTTCAGACCGAACGGCATACGATTCCACTCGAAAAGACCAAACGGCGTCACAAATGCGGAAATCTCACGGGCTCGATCAGTCATCGAGACCACCAAAAATCCACTTGCCATATCTGGCGAACAATACCACAAGGTCTTGTCGAGGTCTTCCAACAGATCATTAATCAGCGGCATCGGGTACACCATGAGTTTAGTCAACCGTTTTACCAGCCGATAGTCTATGCACAGTCTAATGTAAATGCCGTTCTTCTTGACAACAATTACGATCGGCGAGGCCCATGGCGAGGTCGACGGTCTAATAATCTTGGTGCCCAACATTCCTTTAATGAGATCAGAAAGCTTTTCATGGTACTGTGTCGCCACGCGTCGACATCGCTGGGCAATCGGCTTGGCATCTCCAACATCAATATCACAAATTGCACCACGGGCTGCAGGTGGTAAGGCGTTTCCCTTTCCGATCAGCAGATGTCTTTTCTTCCATATGATTTCAACTGCTCGATCTGGTCTGGACTGTTAAGGTCTTGATCACCCACTTGTAAATCATCCATTGTAACTTCGGGCGAGTCGGCAGACACTTCATGGAGGACTGCCATCTGGCTTTCCAGCTCCTGAATATACTGTTCCCCGCCTTCATGTATACAGACTTGTTCATCTTCTGGGGCGATATCACCTGGACCATCTGGACCGGCTGAACGCCCCTGGTCTTGATAGACGGGCTGTCCTTCACTGATATCAGTCTGATTAGGAACACCGTCCTGGTCCGACCTAGCAATTTCATGTTCCCCTTCTTCCGTTTTTTGCTCCGCTGTCGCCTGGTCTTGAGCTGACACCACGTTGACTAACCTTGGCTCGTCTACTTGATGGTCCACCGTTCCTGGTGACTGCGGTGCCTTTCTTCGGACCAACATCTTTCTTGGGGTGACATAACTTGGTCTTTCTACTAAAGGTAAGGTATCCTCTTCCACCGACCCATCATCGCTGATAAGATCGGTGGTCGATTGGTACGCCAGGTTTTGCCACTCGACATACCGCCTCGATCCAATCGAGACGAATCCCATCTTCCTTGGTACCTTCCCTTCTGATAACCACATACCGACAATAGTGTTATTGTCCAGTGTCAGCGGCTTGTCACCGATATTGGTAACACGGACAAAATCACGTCGACCAGCACTCTTTACGAAGGTCGGGAACCACCGATCGCCCCTGGTCAACCATAACTTCCTCGAACGAAAACCTTTCTCGACCGGGGTATCGGCAGACCGACCGACTGGGATAGTGAGGTCTTGGTCCCACCGGACCAGATCGGTATACGAACCATACAGAGGTCTTCGACCAGCCAACTGGACCTGGACCTCGTCCGGGAGTGTAAGCACTCCATGTGACAGGTCTAGGCGAATACCGGCTGGGACCATGAAATCCATACCTAGTAAAGCGTCCTGACCAGCCAGCTTGCCAACCCAAGCGCTGAAAAAGTAGACCAGCGATCCCGACAAAGTAATTTTCACACGCGTTCTTCCCTCTGTCATATAAGAGTTTTCACCGATCCCGACGCATTCTTGTCTCTGGGAATCGTCTATACGACATCCGACCTTACGAGCAAAGGCGGAATCGATTATCGAGACTTCAGCTCCAGAGTCGAACAACATCGTCGCTTTCTGGTTATTAATCTTGCCACAGGATTTCGCCTGCTTGAACCATTTATCAGGCGCGTGATACTTCCAGTATCCGCGGGATTCTCCAGGCAGCAAGTCCAACTGCATAACCAACTTAGTCCGGGAGTACTCATCGGTCTTCAGACTGTAGACCGGATGGTCTGGGTCGACGCAATTTGGAATAGAACGTGTATTGTCGGTCTTATCCTCCTTGCCGACATATGCATAGATGTGAACCGTAGAACGCTCGGCTCGATCCAGATCCCAACCTGGCGAGCGTTCTAGTTTAACATCTTTTCCGCGTCCGGCGGCAGCATCCCCGCGTGTTTGTGCGGCACGTACCACTTGCGTATCATGTTAAAAAATTCTTCAATCTTGCAGTGGTCGGCCTCGTGGATCTCTCCACATGATTTGCATACGAAAAGGCAGTGGTCAGTCGGGTGGCCGCGTCTCTCGCACTTCTTTCACACCATCTTCTTCCAGCAGTTTGGACCATCATGTTTGCTCGACCCACAGTGGGAGCACTTCTGACGAGGTCGGTCCGGATCGGACTTGCTTCCGTTCCTTCCCTTCCGGTCTATCTGGTCGGGCTTCGACCTGGTCTTTGGAGCAGGTCCCGCAACATAGACGTAACGATACTGGTCTTGATCCGATTACTCCTGGCTGGATGGACTTCCACTTTCCCTATCTGACCCCGTGCTGTCATCAGCTACGATCGCCTTGACCGCTCGGGTCGGTCTGGTCCAGGGTCTCTTGACCGGATCGGTCTGGGTCTGTGTCTTGGATCGGTAGCTACCTGATCCACCAGCACTCTTCGTCCTCATGCTACGCGACTGCTGCAGCGTTCGTAGAGTCTGTTCAACCCGCGTCCCTAAGACGCAGCAGAGTAAGCTGGTCCGCCAGTTCTTGATCGTCCAGGGTACTAATGTAGTGACCCACATGTTCCAGAGCAGCACCGTTCGGCGGGTTATTCTATTTAATTTATATGCCGGCACGAAGTGCAGCCACGTTCAACCGATGCAAATAATCGATCGGTGTCTCGTCGATCCTCTTCTGCATATGGTGATACTTGCGGGCACTCGAAAATCCGGAGTTACAATATTGCCCTTCAAACTCTGTACATAGCTGGTCCCAGTCAGACCGGACATCCCGACCTAAATGTTGGATCCAGTTGGAAGCCGGTCCTTTCAACAAATCTCGGAAGATCAGACACCTTTCACTTTTCGGGGTCTGGTATCGCAGGAACGCAGACTTGACCCGACCGAGCCAAGACCGGGCCTGGTCTTCATCAGCATCCTTGCCAGTGAAGTACTTGAGGTCGGTCGTCGCGGCCATACGGATGCGCGGAATCGCAGCAGATCCAAAGTCGTAAGCAATAGTGGAGGCTAGGTTATCCTTGCGTGGCTTGCCAGCGCCCGTACCGTCTGACCCACAGTGGTCGTCAAGACCGCCGACCGACTCCATGTCACAGTCACTTGTCCTGCTTGGTCTACGTGGTCTGGCCGGTTGCGGCTTGCGCTTCCCTTTGCCGCCTTGCTTATCACTTCGAGTGGGCTTGTCCACAGATGTTACCGATTCCATATCAACATCTCGGCAAACATTGGCACTTTGCTGGGTAGACCGGTCTTGGACATGTGGGCGCAGAGATGGTCTAACCCGGTCTTCCATGAAACGTTCCATCATCGTCTCAAACATGGCTTGGACGTTAGCTGGAGTCATGGGCAACGTTTTGACACCCTCCTTTTGCGGAACGAAGACCTGTGGGGGTCGCTGGAGCCCCGACTGTCAAGTAGCCCTTTGCTGCCGCATGTCCCTTTTTTGTTCAGGCTGGGCATTGTCCACCCCCACGGTCATCCGCTCGACACGGGTCTCCAACTCTGATGAGCTGTTAGAGGCCGGTGGAGACTGATAAACCGATTCGTCATCAGAACCAATGTCGACAAGCGCGGTGGAGGCTTCAACGACCTTCACTGCTGAGGTGGGAGTTGGGCGGCGAACCGCCCCCACCAGTGGGACCAAATGGTCGTGGAAGTTCGACATCGACGATTTCAGCCTCCAAGTCTCAAATTCAAATAGTTTTTGGACATCGGCGGGGTTCTGCATTTTAATGCCAACCTCCGCCAACATCGCCACCAAGTTTTTCACCAACAGTAATGGGCGATCACTCTGGACCGGGTCGGTAGTGGGACCGAGAAGACGGTCGGGGATCTGGAGGTTCAACACCCGAAAGACCACGTCAAAACGAACAGATCGTTTCAGCTCAAAAATGTAGTACATCTTGTTTAGGTCTTCTTCAGTGATGCCTCCATCTCCAACCTGCGACTTTTCTTCGAGGTCGTCTTCGTCGGCCGGCATTCCCAACCCTTTCTTGGGAATCTTGGGTAGCTTGGGGACCTTGGGGAGGTTGGTCTGATCAGCCTCCAAGTATTCTTCGTCTTTTGATTTTCCATCAACTTTTTTATGCACATACATAGGATCAGGACCAAGGTCCTGATCCTTTCCGGGACTATAGCAGGACTTGCTATAGTCCCGATCGGGTCCGGTGGGAGCCTTTTGGGGAGGAAAAAAATTATTAATCCCGATCTGGTCCTCCACCAGGCAAGACCGGACATCGCCATCTTTATCGAGAACGAAGACGTAAGGTGATAGCCTTTCCTTACGCCCTATCCAGAACGATTCCAAATTCAAATCTTAAAATTCAATCTTTGATGAAACCTCGCGGTGATATCCACGATCACCAAGTGATCCGGGCACGCGCACCATTGTGGTGGAGTCAAGTTCGAAATCGAATACATTTGTATCGACAACCTGACCACCACCATCGTGCCCAGCCTTCCAACTTACGGGCGGGGGTACCCCGCGGACCTCCACTCGAAATCTGGTCCGATCGTCCGCTGCTGGCAGACGACCGGTCATCATCCATAGACACTTGTTCCGATTCACTTAAGTTCATCTCACCTTGTGTACCCGATGGAAAGGGCTAGTTACACACTCGGTGGATCGGGAACGCAGATCGATCTGATTCTGTCTTGAATATCGGAGACCGTGCTGGCTAGGTGTACCTAGGGTGGAACTCTTCACCCCAGGTACGTACAGACCAGAAACACTTCAAAAAGATAAATTCCAATAGGTCGATCGTCCAAACGATCTATACCTGACCAATAAGAAACAATAGAGGGTAGACCAATCAACCGGTATAGCCCCTGACCAATATGAGAGAAGACCAAAACCGGTCTAAACTCCAACCAATGTTACAATAAGCCAATATGTCCACGTAAAGACCCAATATGCCCGTGAAACTCCACAAACATATCTCCACGTAAAGACCAATCCAGTGAATAGCACGTTCCAAACGTACTTGAGTTAAAGTGTCGAGATCGCCAAATCGTACTCCCGTCGAGGGACTTCCGGTTGCCAAAGTGCGCGTGCGGCGCGTCCAGACCGGGTATAATAGGCGAGAGGGGATAATTCAACCCTTTGCCCCCAAACACTCCGCGGCGGGAGGAGGCGACTAGTGTACGTGGAAAGAAGAACGGCGACCCCTTGCTGCGGTGTAGACCAAGACCAGAAAAGGTTTTTGCCACTTATTCCTAGACCAAAAACCTTTACCTGGAAAAATTCGTAACCAAAAGACTCTTACTTGGAAAAACCACAACTAACCAATAATACTACCTCCCTATGGTCCCTAATGTACCCACAAAAAATTATGTAAAATACCCAATGTCAGGTGACTCACCCAAGACCGGCGTTCTTGATACTCCTTGAATCTGATAGGCTAAAAAGCCCCCCTTGTTTAGACCAATCGGAAACTCGACCAACTGCCTTGACCAAAAGTGACCAAATTTGTGGTACACTTCACCACATAAACGGTGCTTTCTAGCACCGAGTTGGTGTACCAGCCAGGTTTGCTGGTAGTCCTTGCGGTCGTGAAAGGCTTTTATAAGCTTTGGAGAGTCTTGATAGACTCTGGAGCTTCTGTCAATTATGTCAGACGGGATTCTGTAGAGAAGAGTCGGCTGTATGCCGAGGCCCTAGAGGCACGTTCTCGTGACTTTGTCACGGTACGTCTAGCGACGGGCGTACAGGTTTCTGTACCCAAGGTCTCTATTGACCTTAAGCTGAAGCTTTCAGACTTCGACAGCTTAGAACGTTGCCTAGTCCTGGAGTTGGACTAGAGGTATGACCTCATTCTGGGCATGAAGTGGTTGGAGCGCCACGAGCCATGGATAGACTGGAAGTCTAAGTCCTTTGGCTCAACGCACCCGCGGTCGGGTGACGCATTGGCGAGTCATGAACCCACCTTTGCTCGATCGCAAAAGCGATTCTGGCGTGAGATGCCAGAGATTGGGATGTCTGAAATGATCATTCCCAATGGCGTTAAGGAAGAGTTCCTTAACGAGGGGGATTCGGCGGTTAATCCCCACGCCGTTAACGGACAGACTGGTGAGTTGCCAGTGGCAGAGTTGGATTCCTCTGAGGTAACTCCAGTGGTAGGGGTAGAGACCGTTGTGGTTAAGCGCGAGGCGCTTCCAAGCAAAGAGACCCGTAGTTCGTCTCTTCTTCACGTCGGAAATGATTCCGACTACGCCGTTATAGGCGAGACTGGCAAGTCGCCATTGACAGAGGTGGATTCCTCTGAGACGACTCCAGTGGTAGGGGTAGAGACCCCTGTGGTTAAGCGCGAGGCGCTTCTAAGCGAAGAGACCCGAAGTTTGTCTCTTTCTCACGTCGGAAATGATTCCGACTACGCCGTTATAGATGAGTCCGGCGAGTCACCGGTGGTAGATGTAGATACCTCTGTGGATGCGCTTTAAGCGCTTTGTATTGGTGGAACAACATGTATAAGTGGGTCGGTGCGTATATACGCACCTGTGAGACGTGTCAGAGGGTTAAACCCTCTGCAAGTTCAGCTGCGCCTTTGGCGAGCTTATCGGTTCCAACGGAGTGTTGGAAATCCATTAGCATGGATTTTATCTTCGGGTTTCCAAAGGATAAGGCCGGTAACACCGGCACATTGGTCTTTGTAGGCCGTTTGAGCAAGATGGCTCACCTGGCGGCGGTGCCAGAGTCCATAGATAGACAAGGAACAGCGAAAGTGTTCCTAGACCGTGTCTTTCGACAGCATGGTCTACCCGATTCCGTTGTGTCGGATCGGGATCCCCGTTTTACGGGACAATTCTGGGGAGCGTTGTTTAAGGTGCTAGGCACCAAGCTACTCATGTCCACTGCGGATCATCCGCAGACGGACGGTCAGAAAGAACGCGTTAATCGCGTTGTGGAGGATATTCTCCGGAGCTTATGTCCGGATTCTCCAAAGAGTTGGAGTGAGATGCTTCCGATGGTTGAATTTGCTATCAACAATTCGGTACATGCATCTACGGGGTATACCCCGTTTTACGTGAACGGATTAGTGAATCCGAGGGTTCCGTTGACGCCACGTGTGTGTGGCCCAGGGCTTGAGGGGGCGGATTCCCCGATGTCAGCCCTTTATCTGTGCGCAAGCATATTGATAAGTTTTTATCGACGCGCCTTAGTGTCTTACGACACGTCTGCGATGCCATGGCGGAAAGCCAAGACAAGCAGAAGGAGCAAGCTGACCGCAAGGGGCGGCGTAACGAAAAGATATTCAAGTAGGAAAAAGTGTTTTATTAAACGCTAAAAATCTTCCTACACATGCAGCTTCAAATGTGTTGCGCAATAAACTGCGCCCCAGGTTTGTGGGGCCCTTTAAGGTATTACCCCGAAAGGGCTTGTCGTGTACCTTAGACATCCCGAAGGCGATGCGTACGCATCCAAACTTCTATGTGGGTATGATTAAGCCATACAAGAACCCGGAGGCGGGTCCCCTCTTGGAGGAGGGTGAGAAGTTGGATAGCCGAAAGGCACAACAGGTCGGAATATCGCCGACAGTGTCGTAATGCGACCATGAAACTCCGCAACGAGATACTCGAGGGAGGCAAGCCACCCCTCAATGCGTTCATTCGCACTCCCTTCGTTGCGGAGTCCCTCCTGAGCATCTTGGATGCGACGGCTGTGCCGATCACAGCGCTCGTGGAAGTCACGTCGCAATAGCGCGACCCCATCCTCCAGTGCTCGATACGGAGGGTACACCACATTACCATGTGAAACGCCTGATGGCACGACGCCATCACCGGGGTGAGACCCAGTACCTGGTGAAGTGGAAAGGGTATCCACATTCCCAGAGCTCGTGGAAATACAAGACTCCCCTGCGGCAGGATTGCCGTGACGTCGTTGACGCTTTCGAGCGGGAGAATCCCACTGAGAGTAAACGACCAAAGGGGCTGAAGAAGATCCTTCACTCCCAGTATCTGGGAGTTCGCCGGAGGCAGATGCTGTGATTTCATTGCTCTCCGGCACCACATCGAGAGCAGAGCGCGTATAATAGGAGGCATGTAATTGCCCTTGCGCTTTGGCCTGAGCATAGGCCAAGCGTAGCTCCCTCTCTACCCGAACGTCGTGTTCGGAAAAGCTGTTGTACAGCGCATCGAAACTGGGGAGGCGTTTCTCCCCTTACACCCAGGCGCGTAATGCCTGTTCTGCGTCTTCGACGCTTTCGTCCCTCAAGAGAACAAAGGGAATCTCGCGGATGATATCCACGAGGACACCGCGTGCCTGCTTCCCGAGGCGCGTCCGGTAGGACTTAACGGTATAATGTTTGGGCGTTAGTAGTCGGGCCCGGAGTTGGTTCCGACGCGCAATTTCACGCGGCAGTATAGCCGATGGACCAGGGGTATAGGAGGCTAGACCCCTCTTGACCGCCTGCTTAGCCCTCTTTTGAGGGTTGCGAGGTCCCTTCCGTGCCCGTACGGCACGTCGGGCCTCTTGAACCAAGGACGGTTCATTGGTGGTGGTCGCCTGTGGCAACCTGGAGGTATCACCCCTAGCGGGTAACGGTGGCGCACGAGTTAGTGCGTTTTCCATACGTGTGGGGAATGGGTTGGATGACCGACAGCGCCGTTCGGCGCTATCAGCGTGGCCAGCCGTTGGGGAGATCTCCCCAAGGGCATCCACTTCCGAGTTGTCGGAATAGTTTTCGTCCATAGCACCACTGAAGGTGTACAATGGACAGCCAGAGGTACTGGCGTTGGAATTCTCCAACATGATTTTGATTATTGCGTAAGCAATAGTCTTGACGGGGGAGGATGTAACCGGGTTACATTTGAGTTACATTTAGTGTTGGTGTACATGAGTACACTACGGTTGAGGTCAGTATTGACCGGTTTGAAAGGTTTTGAACCATTGGTTATTTTAACCAATCAGGGCAGCGGCCCTTGGTGTGGTGGTGTGTCAGCCATCCACGTGTCGGTACACAGGTGTGTACACTACATTTTAGCTAGGTACCAATTTGGAATATTATACTTAGTATTACATATAGTTTATATTAGTTTAAATTAATTAGGCTAATTACATATTAAATATATTCAGTTTACATTTCACTCTAAAATGCAGACGCGCGACGTCGACCGGTAGCGCGTGCAGTGAGAGCCGTAGGTAAGAGGGAGCCCTCCCTTTACTTACACCCCGTAAAGGGAACACAGCCGTTAAGGCTACGTAGAAAACCAACCCAGGAATCTTGGCCCCGAGTAGGAGAGCTCTCCTACTAAGCCCTTTAAAAGGGCGTATCGGCTAAGTAGCCGTAGAACCGCTTTAAGGAAGAGTCTTCCTCTGTGCGGTAGCCGCACCGTGCGTATACGCACCGGCTACAACTTCGGTTGGACAGACTTGTAGTACTTCACCACCGGCTTCTAATCCAGATAATCATATCCATATGCAATAGGCGGATCACAACGCAAGTTGTGATCCGCAGGGGCTCTCGAAGGATCCTTGGGAGGTGATCGAGGCTTTTCCTCCTTTATGTCATCAGGATACCTCCCCAGGTTCTGATCACCAGCATTTCCTTTCTTCTTCAGAAGTGGCGACGGCGAACTGCCTTCCATCTTCACAACCACCTCCTCCTTTTCACTTTAACCATCATTTATGCTTCCGCTTCCGTTTTCACGTCCGCGTTAGCGCCATCTTGCAGGGAATCGCGGTGATATCCCGAGTCGCCCAAAGATCCGGGCACGCGCACCATTGTGGTGGAGCGGCTGGCCAAATTTTGAGGCTTGGACAGTCGTTCCCACAGCGCCCGGACTACCGACTAACGAAGGGGGTCCTCCGGTTGTTCTGTGACAGGCCTATGTCTTGCTCGCCTTGTGTACCCGACGGTTTGGACGTGTGTCGCTCTCCAGGTAACTGGGGACGTAGATCAGTGCAATTCCGATGCAGATCAAGGGAATTCGTAGCAGATCGACAGGTGTAGTTCTGGTGGAAAGTCGTATATTCGAGATCCCGGTGAAAAACGGGGGGGCGTCGAAGATCGCAGATCGCAGATCAACCCAGTTTATCTAGTGCGAATTGGCGAGATTGCGGATCTGTAGATCGATGATCGTAGATCTAGTGGAAATCAGCGAAGGGGTAATTGATCACGTGGCGGAAGTCTTCACCACTTTATCGTCGAGTCCCTTAAGCCTAGATTGCTAAGTAAATACCCAATATATTTTGTATTCCTAGCCTCAACTTAAGCGGAAGGGGGTCGATATGCACTTTCTATGTGCACATAGACGGGTCTTACAAAAATCCACCTAGAGTTCCCAAGGGGCGCTTAAATCAGCCGAACTTCTAGTGGATAGGTGTAAACCAATGGGGGAAGAGGTGAAAACACTTGTCTCGATCACCCTTCCAGTAGCCTTTTGCAAAAAGGGGCCGCTGACACAGCGGGAGAAGTTGAGGACGAGTTCTGCGGAACTTTACGTCTGCCGATGGGACTAAAAGCGCACTACGTGCTCCCGCCTGGGACGTGTAAAGGTGCATATGCAATGAAAGGGAGGTGCGAAGTTATCACGCCGTCCCAATCTACGATCTAGTTGATCGGACGCAAAAGAACTTTATTAATCCTTATATCCTTAAATCAACCAATTACCTAAAATTGACCAATTAACTCTATCCATCCTGATCTGCATCATTAGCCTGTCGCTTACCATCGTGTACCTGTACCCTGCGTCGCTTTTGATCCGAATGGCACGTCCATGTTCATGACAGTTGGCCAAAAATGTTCTATGCGCTTCTCCACATATACTAAATCAAGCCGATCGCCGGTGATGAATTATCGCCCAAGAGCTAACCCTAGTCTCGCCAAGTATTATCTACCCTTATCGGGCAACACGCATAGATCGTCAAGGGGTCTACCAAGAAAGCGCAACCACCCATACTCATGGGTACACATGGTGCGAAGTCTATGGAGGTGGATTGTCAAGCCGCTCTTGATCAAGTTGATCGCGGTGATCGGGCTGGTCAGTACGATGCTGACCGGACTGATTTTGAAGCCGAATAACAGTATTATCCCCTCCAAAAGTAAGTTCTTTAGGTCGCCCGGTGGGACCGCAAGAGAAAGAAAATTTCCGAAGTATACACCACATTCGGTGCAACCACAAACAACGAGCCGGAACAAGCGCATGGCGAATAAATAGGAAGCAGCATCACGACCAACGGCAGGCAACGAGCGGGAGACAGGCCAGAAAAAGCAAAGAGCCCGAAGCGAAACGAAGCAAACGGCCGACAAATTACATAGGTGAAGGCGAGAGTAACCAGTGGTACCACTTATAAATGCTTGCTTGGGTAAGTATGTTTAAAATATTCATTATACTTGTTCGTCAAAATCGGGTATGTGGTGAAGTATATTATAAATTTTACGGTCAATTGTGGCGTACCGTAAATTTTGGTACAACTGTGGGTACAACTGTGGTGGACATCGACGGGACATAGACGGGGCATCATGAGAAGGAACGACTAGGTACAGGTACTTAACGGAAAGCGATGGACGACGAAAAGAATCAGGTCGACTGGTCGGTAAGGCACATAGGGATGGGTAGTTCTAAGGGTTGATTTCAGGTAATTGGTAGTTTTTAGGATAGAGTGCTAATAAAGTTCCCCTTTTGCGTCTGATCACTCAGATCACCTACAGTGACGGCAACTAGGGCCTCCCTTCATTGCAACGCAACTCTACGTCCCGGTCGGGAGCACATAGTGCACTTTTTGGCCCACCGGCAGACGTAGAATTCTTGAGAACTCGTCAGCAACTCCGCCCGCTGCGTCAGCGGCTTCTTCGTTTGTAAAGGTTTTTGGGGAACATGATCGAGCAGTGCGCTCTCACCTTTCCCCCCATTGGTTCACATTTGGCCCCTAGGAGTTCGGCTGCTTTAAGCGCCCCACGGGAACTCTAGGTGAAATTTAGTGGAAACCGCCGATCAGCCCGTAGAACGAGCTGATCGAACTTCCTCTTAAGTTTAAGCGTAGAATACATAGTATATTGGGTATTCTATTAGCGTATCAAGATTGAGAGGCTCGGCGATCAGGTGGTGAAGGTTTAAGCCACCTGATCAAGTACCCGCTCGCTGATCTCCACAAGATCAACAATCTGCGACATGCGACCTGCGATCACCTGCTCGCAACTCGCGCCAATTCGTGGGGAATCGACTAGATCGATCAGCTGTCCAGACCATCGACTCTTTGTGCCTTATCAAGCCTGATCAAGCCTGATCACCACTGATCATTGATCACCCCTTGATCATCGATTATTGACCCTGATCACCCCTGATCAGTGATCATTGACCTTGATCATCCCCTGATTATCTATCAGCGGTACTGATCATCGACTGTTTGTGCCTGATCAAGCCTGATCGACGCCGGTCGATTCGTTACAAGTTCATCCCAATCTTGCATCGGAACCTCGCGGGTCTACGTCCCGGTAATCTAAAGGCGACCCACGCCCAAGCCGTCGGGTATACAAGGTGAGCTAGACACAAGACCAGCACACAAGACAACCGGAGGACCCCCTTCGTTAGTCCGCAGTCCGGGAGCTGTGGGAACGCCTGATCGAGCCTCAAGAACTTTGATCAGCCACTCCACCACAAGTATGTTTATATTTTCATTTATAGCATCGATGATTTCGTACTTTTAAGAGATAAGATCTTAGTACCTATTATTAGGTACGAATGTGTAGTGTAGGATACACGACAGATGGAAGTTCGGTATAACTTCAACTTTTATGCATATTTCATGTTACGCTAGATATTCACTTCTCAATAAACATTTGATTGATTAAGTCCCTGACTTGGTTATCTTCTCCTACTGTATGCGAACTGTCTTGGGTTGTTGTTTTTGTTGGTACGTCTTTTCATGATGCTGGAACTCCATTGGCTGAAATATTTAATTTCATTTTCAAGTTTAGATCAAGTTTAACACTATAGTATTGTTTTTTTTAACCTAAGTATCTTTACATAACATACTTTTCCGTTTTGATTTTTAGTAACACACCCAGCTGAAACTTCTACCGCGTGGCGAGCGTCGCGCGACAGTCCGCCTCTACTAGAGATCCCACCTGACCCAAAAACTATCAGGCCACTTAGTTCGAGATCTCACCAAGACATACAGTTTGTGCGTTTAGTGTTTTACAGCTTTATCGTCAACGTAGAGTTGGCTGCGATAAAATTAGTGAAAGACGATTTCAGTATATTGAGGGCATAAATCGACCTCTACGACTCAAGTTTCTAGGTATCTACGCAAGTAAGGACACCGAGACTTTTCAGCAAAGTGGAAATTGAAGACTATTTAGGCCCCCCTAACCACTGTATGTGTCTGAGAAACAGTCACTAAAGGGAGGTAATTTCCGATGACTTTTGTCAAAAAGAAAGTTCCGTCTTGCAATGGAAAGCAGCAGTCAGCGCATAAAGTACGCAACTCTGTATTATTAATGATTCTAGCGTATTTAAATTGATCGATTTGTCGGTTTCCGGGGTAGCCATGTTGGCTTTACAGGTAAACCGCGTGCTGGAAACGGATAGGCTGATAATGTTTTTATATGTGCACAGATTTAAGTCTCTTGCGCTTAGGTAATTTAAGCCTGATTTAGTGACTTAACTTTTTAACTTTATATAATATATTTGACTTTTACTTTTATCTTTTGGGAAGCACGCACAAGGGACTACGGGCTACGGATATTGAGAGCCGCTACAGCCCATCCAGATCACTAATCCTAAGCCAACACAAGTGCCTGTTACTACAGGTTATGAGCCCAATTGGCCTCGTGATTTTGGAAGTGTCTCTTTAAGTCATCTCAAGTTTACAAGCAGGCTATTTTCCTGCGGTTGTTTTTTCGAGTGTATATTTCTCGTGTATTTACAGTTCTCGTTACTAGCGATCCCCTCACGGTTATAGGGCTAGTTGAATTGTTGGCAGTGGTTTTTGCTGTTGTTTTGAAAGTGATTTCGTGTGGAAAATGGATGAGAGAGAGAGCGGCGGTGAATCAGATTTCGATCCGGAAGCGGAATTACGGGCGATCATGAATGGCATGCTGGATATGAGGACTCGCATGGCGTCGATAGAGCTAGCACATGCGCGTGCATCCGCTGCAAATGCGGCAGCAGCGCCTGCAGCACCTGCAGCACCGGCAGCACCGAAGAAGGACTCTCTCCTTGCCGCCCGGAACAGTGTGTTCCGGGAGTCGCTCAAAACTTGTGGGCCGTTCGGCAAGGAGATGACGATACATGATTTGACCGATGACATCGGGATAGAAGTCGGTAGAGCAGCTCGGCCAAACCCGGCGAGGCTCCCGCAAATGAATCAAGCAAATGCTGGAGGGGCACAAGCGCCCGGAATGGAATTTAGGCAGGCAGCCCGCGCGCCTGCACAGCCGTCCATCCATCCAACTTGCGCCAAGATACCCAATCTCGGCATCGAGAAGTTTTCCAGGGTGGAGATATTCCCCGGACTCGGTGCCGGTTTTAAGCAATGGGCTTATCTGTTCATCGAAGCGGTGGAAATAGCGGAGATGACCTCGGGGTTCATATGGACTGAACGCCTGAAAGTAAATAAGCTGGGTGAGCACCTTGAAGGTGTGGCAGCTGATTATTTCCGTGCGAACATTGGCACGTGGTGGCAAGTTGCCCCTGAACTACTCGGAATTTTGGATTTTATGCATATGGCATTTCGCGTGACGATTTCTCCCCACCAGGCTGCAGTGTGGTTCGCTTCAGAAAAGAGTCCTAAGCGGACCTGGACTGAGCACTACCTGTACCTGGTGGCCCTGGTTCTCGAGAGAGGGCTGGGTGAGCGTATGATTGTGGAAAATATTGTTAAATATGCGGCTCCTCTCCTGAAGACATGGATCGTGGCCAGGTACAACCCTTTGCGGGAGGACTACCTGTGCCATGCGCAGGAACTCATTTCCTGGGCGCAGGAGCTGGATGAAGATTCGGTGAAGTCGAAGTTACCAGTTCGACTACATGCAAATTCGGTGACGGACACCGAACACGTTCGAAAATGCTACGGCTGCGGAAAGCCGGGGCATGTGAGACGCGAGTGTCCACAAAAGGGCAAGAAGTCACAGAAGGGCGCGAAAGACCAAGGAAGTTCCGGAAATCAATGGAATCGGAAGGTCGCGCTATCCACGGTGGAAATTGGTGCAGTAAACAATGACAATGATCCATCTGCCACTACGTGGATTGTTGACAGCGGTGCCAGCCGGCACCTCGTGGCTGATGAAAGCCTACTTGTGGATGCTGTCACGTGTGGACCTGAAGATGGTTTTTTGTTGCCCGATGGTGGAAAATTGGCAGTGACGAAGGTTGGCAAAATTAATTTGGTCACGCCTGGTGCCGATCCAGTTTCAATCGAGCTTAGTGAAGTATATTTCGCACCCAAGCTTGCCAAAAATTTGATTTCGCTTGGCAAGCTGCATGAAAAAGGGTGCGAAATGGTAAATAAGAATGGAAAATTGGCGATACAGTGGAATGGGAACATTTTATTCCCGATTGAAATTTGTGGATCTATATTTGTGGTGAATCTGATACCGGAAGGGCTGGGCGGACGCGCGCAATAGTTCAAGCATATGTTGCTGAACGTTGTCGCTGCGAAAAGTGATGATGATGTACAGGAAGGATCGTTACATCATTTTCACGTCCGCCTGGGTCACTTGGCTTACGACACGGTCGAGAAATTAGCCAAGGACCCCAGGTCAGGCATCAAGCTAACCGACAACAGTCGGCCAAACTGCCTGACCTGCGCCGAGGGAAAAGGTTCAAGGAAGCCTCAGCCACAAGCTGATTCGGGTGAGAACTCACCAATTGAACGCTTCGGCGGTGTGATATGCAGCGACCTAAAGGGTCCGATCACACCGCGCGACAGGCGTGGAAACCGCTATTTAGGGGTGTTCGTGAACCATTTTTCAAGTTACGTTCGGGTATTCGCCGCTCGAACAAAAGATAGAGCGGCAAAGATGTTTGAACATCTTATCGCATGGTTTGAAAATGAGTTTAATTGCCGGATTTACGTTTTGCGAACGGATGGTGGAGGAGAATATAAGAAAGTCGAATTATTTTGCAAGAAGACCGGCGTTCGACGGCAGATTACGGAGGCTGGGAACCCAGCCTCCAATGGAAACTCTGGACGCATGAACCGGACCATATTCAACATGGTCCGGTGCATGATTTTTGGGTCGGGGGTACCGTTGGTGTACTAGTCTGAGGCAGCGGAATATGCCTCGTACATCCTAAATCGTACCCCGACCCGGTCGAATCCTGGCAGAGTTTCACCGTTTGAGATGCTCACGGGCAAGAAGCCATCGTTAAAGGAGATTGTCGTATTTGGCTCGCCGTGTATGGTGTGGCGAAACCCGCGGAAGAAAACACTTTCCAAGCACGCAGAAAAAGCGCTGATCCTTGGACGAAGTGACGAAACCAAGGGGGTTAAAGTGTTACTCCTACGCGACAGGGTGGTTACGGTCACTCGCCATGTCAGTGCGATTGAGACGCTAGACAAGGCGGCGAGTGACCAGATCACCAAAGCATTAAGTGAGGCGGATGAGGAAGAGTTCGCGCACCAAGCCGCGCAGCGTACAGGTGCAACGCTATCTCAAGGCACTTCAGCTGCACCCGGACATTCTGGAGCGCAAGGTGCAAGCGCAAACGGAGAACAGCGCCCCAGAAAATCGGGGCGGGAAGTCAAGGAAACCGCAAAGGCGGCCGCCTATGAGGAGTCGAAGCGCAAGACGGCCCAAAATGAAGTGAATGCAGTTGAAGAAATTGACATTGACGTGTGGAATGATGACCTGGCTTACGAACAGGAGGAGGCCAAAGTTGATGTGATTGATGACAAAATGGTTGTTTACGCGGTGATTGACGGAAACGAACCAGGAGGTGTGCCTCGGGTTGGAGTCCCCGATCCCAAGACGTTTAAGGAAGCGCATGCAGGAGCATATTCAAATCTGTGGACAGCGGCGGAACAGCAGGAGCTGAAGGCGCTTACAGATATTGGCACTTGGAAGATTGTCAAGCGTCGTCCCGACAAAAAACTCCTACCCACGAAGTGGGTGTACAAGACCAAGTTGCGTGCTGACGGCACGGTCGAGCGCTATAAGGCTCGACTGGTGGCACGCGGTGATCGGCAGGTTTATGGTCAAGAGTACCTCTTCACATTCTCGACAGTCATGGAAGTGGACAATGTCAAGGTTATTTTGGCGATGTCCCAGATTTGTGGGGTACCGGCGCGGCATGGCGATGTGCCGAGCGCCTACCCTAAAGCGAAAACGGAGGACGATTATGAAATTTATTTGAAGATCCATCAAAGGATGGATATTTCGTTGGAAACTCTCGAAACTTTCGATGTGGAATCAAGTGATGACTTATCGCTAAAACTAGAGAGAAATCTCTATGGACTCAAACAGGCTGGACGTTTATGGCACCAGCTGCTGTGTCAAACACTGAAGATTTGGGCTTCCAGCAGTGTGTCACGGACACCTGCATATTTGTTAAGCGTGGTGCGGACGGCACCGTTCTTGTCGGGGCATACGTAGATGACCTACTGGTCACCGGAACCCGTTTGGAAGCAGTGGATACATTTTTCGATGATATGAAGATTCTCGAGCTCAAGGATCTTGGGGTGGTTAACAAATTTCTAGGTGTTCGGATTGCCGGAAATTTTCATGACGGCTACAGTTTAGACCAGGGGGCTGCTATCGATGAGCTCCTGGTCCAACATGATTTTGGAAATATGAATTTGACCCGCTCACCGATTTTTAGTGTGGACGATGTCGAAGGTTTTGACGAATTGTTGCCGACCAAGTCACGCGATCATCACCCCAGCGTGAAGAGTTTCCAGTCGTTAGTAGGCAGACTTCTGTGGATCTCACGGTGCACGCGCCCGGATATCGCTTTTGCCATGCACCGTGTGACGCGGCGCACGCATGCGCCCACTATTGGAGATTTTAAAGCTGCAAAACGTATCGTGAGGTACCTCAAGGGTACGAAAACAATAAAACTCCGACTGGTTCACGATAATGAGCTGCCGCTGCCGGTCCGCGTCACCTGCTACACCGATGCAGATTTTGCGGGTGACAAAGCGGATCGGAAAAGCGTAAGTGCAGTGGTGGTTTATTTAAATGGAATTATCGTTTCTTGGAAATGCAAGAAGCAAACCGCGGTCGCGCTATCGACGGCCGAAGCTGAGTTCGTGGCGGCCGCTGTCGGTGGTCGCGAAGCTTTGGGGCTCCGAGAGCTGCTCATGGAAGTGGGATTTTTTGCCCGAGCACCCCTGTTGATGCGCATGGACAATCAAGCTGCTATCAAGCACGTCGAGTCCGAGTCGAATGCTGTAGCCACCAAGCATGTCGACATCAAGTTGAAGTTCCTGAAAGATCTACACAAGCGGAACGTCAATAAGCCTACGCACGTACCGAGTCTGGAGATGGTAGCAGACCTGCTCACGAAGGACCTCAGTGCGCAACGGATGGATGAATTGCGAAAACAAATTGGATTGTATTGACGGCATTACATCGCGCGCCGTTTCAGGAGGAGTGTCGGTTTCCGGTGTAGCCATGTTGGCTTTACAGGTAAACAGAATGCTGGAAACGGATTGGCTGATGATGTTTTTATATTTGCACAGATTTAAGTCTCTTGCGCTTAGGTAATTTAAGCCTGATTTAGTGACTTAACTTTTTAACTTTATATAATATATTTGACTTTTACTTTTATCTTTTGGGACGCACGCAGAAGGGACTACGGGCTAGGGCTATTGAGAGCCGCTACAGCCCATCCAGATCACTAATCCTACGCCAACACAAGTGCCTGTTTCTACACGATTATGTGTTTTCTCTTGAATGCTACGATGTGTCATTGCAGAACGTTAGAGTACAAGACTGTGGCAGGAGGAAAGGGCAACAAAGTGGCCTGCGAGAAGTGGTACAAAGAATTGCGATAAAAATATGAATTTGTAAAAAACAAAATTCCGAATTATTTATGGTGTGGATATTGGTGTAGCGAGTATCTGAACGCTCTGGACGTCTCTTCCTGCGGCATATGCGGGTACGCGGGAAAAAATCATCGAGATAATCAGTCCAATCATCAATTTTCTGTAAATGTTCGGTGAACGGTAGGGAAGGGATTAAATTTCCGGCACATGATGTACAGGCTGGATTTGTGGGGGGATGAAACACACTATGCTATGAGTTTTTTATGCTCACTTTTGTTTGTTTGTTATAGCGAAACGGTAAACAGACGAACATCAAAACAGTGTTTTCTGTACCGCCTTCGTTTTTCGCTGGTGACTACAGCTATGCCGGCGCAAATCTTCTGCTCGCGGTGCGGCTTTTTGAACGACGGAGGAAACCTTGCATGCGTGCAGTGTGACAACACGATTCGCTCCACTATGGACAAAATTAGAACTGACTTGAAAGATAGCACGAACTCTTTAGCGCGGTATATGGGTGTGAACATCCACGTCAAGTGTCCTGGATGTCTCGTGGTGTGCTACGTACCACCTGCCACAGCGTGTCTGCGTTGTGGCTCTTGCCACACGTACTTTGCTTCTCCTTCGGTTGGGGAGGTGACAAATTTTCACATGAGTCGTCTATCATCTTCCATCTCCAGCTCGTTTATGGGATTTTTTGGACGAAAAAGGGGTGGTCAGGAGAACGAGGCCACAAGTATCCACGTGGAAGCGCGAGAGGCACCAATTGCTCGCCTGATCGCTGCTGGACAAAGTGTCCTGAAGTCTCCTCGTAGTTGCTCAACTTTTTGTAACGCAAGTGAACAATTTATAAGCATAAGGAGTCAAGCAGTGGAGGAGGAAACCGACATTTGGGAAGACCCTAACGTCCTTGAAAAGACTTCGGTGGTTGATCAAGTGATTGAGACAGATAAGAAGACACAAGAAGCACTGGATAATGAATATGGTGACATGTCTCAAGGACAAATAGAGCAACGCTTGAGCTTGTCCGATGACAATTCGTCGAGCTTTTGTCACTCTGGAAATAGGCAGCCGATGTTTGCTCGTACAATGCCGCTTCGTGCAGCCCTTCCGATACCCCGGCAAGAAATGGTACAGGTTGAGGGCGACATCGTGGAGCTATAGACAACCCTATAGACGCTGAAAAAAAATCGCTTAAATTATAGATGGCATTCGAAACTAAAATTAATCTTACTGCAGTTCCATCGCGATTTGACTCAAAGATCCAACCTTTTCATTGCTCAACATAGTGCAGCGCGTATAGTACCGCAGCCTACAGTCGACGTAGATGTGTAGAGCAGATGTCCACAATGCACGCAGCGTATGTGTCGTGCCGCCACTTGGAATCGTATATATTGTCATCGTCATTATTACGATATGATAGTCCTGACACCGTAAAAACCGGATCCATCGATCAACTTGATCCACTCAATGCATTTGCGTGACGGACTAAAAAGAATATGTAACACGCGGGCAGCGAAGCTCGGTAGGGTTTCAGTTTGATTATGGACGATAGATGATGCTGCATTATTATCGGTTGCTCAAGAATTTTTCCTTCGTGCCTAGACGTATTTGCCATGTTTTGCGTGTTGTTAGCTAGAGATTGAAGAATGACCGCTTTAGCGTAGAATCTCTTCTATTGCCGAGGTAGAGTTATGTTTGTGTTCCCATCACTACGTAAGCCTGAAATAATTGACCACATTAACACATTTATTTTAGAAAATATTAAATTGAAGTTGAATTGCGCTCTGAGCTACACCGAAGTGTGCAGCAGGCCTCATAATTTTCGGCATTCTAAAAATAAACGCCGATTTTACCGATAACAAAAAAAGGCAATTGATATCCGTATCCCCCCAAATTACTACCCGTATCCCCCCTAAATTACTACCCGTATCCCCCCTAAATTACTACCCGTATCCCCCCCAAAACTAAGAGCTATAACGTCAAGTTGTTTTATCCAATAAGATATCAGGCTACGAAAATAACGAGGGGGTGGCGACTATTTCTTAAGTGAGCCGCCCAGTTCCTGCGAATAATGTACGTTTACCGCTCTTGATACGAGAGTATATACGGCTGTGTGTTCTACTTGTATACACTGCGGCGTTACGTTTCATATTGTAGCGCTTCGCTCCACTGAACTGTTCCATGACACGTGCTTTTTTAACGACTTCGTTCTCTGATTTGTCATTATACAGCAAACGACGCGTTGGCAGTCATGGCAAAAGCAACAAGGAGACGCGAGCACTCGGAAATAAATGAATCCATGTGGTCGAAGGTTCGCGCTTCGAAGCTCGAGGCGTTCGACACCTTGAGGCGATGTCAACCTTCGACTTCTCAACAAGACTAGAGCAGGAAGAGTGCCCAAGTCGCTGCATTCCAATTGGAGCTTTGTTGTTGGCAGTCAAGAATGCCGAGCTCGAGAAGAAAGGAGAGTCAATTGAGGGACTCGACTGGGTGGCATTGCAGCAAGAACACAAGCAAGCGGGTAAGAGGCTCGCGCGGCTCTCAACCGTCGTGAAACAAGCAGCTGCTGTCCACCAAAATGCAAAGGACCAGACGCGACAATCGTCACGCAGAAGGAGTGACTGGCGGTGGTGCTGGCGACAGACGGAAACACGAGGTCGTGGTCGTTTTCAAAGCTGTACGGCCAGAAAACGTACGACTACGCGTGTCGATGACGGCGCGGGGGAGTCGGAAGCGAGAAACGACATGTGGATTATAAGCAACATACCATGGCAGCTACAAAGCAAAAGTGGCAGCGTACGAAGTGGGGGTAACACGGCAGCTACAACTTGAAACGAAGCTACGGCGCGTGCGAGGAGTTTCGAGTCAACGACAACAAGAGCACGACACGAACATAGCAGCGCGTTAAGCGTGGCTCCGTGCAAAGCAACGACAGCTGGATGGCCTGCGTCGACAACAGACGCATTGGAAGCTTATGTGTATTGTAGATCAACCTTGTCAACAACACTTCGACCTCTTTCTATGACGAAGATCGAGCTGATCTCTTGGCCATGAAACGATGGAAAGATCGAAAGCAGTTGGAACTGCTCACGTCTCGAGACCATCGCAAGACAAACGTCAAAGTGTCGGATGATGTAGAGCAGCTGGTGCGGCGCTGAGAGAAGTGGACAGTGCGTTGGAAGCAAAGCCTCAAGACGGCCGGGCGGAACTCAGCACGTTTCGTTAGTCTGTGTCCTTGATGCCACGTGCTGTCCACGAAGATTTTTTCTAGTTGCGCGGCGCTCAACTTACAGACGCATGAATGGATAAACGATTAAAAAAATGAGGTTAAGCAATGGTCTGCATCTCGAAGCAAAACGAGTTCTGAAGGCTCTTAAAAACGTGGGGCAAGAGCGCTCAATGTCACACGACATCGTCGGTGGACGATCGCTCGGCGTCGGTGCTCAGTTGTTGGTAGTACTGCCAATTGTGATGCAAGAGGCAGCGCTTTTCTGCTCGCTCCGCAGCTTGAGCCATCCACTCTGCTTTTTCCTGCGCTGTAAAGCGCAAGAGCGAGGCGCCAAGTGCTTGAGGCGAGGGTGGTTGGTGGCCCAGATAAATACGCGCCAGGAACGACGCTGCGGGGTATTTCGCTTGACCCACGTCACGAAACCACTCGAGGATATTCACGTGATGGTACAGTTTGAGCAGGTATACTGCCCCTTGACAAACAAGTTGGCGCCATTCGATGCATGCGTGTCCCACGCAACATACACTTGCTGCCAGTCGCGCCAAGCGCTCGCTTCGTCTGACGCTAGAGCAGACGTTTTTCTAGTGTTTGTGCTACATGATACACCCGATAGCTGGTTTTGGGGCCCATCGACCATCAACAATGCTCGGAATTCCTCGTCATCGTCTTCTTCCTCCACTTCTTCCTCCACAATCGGGCACGCTGCGCCTGGCGTTGCCCCAAGCAACTCAAAAGCAATTCGATGTTCTTGACGCTTCTGTCGCACGACGAAAAGCTTGGGTATCGGTGACTAGATCCGCGGCTTTCGCACTGATGAGAGGATCAAGGAGCATGGCTTTAATTTCATCATCTATTGCGGAAGTGCTGGACGGACTGGGAAACTTGAGTGAGATCAACTGACGCAACTGGACAAGAAAGTGGCGTCCAGAGGATGTAAACGAGTCGACACTTTTGGCTTTACGACGCACTGAAACTTTACTGCATTCGGATGTGGTCGTCGCCTCATTGAGCGCATAGCACTTGAAGCTCAAGGAATTGATTGTGACGGAGAGAAGGCGTCGAAAGAGCATCGCAAATGAGGATGCTACTGTGCCAGCTGGTAGAACACGACGCTCATCGAGATGAAACTGGCTCAGGTGATTCAAAATGGCCTCAACTTCTGCCACAGTGTGCCAGTCTTGCATGGTTAATTGCGTCCATGCTGTCTCTAGTTCAGGCATGGTCGCTGTTGGTCTTGTTGGAGAGTGGAAATAGGACCAGTATGAAGGAAAGCGCATACAAACTGCTTGAGGAGATTTAGAATCGCTCCGATGGACGTTGAAGTTGAGAGCGGCGCGCTTTCAATCGATCCAGGCGTGCAATCAGTCGCATTGAGTGCAGCCAGAGCATGGGCTCGATCCGGCACCTCAAAGTATTGCACTAACTTTTCAAGCAAGTAAAAAATGCGACAAAGACTCGTTTCGGCATGAAAAGAGCAGTCGGGACGGATACCAAGAGCTTCCACCACACAGTGACGCAATCTAGACGTGAGCAGATCCTCGTCTTCGTCTCGACTGCGCGTATTTTCTTCCCACGCTGCCAAATTCAATCGAAGCGGGTCACGAATAGCACTCTGGAAGCGCGCATGGTTTACAATGGACGGAAGATTATACGTCTCAAACACACTTTGCGTCACCAAGTGAGTCTCTGGTTGGTTGGCCTCGAGCGGTATGATCTTTGTCACAAGCACGAGATCCACTCGACGCCATTGTGAGTCGAGGAAACCAATGGCCACACTGAAAAATGCTGGTTGCTCGGGCCGCCACTTGTGGCTTCTTGTGTATCCGTTGGATCTTCAATGGGTCGAAACTCTTGACAAAGATTTAAAAAAGCTTTGCCCATTGCTGCTTTCGACTCGGCCGCGAGATAGGATTCTTCAAACGTGGTAAAGTGTGCAAATTCCTCTGGTAGATAATGAATAAAGTCCACTGCAGTTGGTAGAGTGATAGCAGTGGGAACCGCATGTTTCCAAAGTTGTTGAAACGTTTCATCGCAATGGATTGAGAGTGGCGAGCCCGAGGAAAGGAGCCACTTTTCCACGAGATGGTGGGCCCTTTGACCACTTTCATGTTTGCTTGGACACAGTTGTTGGGTCTCGGGTACTATTTTCTCTTTCATCTCGAGCGTCTCGCCAGTATGAATAGTATTACTATTTTCGTTGAAGCAGCGGCTATTCGTTTCAGTTTCTTGAGTGGGTACTTCTCGTCTTGTCCTCCCGTCGCGATTGGTTGCGCAACCACGGGTGCTGAAGTGCTTGTTCTGCGCTTGGTCGCTTGTCGGGGTCAATTTCTAGCAGCTTTCGAATCAGATCCTGTGCAGATGGCGAGATAGAATGCCACGCACGGGATCGCATACCAAATCAACCTTTTAAGATACGTGTTCGAATCTACAAGCAGGGAATACAAGTTAATACCGATGCACCATTTGGAACTAATCACGTATCTCTTACCTCTTCATCAGTCAATTATTGTACGGGTCAAAAGGATGCGAGCCACATAACAAGATGTAGAGCACGATTCCTAGCGCAAACATGTCCGACTTGGGTCCAACCTTGATTGCGTCAGGACCTGCTTGAGAATCAAAAAATCTTCATCAATCTGGACTGTTTCTTGGTCGACTGTAGCCTATAATTGAGGGGGGGGGATACGGGTAGTAATTTGGGGGGGATACGGGTAGTAATTTGGGGGGGATACGGATATCAATTGCCTAAAAACAATCTGACGCCGAAAATAAGCCCTACCCTTTTTTTATTGATGCATAGACCACACGTTTAAGACTTTGAAGCGCGTCCACATTCTGCTTCGTTCTCCTGTTTGATTTCGCACCGTCCACGTCCTGTTTCTTCCTCCTTTCCCTTCTGCCACCGTCCACTCCCATTACAAGTTTGCTTTACTTCTGCCACCGTTTTCGCTCTCGCTCCTACCTCCATACGTGCCTCAGATGAACGTTCACGTTCAAATCAAAGAATGTCAGCACGCAAGACGCCGTTTCAAGTAGCACATCTTGTCGAGTTTGGCTTGTCAATTGCGGCACGGGACTCAAAGGGAGTTGTCTGCTCAGTCCGATGCGATTTTTGCGCGGTCCACGGGCGTGAAAAGGCGTCAGTTGGAGCAAAACGGCAACGAACATGGAATGTTCACTTCTTTCAGCCACCTTTCAGGAAGGAGAATTATCGTACTCATAACCAGAAACAGCACACCATTTCTTGGCAAGAGTATAAAAAGCTCCCTGGGTCGGAGAAGAAAACGTTTTTTGAAAGCAAGTCTCCAAAAGCCACACTGGATGGATATTTTGACACGTCGAATGCGCATCTTGAATTCAGAATCGATGCATCGATTGTGGAGAAAATCATTGTGGATCTTTTTTTTTACTCCTGTCGACGACGAAGAGGAAAACGGCGAGCCGATCACCAAGGCAAACGCGCTCAAGTTGTTTAGGAAGGAGTCTGACAGCTCCTACTTGGTCACAATCAAAAACCCATACCGATTCAACTTGGCGCTTGACCACACGTCGGTTGGCCTTTCGATGCGGAAGACGGCAGCAGTAATCAAACAGCACCGAGATGAGTAAAAAAAAACGAAACTCTCTGGTCTGAACGACCATATGGTCGGCCAATTTGTGCGCGTGCTTGTCGCCATCAACTTGCAGAAAATAAAATCGATACTGAGCGACCAAGGTGTGTGGTCATTTGCCTTGGCCTGTGATGGTTTGACGCATAATGGCATCCCATTCCTCGACATGCGCATCCGAGTTTGTGTCAATGGAAACTTGCATAACGCTCATTTAGTTGTCGCGCCATTCTTCGATCGGCACACTGCCGAAAATACGGTAAAGATCATCACCACGTTACTTGAGACGGTCCGCGCGCCGTGGCAGGACAAGATTATTGCCATAACAACGGACGGTGAAAACACCAACACTGGCTGGCGCAATGGTGTTGTTGCTCGTCTGAACCGGATGGCGACACATCAACTCATGCGTGTCTGGTGTGCGCCTCACCAAGGAGACATTGTCATTCGTGCCGCAACCAACGAAATGGACAACGGGGCGTTTTATAAAACAGCGCATGCGTTTTCTGTACACTTGCGGCAACAACAGAATCTAATCTTGGAAATGCAGGTGCAGTACCCTCCAGCAGATAATGTTTTTTTAAGCGGATCTTGCCTTTCGTCTTACATGTCACAATCTTTAAATTTGGATATGCAGATGCAGTGCCCTAGAGATACAAACAGATGGATGTATTTTGAGCGCATCCTTTCATTCATGCTGAAACATCGTCGCCGATTGGAGCAGTGGATTGAAGAGAAACGACCAGTATCTGCACCATCACTCACCTGGTGGGTGATGTGCGCTTCAGTGCAACCGTTGGCGGAACTTTGCAACACCACGATGACCATCCTCCAGTCGCATGACATGATCCTCTGCCAACAAATGGCCGAGATCAAAAGCTTTATTGGCCACTTGGTAACGGCAATGGATGTGGAAGCAGATGGGAACCCTCCGGATGATTTATGTTACGTTCGCGGGCAATACTGGATCCAAACACAGAGTGTGTGGGAGCACATTTATGATCAGGGATCATGGACCCGCGATCTGTTCAATTCTCTTTCCGCAGAAGACCAACCGCATGTGTTGCATGAAGTAGGTCAATACACTTTGCAACTCATTTGCGGTTGGTCTGACGTCCAGGCGGAACGAGATGAGCGAAAAAACGCAGGAAGCATTGCGCCACCAGTGCTTCCCGCGCAGCTTGTGAAACTGCGGACTGGAACCTTCATTTCTGATGTCTTAGACAAATACCGAGCTCACATCGGCCTCTACTGGAGCGCTGAGGATGTTGAGAAAGTAGAAGCTGACCACAGAGGTAAGTAGTTGATTCCCAGTGAAACTTTGATTAACAAACACTTGAATTGCTTTCTAACCAGGTAGTCAATGATGTAGGTTTGGTCAAGGCTTATAACCAAGAGCCGTCAACAAAGGCGTTGATTGACTAGCACACGCTTAAAACCAACTTCAACGATGCTTGGGAATCGATTGGCAAACGCTTCACGTTTCTCCGTCGATTCTCGGGTGGGCTGGCAGTGGCTTTTGCCAATACCACTTCCGTAGAAAGCGATTTCTCTGTCTTAAAATGGGAGAACGACAATTTCCGGCAGTCAATGACGAATCGACGTTGGAAGGCATCTTCCAAGCTAAACAGCGGGGTCTCCTTGATTCCTTAGTCCTTTAGAATGCGTAATATTACATCTTTTACGTTAGCCAGGCGCACCGAAACTAACGTTTTTTTTGGTAAATTCGGCATTTGCCGAAAATAAAGTTGACCGCGGCGCCGAAATTAGCTTATTTTTGGTAGATTCGGCATTTGCCGAAAATTATGAGGCCTGACATACAGCCTATTTATCGTCTTTTTGAATTGGCTCTAACTCAGAAATGTGGTCAGGAGCAATTTAATGCGTGTAATAATGATTGTATAGTTATTACTTTGTTCAAACTTTAACTCGGTCAAAAAAACTTTCTACGCGCAAGGGATGAGGCCCGGAACATTGATATGCGTTATGGAGCAATTATCGGTAAAAAGTGCTTACTTCACGTTTCGAGGATTGCCATAGTCTAGTATGAACATTGTAACAGGCGCATATCCGTTACAACGTGCGTCGAGCGACGTCTCGACACCTCAATCGGGCTCTTGACTTGATGGTAAGAGCGACACCGTATTCAGAGATTCAGATTCCTAAGAATTAAACCTATTTGTCCCTAATAAACCTTATGCGTGCGGTGGCATCCTTCGATAGGATGAAATCTCGTAGGATTTCCACCAATGGAAATACAACATGAAAACACGTGTTTCTGCCAATCAGAAACAAGGGAGGGACGTCTCTTTTGTGATACACCTTCCATCGTATTTAGTCTGGATACAGAATTAGACTGGATTGAAAAATAGTCTGGTCCAGAGTATTCATTGTGAGGAAGCTCGCCAACCTACGATCCATACTATTTTCCGTGAAGTCATTTTTTTTTAATTTCTTCAAAATAGTATGGATTCCACAATTACTCTGGTCCAATCAATAACGGACATTTGTCATCGAACGATGCTGGTCTGTCAGAAAACTATATTATTACATGTACTCTCTTCTTCTTATGTAATATGTATGTGCAAAGGCAGGATACAACCAGACCATCACTATTCCTACTTAAACTCTCGTTTCCTTTCCATCACATCACGTTTTCTCCCAACAAGTTCGGCATTCCTCCTCCTTCAGTCGAGCAAAAACACCGATGCGAATCTCTTCAGCTCCCCCTTTACTCAATGGCATCAGGCGCCATCTATAACGGCTTACCGATGAAGTTGAAGCGAGCAGGAGGAGATCTGGTGGTGGTGACGGTATTGCTGTAGTAGTCGTGGACGACGATTGTAGCCGGTGCGTATACGCACGGTGCGGCTAGCGCACAGAGGAAGACTTTCCTAAAGCGGCGATATGCCGCTACTTAGCCGATAAGCCCTTATAAAAGGGCTTAGTAAGAGAGTTCTCTCTTACTCGGGGCCAATATTTCCCTTGGTTTACATGTTAGAATTAACTAACGCCTTGAAACAAGGTTTCTCTTAGAAAGGGAGTAGCTAAGGGAGGTATTCCCTTTGGCTACAAACACTCTCAGCACGCGCGACCGGTCGAGGTCGTGCGTCTAGCTGGATTAGTGTAGTTTGTAAACTGAATGTATATTTAATATATAATTAGCCTAAACTAATTTAAACTAATGTAAACTATATGTAATACTAAGTAGAACTTATTCAATTCGTACATTAATATACACCACCTGTGTACCAACACGTGGCAGGCTGCCACGCCTCCACCAAGGGCTCCTGCTCTGATTGGTTAAAATAACCAATAGGTCCAAACCTTTCGGACCGGTCAATACTGACCCCAACCGTAGTGTACTTACGTACACAACATAACTAAATGTAATCAAATGTAACCCTGTTACATCCTCCCCCTTCAAGACTATTGCTTACGCAATAATCAGTTATAGTTGGAGAACTCCAACTGCCAGAATTTCTGGCTTAACATGAGCACCTTTAGTGGTGCTGAGGATTCTACTCGCGAAGAAAACTATTCCGATAACTCGGATGGGGATGCCCTTGGGGATATCTCCCCAAAGGCTGACTGCCCCGACAACGCCGAACGGTGATGTCGGGAGCCCAATCCATTCCCCATACGTGGGGAAAATGCACTAGCTAGTGCGCCACCCCTGCCAATGTCGGATGATACATCCGGATCGCCGAAGGCGATTATCACCAACGAGTTGGATGCGGCTCAAGAATCCCAACTTGCCGTACAGGCACGAAAGGCTGCGTTACGCGCCCCCAAACGCCCTCCACGGGCGCATATAATTTTGAGGGTACTCTAGACCTCCCAAAGTAGGCTAGGAATATGGTAAGGAATGGTTTAGCATTCTATACCCCTGGACCTGCGGCTGAACAGCTGCATCAATACTAACGCCGGAAGAAACTCCGGGAGCAACTGCTCGCGCAGAAGCAGTTCAATGGCGTCTCATACCTAGAGCGCCTCGACAGGCAGGCACAGAGTGCCCTTGTTGAGAACCTTCGCGAGGTTCCTATCGTTCTATTTACCGGAGAGAGTTCCGAAGATGCAAAAAGGAAATTCCGCGCTTGGGCGGAAGGGGAGAAGCTTCTCCCTAGCTTTACTGAGCTGCACAACAGCTATTCCCACCGTGACGTTCGGGTGGAAAGGGTGTTGCGCTTGGAATTTACCAGAGCCAAAGCGATGGGGCTATTACGTGCCCCATATTACACACGCTATGCCAGCTCTCCTGACACCAACGCGGTTCCAGAGAACAGTGAGAGAGCCGCATCTGTCTCCGGCGAACTCCCAACTACTGGGAGTGAAGGGGATTCTCGCGCCCCTTTGGTCGACGACTCACAGCTGGATTCTCCCTCTCGAAAGCGTCAACGACGTCACGGCAATCCTGCCGCAGGGGAGTCTCAGACTCCCAAGAACTTTGTGAATCTGGATAGCCTTTCCACTTCACCAGATATTGGGTCTCACCCCGATGATGGCGTCGAGCCATCAGGAGATCCACATGGTAATGTGGAATACCCTCCGTATCGAGAACTGGGGGAGGAGGTCGCACTATTGCGACGTAAGTTCCACGAGCGCTGTGATCGACACAGCCGTCGCATACAGAATGTCCAGGAGGGACTCCGCGACGAGGGGAGTGCGAATGAACGCATCGAGAAGCGGCTTGTCTCTCTCGAGTGCATCGTTGCGGAGTTTCATGGTCGCATTACGACACTGTCGGCGCTATTCCGACCTGTTGTGCCTTTCGGCTATCCGGCTTCCAACCCTCCTCCAAGAGGGGACCCGCCTCCGGGTTCTGTTTTGGATTAAGCATACCCACATAGAAAGTTAGATGCGTTCGCATCGCCTTCTGGATATCCAAGGTATACGCCAAGCCCTTTCGGGCTAGCACCTTGAAAGGCCCCACAAACCTGGGGCGCAGTTTATTCCGTAACAAGTTGGAAAATGCATTTGTAGGAAGATTCTTAGCGTTTAATAAAACAATTTCTCCTACTTTGTACACCTTTTCGTTGCGCCGCCCCTTGCGGTCAGCTTGCTCCTTCTGCTTGTCTTGGCTTTCCGCCATGGAATCTCAGACGTGTCGTTAGACACTAAGGCGCGTCGATAAAAACTTATCGATGTGCTTTCGCACAGATACAGGGATGACATCAGGGAATCCTCCCCCCTCAAGCCCTGGGCCACACACACACGTGGCGTCAACGGAACCCTCGGATTCACTAATCCGTTCACGTAAAACAGGGTAAACCCCGTAGATGCATGTACCAAATTGTTTATAGCAAATTCAACCATCGGAAGCATCTCACTCCAACTCTTTGGAGAATCCGGACATAAACTCCGGATAATGTCCTCTACAACGCGGTTAACGCGTTCCGTTTGCCCGTCCGTCTGCGGATGATCCTCAATGGACAGGAGGAGCTTGGTGTCTAGCACCTTAAACAGCGCGCTCCAAAACTGTCCCGTAAAACGGGGATACCAATCTGATACAACGGAGTCGGGTAGACCATGCTGTCGAAAGACACGGTCTAGGAACCCTTTCGCTGTTCCTTGTCCATCAATGGACTCTGGCACCACCGCCAGGTGAGACATCTTGCTCAAACGGTCTACAAAGACCAATATGCCGGTGTTACCGGCCTTATCCTTCGGAAAACCGAAGATAAAATCCATACTAATGGATTTCCAACACTCCGTCGGAACGGATAAGCTCTCCAAAGGCGCTGCTGAATCTTCAGAGGGCTTTACCCTCTGACACGTCTCACACGTGCGAATATACGCACCGACCCACTTATACATGTTGGGCCACCAAAACAAGGCGCTTAAAGCGCTGTAGGTCTTATCCCGACCTAAATGACCCCCGGTAGGGGCGTCATGCGCCTCAAAGAAGACTCGATACTTCCGTCCCTCATCATGAGGAACAACCACCCGCGGAGTGTCCTCCGCTCTCGTGCTATAATATAGCAAACCGTCACAGTAACTGTAACGGTGTAAACGAGCTCTAGCTCGACTTGACAGGGTTGGCTCAGACGAGCCAAGTCCCTTTCCACCCAACGCGCTGATAAGCGCCGTACACTGTGGGTCTTTCTCATACGCCTGGCGTTTGATATCCAGCACAGGCGAGGTGACGAATGTCGCGTGAGAGAGCTCGTAATCGGGACGACGCGACAGCGTCTGCAAGCACTTTCTGCTTGCCAGGTTTATACTGAACCTCAAAGTTGTACTACGCAAAGAAGGAGAGCCAACGGGCCATCCGTTGCGATAGATGAGGCGACTTTGTCGCTGTCTGTAAGGACGCGTGGTCAGTATAAACCACGAACGGCTTTGAGCCGAGTAGGAGAACCCTAAATTTGACAAGGGCATACTTCATAGCGAGTAGCTCCTTGTCATGAACGGGATAATTCCGGTCCGCAGCCTTAAGCTGCCTCGACTCAAACGCGATCACGCGTTCCCTTCCCGCATCATCTTCTTGTAACAAAGCACATCCGATTGCAAAATAGGAGGCGTCGCAGACGACACTAAATGGTTTCCCAGAGTCTGGGAGATAACGAACGGGGGATTTTAACAAGCTTCCATTAACCGCTTCAAAAACGTTTTGGTGTTTGGTTTCCCAATACCAATCAACGTCCTTCTTAAGAAGTTCAGTTAATGGCTTCGCCATTTTAGCGTAGTTCTCGCTGTACTTGTGGAGATAATTGGCTAATCCAAGCCACTTCCGTAAATCTCTAAGATTTACAGGCGAATGCCACTCCACAATGGCTTTCATCTGCGCGGCATCCGCCCGCACTCCATCCTTACCGATGAAGCGTCCGAGGAAAGGAATTTCCTCAGCACCGAAGATACATTTGGATGTGTTTACATATAACTTATGCTCCTGCATACATTCGAGCACAGCTCGAAGGTGTATTAGGTGCGTCTAAACATCAGACGAGTCGCCTTCCGCGCGACTATGAACGAATATATCGTCGAAGTACGTCTGAGCGTAATTTCTATGAGGGCGGAAGAGTTGAGTCACAAAGCGATTAAAAGTTGCTGGTGCATTCGAAAGCCCCTGTGGCATAACTAGCCACTCCCACAGCATGCCACTAGGCGTGTCCGAACGCTGTAAGCGGAATATCGGGTGCTCGCATGAGCACCTGATAATACCCGTCCACCAAATCTAAGGCACTGTACACAGTACAGCCCGCAATATTGTTCTGGAAGACATCCTTCCGAGGAATCGGAGTTTGCATGGGTACGGTAGCTGCATTCAGCTTGTTGTACGCATGCACAATGCGCCACTTTCCGTTCGGTTTACGAACACAAAAAGTGGGAGAAGAATGGGGAGACTTACTCTCCCGTACCATCCCTGTCTCTTCTTTCCCCTTGAAGAATGCGTAGATAACGTCGCATTGCTCCTTGGGGAGAGGCCACTGCCTAGTGACGCAGTATTTGGTTCCAGGAACCAAATCAATTTCATTTCGGACTCCCCGATCCGGTGGTAACCCCATTGGCGGGTTGTCACTAATGACATCTCCGAATTCCATAAGTAATGAATGGTAAGGGTCCTCAGGATCCGCGAGGATCTTGAGACCGCTTCGGGCCATCAATGCATGTTTGGTTTGCACCAAAACTGACTCGTCCATCGTGGATGAGGAATTCAACTCCTCTTCCAGACGCAACACGACAACCTCGTCGATTTCACCTACTTTCATAGCAGTTTCAAACTCGTTGAAGGACATATCCTCCAACGACAACAGTTCGCCTACCCCAGGCAACCGTTCAAGGCTTACGCCTTCTGTGACAACACCTGTCACACTATTCAGCATCCGATAGGACTTCCGACTACTGGCCTCGGGACTCATCCCGGGACCCAGATGGGGAGAGTCAATTGCCCCATCTATTGGAAGCGCATCGCGCCTATCCACAGAGGTCTTTACTTCTACCACCGGTGACTCGCCGGTCTCACTTAATATGGCGTGGTCGGAATCAATTCCGACGTGCGAAAGAGACGACCTACGGGTCTCTTCGCTTGGAAGCGCCTCGCGCTTAACCACAGGGGTATCTACCCCTACCACTGGAGTCGCAACATCTCGCCTAACATGGCGTGATAGGGAACCCCGACCTGCAGAAGAGACAAACTACGGGTCTATTCTCTAGGAAGAGCCTCGCGCTTTACCTCAGAGGAATCCACCTCTACCACTGAGGACTCACCAGTCTCGCCTATATCGGCGCGGGGATTAATCGCCGAATCCCCCTCGTCAAGGAACACTTCCTTGACCTCATTGGGACTGATCATCTCAGACATCCCAATCTCTGGCATCTCACGCCAGAATCGCTTTTGCGATCGATCAAAGGTGGGTTCATGACTCGCCAATGCTTCACCCGATCGCGTGTGCGTTGAGCCAATGGACTTAGACTTCCAGTCTATCCATGGCTCGGGGCGTCCCAGCCACTTCATGCCCAGAATGAGGTCATAGATCGAGTCCAAATCCAGGACTAGGCAACGTTCGGAGCTATCGAAGTCCGCAAACTTTAGCTTAAGGTCAATCGAGACATTGGGTACAGAAACCTGTACGCCCGTCACAAGACGGACCGTGACAACGTCACGAGAACGTGCCTCTAGGGCCTCGGCATACATCCGACCCTTCTCTACAGAAGTCCGTCTGACATAATTATCAGACGCTCCATAGTCTATCAAGACTCTCCAAGGCTTATCAAAGCCTTTCACGCCCGCAAGGACTACAAGCAAACCTGCCTGGTACACCAACTCGGTGCTAGAAAGCACCGCTTCCCTCGGGGCTTTGTTCTGCCGTCCCCTACCCTGGGGCTTAACAGGACTGAGGGGTCCCCCAGTAGGGCACCCCGCACCTACTGGGAGCCGTCGTTTCCCGACGGCTTGGGCAAGGGCTTTTTACCCACCCTTGGTCCCTTGTAGCGAGTGTCTCGCTGGGGATTTTTCGGACATCTGTTCCGCAGATGATCCGTGCTTCCACACAGGAATCATCTCAGCGGCCCATGCCGCTGCAACATAGCTAAGAGCTCTGCCTCGAAGCTCTGCGAAAAAGAGTCAGAGTGACTCTTAGCGGGAGGTTTCTCCTCCGCTTCGACCTGACTCAGGTCCATGGGTTCCGTACCCACTTTAGAGGAACGAAAGTTCCTCTCGGCGTTAAACGCCATCTTGAACGCCTCCCCCAGGGATTGGGTTCGGCATCGGAACAATTCGGAATGTGCTGGCCCTTCTCTCAGGCCACACATGAAGACGGGGATGGACACATCGTCCGAATACGCTTTCGCGTACATCCCTTCCAACAGGGACTTCAGTTCTTGGACATATGTTTCCAAGTCCCTAGTGCCCTGACGGCACCTCAAAAACGCCAGCTGATTCTGGAAAACCATATCAGGCGTGGCGTACATGTCCATAAGCTTCTTCTTAAGGACTTCCCAGGTTGGGAACACGTCCGTGACCAAATCCGAACACGTAAACGCCCATGCACGGGCTTTACCCGTAAGATGGGTCAGTTAAGTCCCACTTGCAACTGATCCGCGATCACATTCGCTGTGGCGAAGGCCGTTTTGACCTCTCGAAGCCACTCATGAAGGTTATCACCTTTTTCACGGTGGTGCGCCCTCCGTAGTCGTGGAATGACTTCCACAAAAATTCGCCTCATGGGCGATGAGGGCGTTGACCCTCGCCTTTACGGCATCAAGGCCCTGCTCCTTTAGGAGCTGCATGCCTTTGTCACCCAGTATGGATAACAGCCTATTAAAGGCTTCTTGCTGGACGAGGGTTAGCCTATCCCAATCGTGCTGATTAATCCTTTGCAGAGGATGTTGTCGTCTACCAACACAGGTGTTGGATTGACTACGAGTGCTACCAGATGTAGCCGGTGCGTATACGCACGGTGCGGCTAGAGCACAGAGGAAGACTTTCATTAAGCGGAGATGTGCCGCTACTTAGCCGTACGCCCTTGTAAAAGGCTTAGTAAGAGAGTTCTCTCTTACTCGGGGCCAAGATTTCCCTTGGTTTACAGGTTAGAATTAACTAACGCCTGGAAACAAGGCTTCCCTTAGAAAGGGAGTAGCTAAGGGAGGTATTCCCTTTGGCTACAAACACTCACAGCACGCACGACCGGTCGAGGTCGTGCGTCTAGCTGGATTAGTGTATTTTGTAAACTGAATGTATATTTAATATATAATTAACCTAAACTAATTTAAACTAATGTAAACTATATGTAATACTAAGTAGAACTTATTCAATTCGTACATAGACTAAATGTAATATACACCACCTGTGTACCAACACGTGGCAGGCTGCCACGCCTCCACCAAGGGCTCCTGCTCTGATTGGTTAAAATAACCAATAGGTCCAAACCTTTCGGACCGGTCAATACTGACCCCAACCGTAGTGTACTTACGTACACAACATGACTAAATGTAGCCAAATGTAACCCTGTTACAACGATGACACTGCTGGCGGTGATGAACCATCTTTGGATGGCAGTCGAAGAAAGAAATTGCAAACGGGCACTCCACATGTGGTAACCAAGGCTGCTCGCAAGCAGGTTATTCTGTGGATGATCGAGGACGAGAAGGTGAACGGAGTGAAGGGGTTACCTTCGCGCGCGGTAAAGCGTTTTCCGAAGCACTTTCGTAGAAACTACAAGGCAAACATCCAAAAAGCGACAACTTGGTGGAGGACGCGCAATGAATACCTGATAACGTTGAAGAAAGAGGACGAAATGAACTTTGTAAGTAGTGCCCATCACGGAGTGCGAAGGACAGTCAAGCTCAAGGCAGCGTATAGGCGCGGAAGGAAAAGATCACCTTGGGTTAATTGGCTTCATGATGAGATTCTTGAGAAGTTTGACAGGATTAGGAAGGCGGGCTCAAGATTTCTCTATCTCTTCTGATAAGTATTGCTCAGAATATCATTGAGGATTCTTCACACGAGGAGTCAAACTCAACCACAGTTTATCCAAAGACGAACAAACCCATTTCGAAAATGATAACTCATCGGTGGGTGCAAAGCTTCATGGAGCGATTCAACATCGTCGTTCGAAAGCAGTCTGGGAAACTTCAAGTCAGCAAGGAGAAACAGGACCACATAGAGAATACTGTAGCTTATCACCTACATGTCTCAACGCAGTTCCAGAGTGGTGAACTGAACGAAGATATGGTAGGGAACATGGACGAGTTTCATTTTGTCATAAACATCGATGGCGGTAGGACTCTCGGGTTCACAGTAGATGAGCAAGTCAAGTATGCCAACGTGGTTTCTGGAGGTGTCGGTATGATAATGGTGGTAATAATCACAGGAGGTCCCATGGCTATCATAGAGCCACCCATGATGATATTTGAGAACAAGGGCAGAAATTAACCGATAAGAGGCTTACCCGACAACTTCCCTGGCGTTTGCTATCGGACTGGGCCTAAAGTATGGATGGATAAAACGGTCTTTCCTCAGTGGATTAGGGAGAGGAGAGCAATTCGACCAGATCCACGCGACAGACAGAGAGTGATCTTTTTAGACAACTGCGGTGGTCAAAACGATACCGAAGATAGCCAAGCTGCCTTGGCTGAGCTCAATGCAATATTTCAGAAGTTTCCACCCAATGCTACAGATCTCTGCCAACCAGCAGACTCCTTTTTTATCTCAAAGTTAAAGGATGCCTGGAAAAGAGATGGGAAGAGAAGAAACTGGAGCTCATCAAGAACGAAGATTGGCAGAACAGTATTCGTGGAGATGATTCTTGGTCGGGAAAGCTGAAAAATCCTGGAAAGAAATTATTTATGGAGCTCGCAGCAAAGTCTTTCCGCGAGGTGAACTCACATAGAGACGAGCAAAACATCACATATGAGAGGAAAGCAATGATACGGTGTGGTATTTCCAAATATCTAAATGGTATATGGCATCCTGAGCAACTTCCGCCGCACTTACAGGAAATAATCAAGAAGTATCCTACGTATTTTAGTGGAGAAGTATCGCCATACTACGACAACAACAATAACTCTGGGCGAGGTGGCGATGATGGCGGCGGAGAGGAGGTAACCAGCGATGAGGATGACGGGGAAGGAGGTCACATCATAGGAGATGGTGTGGAAGAAGCCAAGCTGGAAGAAAATGAGGAAGGTCATCAAGCAACAGAAGAAGTTTCTTCCAATAGGGGAGGAGGAGGTAGATACCCATTCGGCGAAGAACCACTGTATCGTCCTCGTCAACCAACAACCGAGGATGAGCCATTATTGGGTGTCGTCCATCAACAAATCGATAACGAATGGAAGAAGAGAGGCAGTAGGAAGAGGAAGAATGCAAGTATCAGCACCTCTTCATCATCACTTTTTTCTCATCATCGGCGTCGTGCACGTAGTGTCATAAAAGTTCGGTACTTCATCATTTCTTCTTCTACTGCGGAAGAATCAGCCAAGGAGAAGAAGAAGAAGAGAAGACGCTATGCAAAACAACGAAAACGAGTGGTAGTAGAAGAGGAAGAGAACTCTTTCTCATCTAGAGGTACCGATGATGAATGATAAGCGTCGATACCGACGACCATATATATCATCATCATTGTAATTACGATATATAGTGTGATTGAATAAATTAGTATTGACCAGAGTAATTATGAACTGTCTAATTTGGTCTGGACAATTCTACATTGGAACTCACGTTAATAGTATGGATTCGCAGATAGTCTGGTCCAGGTTAATATCGGTGACCCATCATTGAAAAGGGACTTCGGTTTTCCTTGGTCCAGACTAAATACGATGGAAGGTGTACCTACTCCTTTGTAGCTAGCCCAAACCGTGCCCTCAACAACCACCGCCTTCAAGAATTTCACAGGAAAGTCAATCAGGAGAACCGATGTGATGAGACCTGACACGGGCTTCGCCCATGTCCAATACAACAGTCGAAACCATCAGGGACGAGGTCAGCCGATTGGCACCGGTGCGCCAATGACCCAAGCGCAGTATTCAATCTTCTTGAAACACAGACTTCCCAATCCATGGACCAAGCAAGCTAAGGCGACAACACCCAAAAAGAAGCGAATGTATCGAACCCAAATGGTGCCACAACCAACACTGCGACACCGACGGCCTCGACATCTTCAACAACTAAAGCCAGCACATCGGATCACGGCCGTTGGTCGTGTCTTTCGCCAAAGGAGAATGAATATCAACATCTAGCGCTCTCATGGCCTACAATACGCTCTAGCGGATCGCGACTTGGTAGAATAGCCGACGCCAACCTCTATCCAGTCGAATACCGTGACAGTACGGTATTGTAAAATCCATCGAATGTGTGCGAAGATGAGATATTCGATTGATTCAAGCGTTGGCGCGCGTCGAGAGACTAAATGGACGTACCGCGTTGTCGATGAGAATGTTGTGGAATTAATTTGTTCAACACTGGAGCGGCGGTACGCTCATCTTCAACATCGAACGAATCATTTTGTCCTTAACATTGAGCAACATGAGGAGACCCAGCGCATGTACTAGATCCCCTGTTTACGAGCGCGGGTCCATGAGCTATGTGAGGCACAACGCATGCGGTGTCGAGTCGAAGTCTAGGAGGTTTCACTTGAGTGCCGTGGACCCAAATTTAGAAATTAACTAGTAAAAGTTTGTATCCACTTCACTTGATCTTAAACCACCTGGTCTGAACACTTTTGACCAGGTGGGATCTGTTAGCACAAGCAGGTGTAGACGCTTGTTCGCTCGTAATGAGCGCGCGGTATCGGCTCTTTATAGCCACCTCCAGAAGTGCTTCGGTCGACGTGCTGAATGCTTATTAAAAAGAGTAGTGATATATATTAGGGGGTGTCAAACATTAGAAACTTCAGCAGATTTATATCACTTTTTAAAGATGAATTTTCTAGATATTTTTTGGACCGTAGTTCAGCTGTTATTCCCCGTATCAAAGCCTGACACACCTGAGATAACAAGTGCAAGGAGTGGAACTAAGGCTAGCTGGATCGACGAGTCGCTTTTGTTTGATCACGGGGATGAATCCAAGGAATTTTACGGAGGCGATGATTGGGAGACGACTCGTTACTTTTAGGGTATAAAAGCAACGACTCGTCGCGTGAGTGGCTAGCCTAGCTTTTGGTGCTATTTTACATGTGCGCATACTTTTTGTCAACAAAGAGAGAGACTTCGAACTCGAAGGCTGTAGCGGAAAAAGAGAGGATGAGATTGGGACCTTATTCCGCTTTTAATGTTATTTTGCCCACTGAAATTCCACCAGATTGCTGATGTTTGACACCCCTATTATATAATTAAAACATTTTTAAGATAATAAACTACACTTAAGCTCACTTAGCGCTATAGACTTAAAATTTTCTAACACCATGTATAAAAGTAATAATGTGGTGGAGTCAAGTTCGAAATCGAAAACATTAGCATCGATAACCT
>CM047587.1:19250091-19318491 GCA_026184515.1 Peronosclerospora sorghi | reverse complement strand
TGTGGTGGAGTCAAGTTCGAAATCGAAAACATTAGCATCGATAACCTGACTACCACCATCGTGCCCAGCCTTCCAACTTTCGGAGGGGGTACTCCGCGGACCACCACTCGAGATCTGGTCCGATCGTCCGCTGCAAGCAGACGACCGGTCGTCATCAGAACCCACTTGGTCCGATTGTTTAGTGTCCATCTCACCTTGTGTACCCGATGGAATGGGCTAGTTACACACTCGGTGGATCGGGATCGCAGATTGGATCGAAGCGGTCTTGAATATAGAAGACCGATCTGGGTAGGTATCTCTGGGGCGAAACTCTTCACCCCAGACACAAACAGATCAAAAACACTTCCAAGAGATGACTTCCAATAGGTCGATCGTCCAAACGATCAAGACCTGACCAATACGAAATAAGACCAAAACCGGTCTAGTTTCCAACCAATATTAAAACAAGCCAATATGTCCGCGTAAAGACCCAATATGCTCGTGAAACTCCACAAAAGATATCTCCACGCCAAGACCAATCCAGTGAATAGCACGTTACAAACGTACTTGAGTTGAGGTGTTGAGATCGCCAAATCGTACTCCCGTCGAGGGATTTCCGGGGGCCAAAGTGCGCGTGCGGCGCGTCCAGACCGGGTATAATGGGCGAGAGGGGACAATTTGACCCTCTGCCCCCAAACACTCCGCGGCGGGCGGAGGCGACTAGTGTACGAAAAGGGAAGAACGGCGACCCATAGCTGTGGTGTGAACCAAGACCAAAGGACTTCTACTTAGAAAAATCCTGCAACCAAAAGACTTCTACTTTATTAGGCAAATCCACAACTAAAAAACTACTACCCTATAGTCCCTAAATGTACCCACACAAAAATATGTAAAATACCCAAAGTCGGGTGACTCACCAAAACTTGCGTTCTTGACACTTCTTAAATCTGATAGGCTGAAAAGCCCCCCTTGTTTAAGCCAATCCGAAAATAGACCAAATGCCTTGACGAAACTTGACCAGAAGTGTGCCAAATTTTGGGCACGCTTCTCCACAATAACAGCCAATCCGTTTCCACCATGAGATTTAACTCTAAAGCCAAACATGGATACCTCGAAAGCCGACACTCCTCCTGAAACGGCGCGCGCTGTAACACCTTCAATATAAACCAACTTGTTTCCGCAAATCTTACATCCGTTGCGCGTTCAAATCTTTTGTGAGCAGGTCTGCTACCATCTCCAAGCTCGGTACGTGAGTGGCCTTGATAACGCCCTTCTTATTCAGGTCCTTCAGAAACTTTAGCTTTACATCAATGTGCTTGGTACTGATGGTTATCGCTTCACATTCGACATGCTTGATGGCTGCCTGATTGTCCATTTTCAATAACAACAACGCCCTTGAAAGAATTTCAATTTCCAACAACAATTCACGTAAGCCCAATGCCTCTCTTCCGCCCACAGTTGCAGCCATAATTTCGACTTCAGCTGTGGACAGTGCCACTGTGCCTTGCTTCTTGCACTTCCACGGAACGATGATTCCATTTATATATAGAACCACCGCACTCACGCTTTTACGATCCATTTTATCGCCTGCAAAATCGGCGTCTGTATAGCACGTAATCCGGATCGGTAGCGGCAACTCATCATTGTGACTCAATCGTAACTTCATCCACTTCTTACCCTTCAAACATCTTGCAATTATCTTAGCGGTGTGGGTGCATGCGTACGCCTCGTTTCACGGTGCACGGTGCACCGCGAATGCAATATCGGAGCGTGTACAGCGTGAGATCCATAAAAGGCTGCCAACCAGCGATTGAAACTCTTGACACTTGGGTACTTCTCTCTCGACTTTACCGGTAACACTTCCTTGAAGTCTTTAATATCGTCCACATCCAGTACTGGCGTACGTGTCGCATTTATTTTTCCAAAATCGTGTGTGATCAGGAGCTCATCAATAGCAGCCTCCTTACAACTTGTAACCATCCCATGGGTTGCCTTCAATGCGTATTCCCATAAACTGCCGCCATCGTAGTTCCAGTTACCAGTAGATCATTGACATACGTTCCAAACAAAACAATACTATCTGCACCACGTCTGACAAATACGCAGGTATCCGTAACGCACTGCTTGAAGTTCAATTTCTCCAATGTTTCGCACAGTAATTGGTGCCACAATCTTCCGGCCTGTTTTAGAGCATATAAGTTTCTCTCCAGTTTCAACGAAAGTTCATCACTTGATTCCACATTAAAAGTCTCGAGGATTTCACTTGGTATCTGAATGCCCTCTGTGATCTTCAAATTAATTTCATAGTTCGCCTCCGTCTCCGTCTTCGCCTTCGGATAGGCGCTCGGCGCATCACCGTGCCGCGCTGGTATCCCCCAGATTTGCGACATGGTTAGGATTACTTTCACGTTATCGACCTCCATGACTGTCGAAAAGGTGAAATAGTAATCCTGCCCATAAATGTGTTGGTAACCGCGCACTACAAGTAGAGCCTTGTAGCGCACGACCGTCCCGTCTGCACGCAACTTGGTTTTGTATACCCGCTTAGTGGGCAACAGTTTCTTATCCGGTCTTCGCTTGATTATATTCAAAGTGCCTATGTCTTCAATCGCCTTAATTTATTTTTGTTCAGCCTTCGACCGCACATCGGAATCCGCGCCTTCATTCAGTTCTTTAAATGACCTTGGGTCAGGCACTCCAACACGGGACGCACCTCCCCTATCAATATTCCCACACATAGTGTACAAGCACATCCCACATCCATCATTGATGTTACCAGAACCTTTTGTTTCCACATCGGACACATCATTTGAAATTTCATGTTCCATGTCGTCAATTACATGTCCTTCAATTGTTGACACTTCAATCGCACTCGCTTTATTTCCAGACTCCTTTTTTCCGGTTTTTTCCAAAGCGATTGCCTTGGACGTCTTCTACCGCGCGCTTACAGACTTCCTAGGATGTTTACGCGCCGCTTGACCGGTGCCTCCCACTTCAACTTGCCTCGCTACTGCGGTTCCTTGCACCGGGTTTTCATTTTCACGCCTCGAAGCTCGCCTTTCGAGATCCTCCTCAGCCGCGATGTCCAGACCCCTTATGATTTGTTCACTCGTCCCCTTGTCTAGTGTTTCAATCGCACTAACATGGCGAGTTACCGTCACCAGTTTGCCCTTGAGCAGTAGCACCTTGAAACCTTTGGCTTCATCGCTGCGGCCGAGTATTAAGGCTCGCTCGGCATGTTTCGCGAGGGACTTTCTGCGCGGGTCCCTCCACACCATGCACGGCGAGCCAATACCACAATATCCTTCAGCGAAGGTTTTTTTACTCGTCAATACTTCGAACGGTGAAAGTCTTCCAGGGTTTGAACGGGTCGGGGTACGATTCAAAGGTACGAGACGTATTCCGCCCTCCGACCAGTACATCAAAGGTACCCCCGACCCAAATATCATACGCCGAACCATGTTAAAAATGGTCCTGTTCATCCTTTCGGATTTTCCATTAGAGGCTGGATTACCTGCCTCCGTCACTTTTTTCGTCCTCCAGTCCTTTTACAGAACAAATCCACGGTTTTATATCCCCCTCTCCCATACGTGCGTAGGACGTGGATCCGACACTTGAACTCATGCTTAGACCAAGTTAAAATGTTCAAACATTTTCGCCGCTGTCTTTAGTTCGAGCAGCGAAAACTCGCACGTAACTTGGGTAATGAATGATCAACGAAAACCACTAGATATCTATTTCCGCGTCTGTCGCGCGGTGTGATCGGACCCTTCAAACCGCTACAGATCACACCGCCGACTCGCTCGATCGGTAAATTTTCACCTGTATCCACCCTTGGTTACTTCTTCCTGGTCGCCTTTCCCTCGGCACAAGTCAGGCAGTTTGTTCGACTACTGTCCGTCAACCTAATGCCTGACCTGGGGTCCTTGGCTAGTCTATCGACTGTATCGTAAGCCAAGTGACCCAAGCGGACATGAAAGTGATGTAGGGTGCCTTCTTGCACATCACGTTCAGTCTTGGCAGCGACAGCATTCAGCAAGATATGCTTGAATTGCTGCGTGCGTCCACTTAGCCGCTCTGGAATCAGAGTTGCGACAAAAATTGAACCACATATCTCAACCGGAAATAATGTCTTTCCATTCCATCGAATCGATAACTTTCCTTCATTTTCCACTATTTTGCACCCTTTTTCATGCAACTTTCCAAGTAAAATGAGGTTCTTGGCAAGTTTGTGTGCAAAATATACCTCAATCAACTCAATTGAGATGGGGTCAGCACCAGGCGTAACCAACTTGATCTTGCCAACCTTAGTAACCAACAACCTGCCACCAGGCAGCATTAAACCATCTTCTGTTCCACACGTGACATGATCTTCCAGCAAACTTTCATCCTCCACCAAGTGCCTACTGGCACCACTATCCACGATCCATTTCGTTTCGGGTAAATCGTCTCCAGCGGCCATTCCACTGATTGTCCCGTCCTGCCCTACCCCAATGGTAGATAACGCGACCTTCCTGTTCCATTGACCATTCGAATTTTCTTGGATCTTCGGGTTGCTTGCCTTCTGCACCCTTTTTTTTCTTTTGGGGACAGTTCTTCTTGATATACCCTCGCTTCCCGCATCCATAGCATTTCCTCACGAATTCGGTCTCAGTTACCGAATTCGCGTGCAACCTTGCGGGTTGCCTTGCATTCACCATATCTTCATCTAACTCCTGCTCCCACGATATAAGTTCCTGCGCATGACACAGGTAATCCGTTTTCATCGGATTGTACCTGGCCATGATCGCAATTTTCAGTCGCGGCGCGGCAAATTTCACGATATTATCGACCACCTATTTTTATCCCAGCTCGCTTTCGCGAGACAGAGCTACCCGATATAGGTAATTGTCGGTCCAAGTCCTTTTGGGACTCTTCTACAAAGCAAACCATACTGCAGCCTGATGGTGAGAGATGGTCACTCGAAATGCGGAGTACATGTAGTCCAAAATCGCATGCAAATACGGAGAAATTGGCCACCACGTGCCGATATTCGCACGGAAATAATCTGCTGCCACCCCCTCCAGGTGCTCCCCAAGCTTATTGACATTCCGGCGCTCCGTCCAAACAAAGCCATATGTAATTTCGGCTATGTAGACGGCCTCAATAAAGAGGTACGACCACTGCTTGAACCCTACAACCGAGTCTGGGGTATATTTCAACCCCCGAGAACTTCTCGACGCCGAGCTTAGGGATCTTGGTACCCCCTGCCTGTCCAAACTGTGAACCGGGCACACGTGCTTCTTGCCCGTAGTGCATGCCAGGCATCTGCATCGTCGGCGCATCTACCCTGACAGCATTCCGCACGTTTCCATGGGCATTTGTCGGGAGCTTGGCCGCGGTAGGCCGCGCTGCTCCACCGACTTCAATTCCAACATCTTCATACAAATCGTTTAATGTCATTTGTTGTCCAAACGGCCCGCAATTCTTGAGCGTTTCCCTAAACACACTGTTCCGGGCGGCGACAGGGGAGTCCTTCCTCAACCCGGACGCTGTGCTCGCGATTGATGCACGAACTTGCGCCTCCTCTACCGACACAAGGCACGTCTTCACTTCTGTTAACCCATCTAAATTGGCTCGTAGAACCTCTCCTTGGTCCACGTCAGACTCTCCACTTTATTTTACCTCGTCCATCTTAAACTACAAAAATGAAACGAAATAACACGGCAAAATTAAAGTCAACAATTCTACTAGCCCTTCTAAAGTGAGGGGACTTCCACTAGTATCCAGAATCCTGTCTCCACACGAGAAATAGACCATTCAAGAGATCACAACTTAATCGTAAAATTGATTCGAAAAAAATTGGAAAAACACGCGGCCACTTGGGCTCATAAACTGTTAGCACAGGCAGGTGTAGACGCTTGTTCGCTCGTAATGTGCGTGCGGTATCGGCTCTTTATAGCCACCTTCAGAAGTGCTTCATTCGACATGCTGGATGATTATTAAAAAGAGAAGTGATATATATTATATAATTAAAAGGGTTTTAAGCTACTAAACTACACTTAATCTCACTAAGCGCTATAGACTTAAAATCTTCTAACACCATGTATAAAAGTAATAACAGCCAATCCGTTTCTACCATGAGATTTGACTGGAAAGCCAAACATGGCTACCTCGAAAATCGACAGGATCACAGAGGCAAGCAAGTCAGCGCCGATTGAGGGCAGGGGAAGTTTCAGTAAAGTTTTACTTGACACGTGTAAAATTGGAAAGTGTATTATGTAAAGTTACTTAAGTAGCTATCCAGAAATAAATGCAACTTAAAACCGTACCTGCCAATATACGGAAAAATATAAGCCATCCGAAGAGCCAATGGTATTCCACCATTTTGGAAGAGTGAAAAGTCCAAAATGGCTTCATGCACTTCCAACACTCCTCCTGGTAGCCCGGAGGCTGTACCTTCATCATTGCAATCCCAGACCTGCACGCAACACTTGAATCCTTGGCGCTAAGGTCCTTGGTCAATAAATCAGCCAACATCTCCACACTTGGTACGTGAATGGCAGATATGATGCTCTTTCTTAAAAAGTCCTTTAGAAATTTATCTTGACGTCGACATGCTTCGCGCTGGCAGCGCTGGCCTCGTCCTCCAATTGCTTTATCGCCGCCTGTTTGTCCATCTTTAACACTAGGGGCGTCTTCGCATGCATGCCAACTTCTCCAACTAATTCACGTAATCCTAGCGCTTCTTTACCATCCATAGATGCCGCAACAAACTATGATTCTGCAGTCGATAATGACACCGCTGTTTGTTTTTTGCATGCCCAATTCACTAACACACCATTCACGAAAAGTACCATAGCCGAGATACTTTTACGATACGCCTTGTCGGCAGCGAAATCCGCATCAATGTATACTGTAATCTGTAGCGGTTGTGGTAGATCTTCATCGTGCTTCAAAATCAGTTTGATCTCACTCGTTCCCTTAAGGTACTTGAGGATTCGCTTCGCGACTTTGTAATCGCCAATAGTGGGTGCGTGGGTCTTACGTGTAGCACGATGCACCGCAAACGAAATATCAGGACGCGTGCAGCGTGAGACCCACAGCAGACTGCCCACAAGCGACAGGAAATCCTTGATTCAAGGCACGCTTCCCTTCGGTTGCAGCGGAAACATTCACTGAAAGTCTCATTATCATCGAGCACCAACACCGGTTTTCGAGGTGGGTTTAGTTTTTCCAATTTGTGGGTGACCAAAATTTCCTTGATGGTGGCTTGCTGATCCAGAACATAACCATTCTTTGGATCGCCGCCAATTATAATCCCAAGGAACTTTGTTACGCCTCCTAGGACCTTAAGTTCCATCACTTGCATATCCATAAAGAAATCATTCAAAAAAATTTTACAGGTGCCGGTGACCAACAGGTCATCAACGTATGCACCTACCACAACCATTTAACCATCGATATGTCTCACGAAAATGCAGGTATCCGTAACACACTTCATGAAACCAAACTTGGTCAATGTTTCACATAAACATTTGTGCCATATGCGGCCAGCCTGCTTCAAACCGTAAAGCTTGCGCTTCAACTTGAGCGGCAGTTCCTTCTTGGACTTCACTTCGAAATCATTCAATGTTTCTTGTGCAATATCCATACCTTGAGGTACTTGTGGATAAATATCTACATCGCTCTCGGATTTCGAATTAGGTTAGGCGCTTGGCACATCGCCGTGTCGTGCCTCCGCCCCCCACACTTGCGCTAGCACCAGCAGGAGCTTCCAATTGTTTAGCTCCATGACTATCAAAAATGTAAAAAAAATAGTTGTCGCCAAAAACCCTGCTTGTCGCCCATGGCAACCAACCTTTCCTTGTACCTCCCCACCGACCCGTTGCACTTTACTTTCGTTTTGTACACCCACTTGGTCGGTAGAGGTTCTTTTTACGCGGGGCGACGCACGATATTCCACGTGCCCAGGTCCTGGAGAGACTTCAGCTCCTCCATTTCCGCGCGACTCCACATCATCGATCGAGAGCCACCATGGGCCTCCCTTAAACTTCTTGGGTCCGGCTGCATCAGCGAAACATTTTCCACTTCAGCATCCCGTTCACAAACCGCGAATACACATAGGGTGCTTTCAGAACTCCGTCCATTTTCGTCACCTTTTTTCGAAATTTCATCGCTTGAAATAACCCTTTAGATCTCGATGCTTCGTATTCCTTCCGTTTCAGGGTCTTCTTCGGCTTCCAACGCGTTTTAAGCGCACTCCCGTAAACCGTTTTCGTGCGTTTCGGTGCAGCCTCAGGCTCTGCCGCCACGTCATTTCCACGCTCGAAACGAGCTGCACTTGTATCGGTTTCACCCGAACGTGACTCGACCAATTCTCGTACCTCTTTTTCGCCTTTACCTTCCAGCACCTTGGAAACTTTTTCGCTCGTCTCGGTGCTAAGCGTTTCGATCGCGGTGAGATGCCTCGTCACCACGACCACCCGGTCCTTTAACATCATTACCTTATAACCCTTGGTCTCGTCGCTTTTGCCCAAAATTAGGGCGCGCTCAGCGTGCTTCGACAGTGTCTTTTTATTCGGGTCCATCCAAACCATGCACGGGGACCCGAAAACCACTATATCTGTGACCGCAGACCTCTTGCAAGTTAACATCTCAAGGGGTGAAATCCGACCCGGATTCGACCGTGTCGGAGTGTGGTTGAGTATATATGGTGCATACTCAGCCGCCTACGACCAATAAACCAGGGGCACACCCGATCCGAATATCATGCACCGGACCAGATTGAAAATGATCAGGTTCATCCGTTCGGCCTTGCCATTTGATGCAGGGTTTTCAACCTCAGTGACCTGACGACGAATACCGGTCTGTTTACATAACAGATCAACGTTTTGATATTCTCCGCCGCCTTCGGAGCGCAGCACATGCACTCTGCAGGAAACTTCATTTTCGAACCACGCTATGAATAGGCCGAACATCCTTGCATCCCTGCCCTTGGTGCGCGCTGCAAATACTCGAACATAGCTCGAAAAATGGTCGACGAAAACAACCAGGTAACAGTTACCACGACTATCCCGGGGAGTGATAGAACCTTTTAGGTCACTGCATATCACTTCCCCGATCCTGTCAATCGGTGCGTTCCCGCCGGAATCCGCTTTCGGCTGAGCGTTTCGCGTGGCCTTTCTGTGGCGAAGTGGACCCAATAATTTTGGTCGTTTTGCGTCAGCAGCACACCGATCGGCTTAGCGACGATCGGATTGGTGGAAATCAAGGGGGCTTTTAAGCCTATCATGTGCAAGAGGTGTCAAGAACACGGATTTTGGTAAGTCACATGAGATTGCGTGTACCTACATATTTTCATGTGTGTACATATTGGGGACCATATGGGATAGTTTTACTTGGTGTGTCGTTTTCCCAGCCTTTAACGCTCAACGAGAAGTCGTTTCGTCGCTTTTTACATCAGTCGCCTCTTCACGCAGCAGCGTTTTTGGAAGCAGAGGGTCGAGAAATCCCCTCCAGCTTATTATACCCTGCCGGGACGCGTTACAGGCGCATTTGGCCCGCCGGAAGTCCCTAGACGGGACTACACATTGGTCGGCTTTTCAAGCGCAAGTTGCACACGTTTGGAACGTGTTATCAAGTTATTGGATTATTTCGTGGAGATATCTTTCGTGGATTATATCACGTGTTTATTGGATCTCCATATTGGATTGTTGGACTTCTATTCTCGTATTGGTTGGGCTCTACGATTGATTGAGCGATCTGCCCTTTTAAGTATATTTACTTGGCGTATAACTGGTCTGTCCGTACCCAGGGTGAAGAGTTCCGCCCAGGGTACACTACCCATAACGGTCTCCCACATTTATACCACAAATCGATTTACAGCACCGATCCACCGAGTGTGTTACCAGCCCATTCCATCGGGTACATAAGGTGAGATGACAAACAAATCGGACCATGCGTCCTATGCTGATGATCGGTCGTCTGCTAGCAGCGGACGATCAGATCGGATCGTAAGCGAAGGTTCGCGGGGTACCACCCCCCGTAAGTAGGACGCCCGGGCACGATGGTGGTCAGGTTCTTGACAATACGGTGTTCGATTTTGAACTTGACTCCACCACAATGGTGCGCGTGCCCGGATCACTTGGTTATCGTGGATATCACCGAGATGATATCTCGCGAAGAATCGACTATAATGAATTAAATGTGGAATAGTTCTGGAAAGGACATAAGGAACGGCTATCGCCTTATGTTCTCGTTGTCGACAAAAAGATGGAGATTTCCGATCTGTCCGGGTGGAGGACCAGATCGGGATTAATAAGTTTTTTCCTCCCCATAAGGCTCCCACCCGGAGCCGATCGGGACTATAGCAAGTCTTGCTATAGTTACGGAAAGGATCAGGACTTTTGTCCTGATCCTATGCATTTAAATGGATGTTTTGATGAAAAGAAAATTAAAGATGAAAACGACTTGGAGGCTGATCGGAACGATCCGATCCATTTTCCCAAGGTCTCCAAGCAGAGGCTCAGAATACCGTCCGAGGAAGACGACTTGGAAGAAAAGTAGCAGGTCGGGGATGGGGTTATCAAGGAAGAATACCTGACCAGGATGTATTACATCCACGAGTTAAAGCGATTTACTCGCGAAGACCAGGTCATGCGGATTTTAAACCTCCAGATCCCCGATCGCCTTCACGGACCCACCACCGAGCCGATCCAGAACGATTGGCCTTTGATATTGGTGAAGAACCTGCTGGCGATGTTGGCTGAGGTCGGCATAAAAGTGCAGAACCTCTCCAACGTGCAGAAACGGTTGGATCTGGACACTTGGAAGTTGGAGATGTCGATGTCGACCCTCCATGATCATTTGGTGCCGTTGGTGGGGGCGGTTTGCCGCCCAACTCCCACCGTGGCATTGAAGTCCGCTGAAGTCACGGCAGCATACGATGATGTGTACTCCGACGATAAGTCGTTGTATCAGTCTCCACCTGCCTCTAATAGCTCATCGGAGTTGGAGGTCGGTGTTGAGCGGATGACCATGGGGGCGGACCGTACCCCCATGAGAGCATAAAAAGGACATGCGGCAGCAAGGGGATGCATGCCGGTCAGGGCCCCAGGATCCCCCACAGGTTTCAGTACCTCAAAGGATGATACGAACACGCTGCCCATGACCCAAGCTAACGTCCAAGCCATGTTTGAGGCAATGATGGAGCGTTTCATGGGAGACCGATGTCGATCGCCTCCGCGCCCGCATGCCCAGGCCGATCTGCCCGGCAAAATGTCAATACTTGCCGGGATATCGATATGGAGTCAGTGGCATCAACGGATAAGGCTATCCGAGGTGGCAAATCAGTTGGCAGAGGAAGACGCAAGCCGCAGCCAGCCCGACCGCGGCGATCAAGCAAGAATAGCGATTACGACATGGCGTTGATAGGCGATCCGGATGACCACTATGGGTCAGACGGTGCAGGGGCGGGCAGAACGCGCAGGGCTAACCTAGCCTCTACAACCGCTTTTGATTGTGGATCTACTGCGATCCCACGCATTTGCAGGGCTGCGACCACGGATCTCAAGGATTTCACTGGCAAGGACGCCGACGAGGAGCAAGCCAGATCGTGGTTTGGTCGGGTCAAGTCTGCTTTCTTAAGGGATCAGACACCAAAAAAAGGAACGGTGTTTGATATTCAGGGATCTGCTGAAAGGACCGGCTGCGAACTGGATCCAACAGTTGAGTAGGGATGTCCGATCTGGTTGGGATCTGCTATGTTCAGAATTTGAGGGGCAGTACTGCATCTCCGGATTCACTAGTGCCCGCAAATACCATCATATGCATAAGCGGGGCGACGAGACGCCGATTGAGTACTTGCACCGCTTGAACGTAGCTACAATTCGCGCCGGGATAGTGATCAAGGAAGGCAACCCGCCGACCGGTGCCGCTATGGAGCACGTGGGTCACTATTTTAGTACCCTTGATGACCAAGAGCTGGCAGATCAGCTCACTCTGCTGCGCCTAAAAGATGTGGGGGAAGTGGAGCAGACGTTGCGGACGCTGCAACACTCACGTAGGATGAGGGCGAAAGTCGCCGTTGGATCGGGTCGCTACAGATCGAAGACCCAGACCGACCCTGTGAAGAGGCCCCTAACCAGATCGGCCCGGGCTGTTTAAGGCGATCGTGAACGAAGACAGCACTTGATCGGAAGAGGAAAGTAGCGGCCTGTCCAGTCGGGAGTCAGACGAAGACCAGTATCGCCACGTTTTCTTCACGGAACCTGCCCCAAGAACCAGATTGACGCCTAACCAGGAAGATTAGAAGTGCAGGAGTGGGAACAAGTCCGACCCGGACCGACCTCGCAAGAAGTGTTCTCATTGCGGGTCGAGTAAGCATGACGGTGGGGATTGCTGGAAGAAGTTGACCTGCAAGAAGTGTGAAAGACGCGGCCACCCCACCGATCACTGTCTCTTCGTGTGCAAGTCATGTGGAGAGATCCACGAGGCCGGCCAGTGCAAGATCGAAGAGTCTTCAATCTGATGCGCAAATGGTATGTGACGGGGATGCACGCGGGGATGCTCCCACCGGACGTGGAAAATATGTTAAACTAGAACGCTCGCCAGGTTGGAATCTGAATCTAGCCGAGCGATCTACGGTTGGCATCTATGCATATGTCGGCAAGGAGAATAAAACCGACAATACATGTTCTGTTCTCAATTGCGTCGATCGGGACCATCCGGTCTACAATCTAACGACCGATGGATATTCCCGATCGAAGGTGGTCATGCAGCTGGATTTTCTGCCTGGGGAGTCTCGCGGATACTGGAAGTATAATGCGCCCGACAAATGGTTCAAGCAGGCGAAAGCCTGTGGTAAGATTAACAACCAGAAGGCAACGATGTTGTTCGACTCTGGGGCCAAAGTCTCAATTATCGACTCCGCCTTTGCTCTTAAGGTCGGATGTCGTATAGACGATACCCAGAGACGAGAATGCGTTGAAATTGGTGAAAACTCTGACATGACCGAAGGAAGGACGCGCATGAAGATCACCCTATCGGGTTCGTTGGTCTACTTCTTCAGCGCTTGGGTTGGCAAGCTGGCCGGTCAGGATGCCCTGTTAGGCATGGATTTCATGGTGCCTGCAGGTATTTGCCTTGATCTGTCTCATGGAGTGCTTACACTCCCGGATGAGGTCCAGATCCAGTTAGCTTGCCGGCGGTCCCTATACGGATCGCACACCGATCTGGTCAGGTGGAATCAAGATGTCACCATTCCAGTTGGCCAATCCGCTGATACCCTGGTCGACAAAGGTTTTCGATCAAGGAAGTTATGGGTGACCAGGGGCGATCGGTGGGTGCCGACCTTTGTGAAGAACGCCGGCCGATTTGATTTTGTCCGAGTCACTAATATCGAAGACAAGACGCTTACGCTCGACAACAATACTATTGTTGGCATGAGGCTAGCGGAAGGTAAGGTGCCAAGAAAGATGGGGTTTGTCTCGATCGGATTGAGACGGTATGTTGAGTGGCAGAACTTGGCATACAAAGCGACCACAGATCTGATCAGCGATGATGGATCGGTGGAAGAACATACCTCACCTATGGTGGAACGACCCAGCTATGTAACCCCAAAGAAGATGTTAATTCGAAGAAAGGCACCGCAGTCGCCGGACAAGGTGGACCATCAAGCAGATGAGCCAAGGTTCGTCAACATGGTGTCGTCACAAGAACAGGCGACAGCGGAGCCGGAAAAAGAAAAAGAGGAACATGGTATGGCTGGGGCGGACCACGATAGCGCGCCTAAGCTGATCGATGTCGTTGAAGAGCAGCCCACCGATCGGGAACAGCAGTGTGCAACCGATCAGGACGCTTTAGGAGATGTTGCCCCAGAAGACGATCAAGTTTGTATACATGAGGGCGGGTATCAATACATTCAGGAGCTTGAGAGCCAGATGGCAGTCCTCCCTGAAGTTTCTGCCGATCCGGCCGAAGTCACCTTGGACGATCTACAAGTGGGTGACCGGGATGTCAACATTCCCGACCAGATCGATCAGCTTAAGAAGATCATATGGAAGAATAAACATCTGCTGATCGGGAAAAGAAATGTCTTACCCCCTGCTGCTCCGGGAGCGATCTGTGACATCGATGTTGGTGATGCCAAGCCGATCTCCCAGCGATGACGACGTGTGGCGCCACATTACCGTGAAAAATTGTCTGATCTTATTAAAGAACTGTTGGATACCAAGATTATTAAACCGTCGACCTCGCCGTGGGCCTCACCGATCGTGATTGTGATCAAGAAGAACGGCGTCGACATCAGGTTGTGTATCGATTATCGGTTGGTAAATCGGTTGACCAAGCTTATGGTGTACCCGATGCCGCTGGTCAGCGATCTGCTAGAAGATCTCTACAAGACTCTATGGTATTGCTCACTGGATATGACAAGTGGATTTTGGGTCGTTTCAATGACCGATCGGGATCGCGAGATCTCCGCATTTGTTACGCTGCTCGGTCTGTTCGAGTGGAACCGTATGCCGTTCGGTTTGAAGAACGCGCCCCAGATCTACCAGAGGCTGATCGACAACGCATTGTATGGACACTTCAAGATCAGTACCGATCGGGACCCCACCGAAAACCATGATGTATTTACAGAGGGTGAACCCGATCGGGAAACGAGACCGTCCGTTCTGCGGAGGCGATCGTATATCGACGACATACTGATCCCTGCTTCGTCATGGAGCGATCTGTGCGAGAAGGTCGAACGGTTGTTGGAGACATGCGATCGCTGGAACCTGTCGATCAGTGCTGTGAAGAGTTTTTGGGGCATGTCCAAGGTCGCCTATTTGGGTCATATGGTGTTGATCAGTCGGCTGGAGGCCAATCCCAAGGATCTGGAGTCACTGAGCAACCTCCCGTTTCCCAGATCACTGAAGGCAATGCAATCCTTCCTAGGGAGCTTAAATTTCTACAGCCACTTCATTGAAGACTTCGCGATTTACGCGGCCGTGCTGTACGAGCTCCGGGAAGTCGACTCCCATATGTTGCGCGAAGTAGATCGGGCAACTTTACGGGAAGGCGGCGACTCTGATCTGCCCGCAGATTTTCCGCAGGTGGAGGCAGAGGATCACATGAAGCGTGCAATGGTTGCTTTCGGTATGCTGAAGGCCCCTGTCTATGTACACCACGGTGGTACGTACTACTGTACCCACAGATGGCGACGGCAGCGATTCTCAGACACTTCGATCCGGAAAAAATGCTGATCGTCATTGTGTACGCTAGTAAGTGGGCCATTTCTGACACTCTAGTGCAAGAACATGATGGTGTGTACCATCCGGTCACTTTTACGAGCCGGACGTTGAAGTCGAACGAAGTTAACTATGGGATCGTCGAAAAGAAAGTTCTGGCTTTACTAAGGATTTTGGATGTGTGCTACAACCTACTGGTCGGCCGATCTGTAAAGGTTCTTTCGAGAAAGTCTACATTGGCCTGGCTGTTATCAGCTAATGGGGTGGACGGTCGGCTCGGCAGATGGTCAGCGATCTTGTCGCAGTGGTCTCTCGAGGTCGTCAAGTGCACCAAGGGAGAGGAGGAGATATTGGGCACATAGTCTGCCAGTATCAACCCTCGGTCTGAAGTGGATGAGGCTCTGATGGCGATTGCCCAAGGAAGTAACCTCGACAGTCAATCTCGCTGCCACAACCGATCGTCGATCGGGATGAGGAACTCCTGGTCTTGATTTTCGACGGATCGGCTAGCGTGAAGAAGAAGGACGGCGCCTATAGTGCCATACTGTGGAAGTTACCACAATGGTCTATAGTAGCAGCCGCCGCCGATTTCACGCCTGACATAACGGTCAACGAGGCGGAATATCGGGGACTCCTTCTATGTCTTGATCTGCTGTCATCACAAAAGAAAGGGCGGATCATCATATGTGGTGACTCCAACCTAGTGATAAGGCAGAACACCGGGGAGATCGACTGTAACGCGCCACGGCTGAAGTTGCTGAATGATAGGGTGATGAATGCACTGAAAGACTATCCCAACCACGAGCTTTTGCACGTGAAACGGGATTGAAACAGAAGCGCCGATCACCTGGCGACCCAAGCTATGCGGGACCTGATCGGGGCGACAATCACCGAGGAGGCCGTTCTACATGAAATTATGAACATAAACAGGCTCCCGGAGTTGATCAAGCCCAAGGACAGCCCTGATCAGGTGCATGTGGTGGCGGCGACTAGATTGCGAACTCGGAAGTCTCGCCGATCGTTCCCAAAGGAAAGGCTGAGTGAGTACGTTGTGCAACAGCTAAGAGCGGAACGGATCCTCAAGGCTCAGGACGAAGAAGAGTGGATCGTCAACTTGAAAGCCTATCTGCGCGGTAAACTGTCCAGGTTAACAAATAATCAGGCGAAATAGTTTACCAAGATCGCGGACAGTTACGATGTGGACGACAATGGATTGCTGTATTACTGCCGTGACATTGACCAAGACAGTGCCAATCGAGATCGACTAGCGAAACTGGTGATACCTGAGTTGCTACAGCCGGATTCCCTTCATCACTACCATGTGAGTCTAGAAGGGGGACATCAAGGCATAGGCAGGACATACCACAAGATCAGGACCCACTTTCACTGTAGAGTACTTTTTCGGAGCGTGCAGAAATATGTGGGCTGTTGCATAGATTGCGAGATCGGAAAGGGCAGACCGATAATCAAGGGCCGATCGCCCGGAAATATCGAGGTTACCTACCCTTTCCAGGTGATAGCGATGGTCCACATACCGTCACTGCCCAGATCGACACGCGGCAACACTGAGCTGCTGATCTGGGTCGACCTATTTACCGGTCTGGTGATCGAAAAGGCTAGTGCATCCTGATCTGCGGAGCAGATCGCCCAGAGTTACGAAGAATGCGTGTTTAGAAGGTTCGGCGCCAGCGAAGTTATCAGACACGATCGGGAACCCGGTTTTATGGCCGAGGTGTTTCGGTCGTTCAATAACATGCTAGTCCAGAAACAGAGTGCGACAATGACATATCGTCCGAAAGCGAAAGGATCGGCTGAACGCATGGTTCAGACAATAACAAGGTCAATAAAGATGTATGTGGCCGACCCAGACCAACGTGACTGAGATGAGTATCCAGAAAGACTGGTATTCGCACTCAACTCTTCAACCGATCGGGTCCGAGGAGAGACGCCTTTCTATCTGGCGTATGGATGGGACCCTCGATCGACACTTGAAGCGGCGATACCGATCGGCTGCACTCCGACCCGTGATCGCGATGCCCGCCGTTGGCGTATGCAGGTCCAGAAGCACTATCAACATGTGAAGGAAGTCGTCAACGAAAAGTTGCGTCAGGCCACACAAGATCGAGCAGATCAAAATAACGACCAGGTCCGACCTCACGGTATTGAACCAGGGGAGAGTATCTGGTTATACCTCGATCGGGTCAAGGAAGGTTATGCAAGGAAGTTTGCTCATATGTGGCATGGTCCTTTCCGTGTAGCATAGCTGATCGGTGAGCATGCTGCCCGTCTGATCACGAGCGGCACGGATTATAAAGTTTTTCCGATCGTGCATGTGTCCAAATTGAAGCTGGTCAGAGAGTTCCCCGACCCCGTCGGCCCCAAACACCCTGTCTTGTGGATGAAGCGGAGAGATTCGATTTTGATGAATCTCTGCTGCCGGAGGACAGTTGGGAAAGGCCATTGGAGGAGGACGAATTCGAGGTGGAAAAGGTGTTGGATGTCCGATCGGTCAAGAAGACGCGTTTCGGTCGCACCCTCCGAGAATATTTGGTCCGCTGGAAGGATCATGACGAAGCAACTTGGATCGACGAACTCGATCTAATTTGTGGAGCACTGCTACGAGAGTTCGAGCGAGAACGAGTCAGTCGGAATCGCTTCGCAGTGATGCAGACTCATGAAGATGAAGATCAAGACACGCAGTAGCACCGATCAGTATATCGATCGGTGTGAATATGTGTAAGGTCTGAATTATTGTGAATTAGTGTGATGAACTGTGATGAACTGGAGTAGTAGAGTGACGAACGTGGTGGTAATTTTCGAGATGTGGATGGAAACTGTGTATGATAACGTGTTGGTGCAAGTTTGGAGAAAGTGATGAAATTTGGTCAAGTGATTGGACGATCAGGAATTTGAAAAGAATGATGACATGTATTATGGATTATCTGGTCAGCTATCTGACGCATCAAGAGTCGCAATCACCCCACAAACGAAAGATAGTCAGCGCCGGATGGTATCCGATCTGGTTCTGGTGCTGATTGCGCCAGGGCTCCTTCCTATCGATCTGGACCAAAGCGTCATTCAGGTCTGTGACCGGCTCGTCACAATGGAGACCAGGATACCAGACGCCGGCGTCAGCTAATACCCCGGCTTTGTCAACCTGACGCTTGGCCATATGGAGAACCAGAGAATATAAGAAGATGTCGATGTCGCATTCGCGGGCAAGCATCCCTCCCAGAACGAACTGACATAGGGTCTGCCAGGCCTCGCCCGACCAACGCCGGCGCCTCTTTCGGTTTTTCTGGAACGAAATCAGGCCTTGACATGTTGCGCTAGACCAAGAGGAAGCACTAGATAGTGCGTAGACTCCCAGATCGCTTGGATGTAGGTTTTCATTGAAAGGCTTCACTCGACCTAAGAACGAGTCGATCCACGCAGTCGACGCAAACATGGACCCCAGCTTGGGGCAGACGAACACTTTCCATGGATCATCTGCGTACAGACGGGCGATTATTGGTGCTGTGACCAGGTCCGCCCTCTATGCAGAAGCGACAGGAGCCTTTGAAGCTGGAGGAAAAAGCCAGGAGTCTGGACGCGACAGAGACCGGACTAGTATCGGCTTGGTCGGGGCTGATCGGTGCAAGCTACCGATCTGCTTCGATGTCCATGGCAAAGTGGCATCTGAAGTCAACGTCGGAAGGGGTCGATCTCCGATCAACACTCCTTTCAATCGGTCGTGATGGTGCAGCCCAGATGTGCCGGGCTGGAAGGAAGGCGCCGATCCGGTCAACTCACGCGTTCGTGCAACACCATCCCTTGGGAGCTGATCACCTGATCAGCCCCCGATGCAGACTTCTCTGGAACAGGACCTCGGCGTCGATCTGATTGGGACTTGGACAAAGCGGTGAGCATGAACTCAGAATCTCCCGATCCGTTTCCCGAGTCCTCTCCGGAGGAGATCTCTATATGCTTGGTGTGAGCGGCGCGGGGGCGTAAGGGACCATGAGATTTGACGGTGTTCGACGTATTATCTGCGTCCGATCTTTGGCTCGGAAGAAGCGCCTGCATCTTAGCTTTCTTTTGGGGCGCCGCTTGCTTCTCATCGAGTTCGGAATCGCGCTCTAAGCCCCGCGCCCTTGAGCCCTTCGACGCGTCCTTACGCTTCTTGGAAGTTTTTGGAATCTTGGAGTGTTTACTTTTATCCAATGAGTGGCGTCGTTTCCGATCTTGGCGCAGATCGATCAGAGCGGCCGATGCAGATCGGTCAACGCTAGATCCTGCAGCCGGACGCCGGTACAACAAGTCGGTCAACTGTTGGTGGCACCGATATACGGCCGCCCAACAACGGTTTGACTCCTGGTTCCAGGCGTCCGATCGGCTCTGGAAGGACTCGACCTTCCCGATCTGGTCCTCGACCACGACCTGCAACTCGCCGATCTGCCTCTCCAGGTCATCATGTTGGGTGCGGAGTAAATTCCGATCGGACTGATCCTCCAACCTCTGCCGGTTGAACAACGCGAGCTGATCCCGGAGGTGTGACCTGTAGGCCTCCAAACGAGACAGATCATGCCGTGCGCCGATCAGACCGTCCAAGATCGGTCGGAGCTGATCGCAGTGGTCATGCGACTGCCGATCAGCCGCGTGTAAAGCGTCAAACGCTTTGGCGATGTCGGTGGGCAGCCGATCTGCACGCGAAGGAAGGTTAGAGCAGATCCAAGACGAAAAACAGACCGATCATCTTACCTCGCGTTGTTTGTTGGGCGATCTGGGCCCGGAGATGCGCGTTCTCGGCGATCACCTCCTGCAATTTCGCGTACATGAGGATCAAGGTATCCACTTGATTCCGCAGTGGCAAGAATGACGTATTCTTAACGTCCAACTCCGACTGAAGCTCCCGGACTGTCTTCCGGAGCTGATCGACCCCGATCTGATGTTCATCCGGTGTGTCGGAATCTGGAGTGTAGCGAGGGCTGTCAGATCGGGCCGATCGGGGAGGTGAATTGACATGGGGCGATTGGGAACACAGGGCACCTGCAGCAACGAGCGTCAAGAGAGGTTACAAAATGATCAGGTGCACAAGGACAAATACCTGGCGAAGGCGGATTCGAAGATCTGTCCATCGGTGAGGAAGTCTGCTACTGTGAAGATCTGGGATGTCAACTGGTGGTGAAATCGGGTCGCTACAGTTATGCGGCTGCGACCATACTCAGGGGCGGCTGTGGTGAAGTGGATTCAAGAATTTTAGTCACTTTGTGTCAGCAGCACGCCGATCAGCTTATAAGCGATCGGATTGGTGGAAAACAAGGAGTCTTTTAAGCCTATCATGTGCAAGAAGTGTCAAGAACGGGGATTTTGGTAGGTCACATGATATTGCGTGTACTTTACATATTTCATGTTTGTACATATTGGGGACCGTAGGTAGATAGGATTGGTAAGTTTTGGTTTTTCCTTCTAAGAGTCTTTTGGGTTTTCCGTCTTTCTTGGTTGTTAACACCTCAAGGAAGTCGTTCGCATCTTTGCACAGTACATCAGTCGCCTCCGCACGCCGCGTATTGTTTGGGAGCAGAGGGTCGATTAATCCCCTTTAGCTCATTATACCCGGCCGGGACGCGTTACAGACGCACTTGGCCCGCCGGAAGTCCCTCGACGGGAGTACGCATTGGTCGGCTTTGCAATCCCAAGTTACACACTTTTGGAACGTGTAACCAAGGTTTTTTTGGATTATTACGTGGAGATATCGTTTGTGGAGTTTGTAACGTTCTCTTAGGATCTACACATTGGAATATTGGCCTTTTCTTCTCACATTGGTTGGGCTCTACGATCGATTAAGAGATTTGCCCTTTGGAGTATACTTACTTTAAGTGTAACCGGTTGCCCATACCCAGGGTGAAGAGTTCCGCCCAGGGTACACCACCCAGCATGGTCTCGCATCTAAGACCCGAATCGATTTACAGTGACGATCTACCAAGTGTGTAACCAGCCCATTCCATTGGGTACACAAGGTGAGATGGAGACGCGAAAAATCGGACCAGGCTTCCTATGCTGATGATCAGCCGTCTGCTAGCAGCAGACGATCAGATAGGATCGTAGGCGAAGCGGGTACCCCCCCCCCCCGTCAGTTGGAAGGCTGGGCACGATGGTGGTTAAGTTCTAGACAGTTCGGTGTTCGATTTTGAACTTGACTCCACCACCGTCTTACTCGGGGCCAAGATTTCCCTTAGTTTACTGGTTAGAATTAACTAACGCCTTGAAACAAGGCTTCCCTTAGAAAGGGAGTAGCTAAGGGCGGTATTCCCTTTCACTACTCCACTTACTGCGCGCGCGACCGGTCGAGGTCGTGCGCCTAGCACTCTTAGTGTGATTTGTAAAGTGAATGTATATTTAACATGTAATTAGCCTAATTAAATTAAACTAATGTAAACTATATGTAATACTAAGTAAAACTTACTCAATTCGTACCTAGCCGAAATGTAATGTACACCACCTGTGTACCAACACGTGGCAGGCTGCCACGCCTCCACCAAGGGCTCCTGCCCTGATTGGTTAAAAAAACCAATAGGTCCAAACCTTTCGGACCGGTCAATACTGACCTCAACGGTAGTGTACCTATGTACACAACATACCCAAATGTAACCAAATATAACAATGTTGGAAACGGCTCGGCTGAAGCCGGTTCAGCCGTGGCTCGAGCCGAGCCGAGTACCTGAGCCGAGACGATGGCTAGGCTGCGGTTGGCTTGGCTTGCTCCCGAAGCCAAGCCGGTCAAGCCGTAGCTTGAGCCGTTTCCAAATATTTTCTCTTGTATGAATATTTTCTGAATTTCTAGGATACAAGAGTATGTTCTTGCTATTTTGGTAAAACAGATTAAATTCAGAAGACTCTGACTATGATATATATATATGCACATGGATTTTGTGTCACACTTTGATGCATATCAAAAATTTCTACCCAAGTGATGAGATTCGGAGGATGACGTGATGGGCGGAGTGGAGAATTTCCTCGAAACTTCTAGATATATTTGCATGTGTGTAAAACGGCAGCCCGTCCGCTGCATCTTCCTGTACTGTAAGCATTAATACATGCATTATCTCTCTATTCTGTCCTTACGATACATATCACCAACTTTCAATACAATAAGTATACTCAAGCCGTGACTAAGTGGCTGGCTTGAGCCGAGCCACTTGGAGCCGAAGCCGAGTCACATTTCATGGCTCCGAGCCGAAGACAAGCCGAGCCTAGCCGAGCCGTTTTCAACACTAAAATATAACCCTGTTACACAGGGACCCCAGGTGAGGCATCGCACGGACACTAGCAGGCCGAATTGAATGACCTGTGCCGAGGGAAATGTGGTGGAGTCAAGTTCAAAATCGAACACCGTAGTGTCGAGAACCTGACGAACATCGTGCCCGGTCGTCCAACGTACGGGGGGTGTACCCCGCGAACCTTCGCTTATGATCCGATCTGATCGTCCGCTGCTATCAGACGACCGGTCATCGGCATAGGACGCCTGGTCCGATTTTCGCGTCTCCATCTAACCTTGTGTACCCAATGGAATGGGCTGGTAACACACTCGGTGGATCGGTGCTGTAAATCGATTTGTGGTCTAAATGTGGAAGACCGTGATGGGTAGTGTACCCTGGGCGGAACTCTTCACCCTGGGTACGGACAGACCAGTTATACGCCAAGTAAATATAATTAAAAGGGCAGATCGCTCAATCGATCGTAGAGGCCAACCGTAACGCGGTTACATTCGAGTTACATTTAATGTCGGTGTACATGTGTACACTACGGTTGAGGTCAGTATTGACCGGTTTGAAAGGGTTTGAACCATTGGTTATTTTAACCAATCAGGGCAGGAGCTCTTAGGGGGTGGCGCGTCAGCCATCCACGTGTCGGTACACAGGTGTGTACACTACATTTTAGCTAGGTACGAATTTGGTATGTTCTACTTAGTATTACATATAGTTTACTTTAGTTTAAATTAATTTAGACTAATTACATATTACATATATATTCAGTTTACATTTCACTCTATCGTACAGACGCGCAACCTCGACCGGTCGCGCGTGTACTGAGTGTCGTAGTGTAAAGGGAGCCCTCCCTTTACCTACACCCTTAGTAAGGGAACACAGCCGTTAAGGCTAAGAAGTAAACCAACCCGTGAATCTTGGCCCCGAGTAGGAGAGCTCTCTCCTACTAAGCCCTTTATAAGGTCGTATCGGCTAAGTAGCGGCAGACGCCGCTTTAAGGAAAATCCTTCCTCTGTGCGCTAGCCGCACCGTGCGTATGCGCACCGGCTACATCTGGTATCACTTGTAGTCAATACAACACCTGTGTTGGTAGACTAAGGAATCCTCGGCAAGGGATGGATCAGGACGATTGGGATGGTTTGACCCTCGTCCAGCAGGAGGCCTTTAAAAGGCTGTTACCCTTACTGGGTGAAAAGGGTATGCAACTCCTAGTGGAGCAGGGCCTTGAGGCCGTAAAGGCAAGGGTTAATGCCCTCATCGCTCATGAGGTGAATTTTGGTGGAGGCCGTTCCACTGGGGTGCGCCCTCCATTATCGTTCAAAATAAAGGAGTTCACTGGGGAGAAGGGTGGCAACCTTTACGTGTGGTTGCGAGAGGTCGAAACAGCCTTCGTCACAGCGAATGGGATCGCTGATCACTTGCAAGTGGGACTTGCATTGACCCATCTTACGGGCAAAGCCCGTACATGGGCGTTTACGTGTCCGGACTCGGTCACGAGCGTGTTCCCGACCTGGGAAGTCCTTAAGCAAAAGCTTATGGACATGTTCGCCACACCTGATCTTGTTTTCCAGAACCAGTTTGCGTTTTTGAGGTGCCGTCAGGGCACTAGGGACTTGGAAACGTATGTCCAAGAACTGAAGACCCTGTTGACAGGGATGTACGCGAAAACGTATTCGGACGATGTGTCCATTCCCGTCTTCATGGGTGGACTGGGAGAAGGGCCAGCACGTTCCGAATTGTTCCGATGCCGACCCTAATCCCTGGGGGAGGCGTTCAAGATGGCGTTTAACGCCGAGAGGAACTTCCGTTCCTCTAAGGTGGGTCCCGAACCCATGGACCTGAGTCAGGTCGAAGCGGAGGAGAACCTCCCGCTAAGAGTCACTCTGACTCTTTTTCGCAGAGCTTCGAGGCAGAGCTCTTAGCTATGTTGCAGCGACATGGGCCGCTGAGATGATTCCTGTATGTAAGCACGGATCATCTGCGGAACAGATGTCCGAAAAATCCCCAGCGAGACACTCGCTACAAGGGACCAAGGGTGGGTAAAAAGCCCTTGCCCAAGCCGTCGGGAAACGACGGCTCCCAGTAGGTGCGGGGCGCCCTACTGGGGGGACCCCTCAGTGCTGTTAAGCCCCAGGGTAGGGGACGTCAGCACAAAGACCCGAGGGAAACGGTGCTTTCTTGCACCGAGTTGGTGTACCAGCCAGGTTTGCTGGTAGTCCTTGCGGACGTGAAAGGCTTTGATAAGCCTTGGAGAGTCTTGATAGACTCTGGAGCATCTGACAATTATGTCAGACGGGCTTCTGTGGAGAAGAGTCGGCTGTATGCCGAGGCCCTAGAGGCACGTTCTCGTGACGTTGTCACAGTCCGTCTTGTGACGGGTGTACAGGTTTCTGTATCCAAGGTCTCGATTGACCGTAAGCTGAAGTTTGCGGACTTCGATAACTCCGAAAGTTGCCTAGTCCTGGATTTGGACTCGAGGTATGACCTCATTCTGGGCGTGAAGTGGCCGGAACGCCACGAGCCATGGATAGACTTGAAGTCTAAGTCCATTGGCTCAACGCACCCGCGGTCGGGTGAATCATTGGCGAGTCATGAACCCACCTTTGCTAGATCGCAAAAGCGATTCTGGCCTGAGATGCCAGAGATTGGGATGTATGAAATGATCATTCCCAATGGCGTTAAGGAAGAGTTCCTTAACGAGGGGGATTCGGCGGTTAATCCCCACGCCGTTAACGGCGAGACTGGTGATTCGCCACTGAAGAGGTGGATTCCTCTGAGGCGACTCCAGTGGTAGGGGTAGAGACCTGTGGTTAAGCGCGAGGCGCTTCCAAGCGAATCGACCCGAAGTTCGTCTCTTTCGCACGTCGGAAATGATTCCGACCACGCCTTATTAGGTGCGACCGGCGAGTCACCGGTGGTAGAGGTAGAGACCTCTGTGGATAGGCGCGATGCGCTTCCAATAGATGGGGCAATTGACTCCCCCAATCTGGGTCCCGGGATGAGTCCTGAGGCCAGTACTCAGCAGTCCTATCGGATGCTGAATAGTGTGACAGGTATTGTCACAGAAGGCGTAAGCCTTGAACGGTTGCCTGGGGTAGGCGAACTGTTGTCGTTGGAGGAGATGTCCTTCAACGAGTTTGAAACTGCTTTGAAAGCAGATGAAATCGACGAGGTTGTCGTATTACGTCCGGAAGAGGAGTTGAACTCCTCATCCACGATGGACGGGTCAGTTTTGGTGCAAACCAAACAGGCATTGAATGCCCGAAGCGGCCTCAAGATCCGCAAGGATCCTGAGGACCCTTACCATTCCTTACTAACGGAATTCGGAGATATCATTAGTGACAACCCGCCGATGGGGTTACCACCGTATCGGGGAGTCCGAAATGAAATTGATTTGGTTCCTGGAACCAGATACTGCGTCACTAGGCAGTGGCCTCTCCCCAAGGAGCAATGCGTCGTTATCGACGTATTCTTCAAGGGTAACGAAGAGGCAGGGATGGTACGGGAGAGTAAATCTCCCTATTCATCACCTACTTTTTGTGTTCGTAAACCTAACGGGAAGTAGCACATTGTGCATGCGTACAACAAGCTGAATGCAGCTACCGTACCCATGCAAACTCCGATTCCTCGGAAGGATGTCTTCCAGAACAATATTGCGGGCTGTACTGTGTACAGTGCCTTAGATTTGGTGGACGGGTATTATCAGGTGCTCATGCGAGCACCCGATATTCCGCTTACAGCGTTCGGACACGCCTAGTGGCATGCTGTGGGAGTGGCTAGTTATGCCACAGGGGATTTCGAATGCTCCATCGACTTTTAATCGCTTGGTGACTCAACTCTTCCGCCCTCATAGAAAGTACGCTCAGACGTACTTCGACGATATATTCGTTCATAGTCGCGCGGAAGGCGACTCGTCTGGTGTTCAGACGAACCTGATACACCTTCGAGCGGTGCTCGAACGTATTTCGGAGCATAATTTATATGCGAACGCATCCAAATGTATCGTTGGTGCTGAGGAATTCCTTTCCTCGGATGCTTCATCGGTAAGAATGGAGTGCGGGCGGATCCCGCGAAGGTGAAAGCCGTTGAGGAGTGGCCTTCGCCTGTAAATCTTAGAGATTTACGGAATTGGGTTGGATTAGCCAATTATCTCCACAAATACAGCGAGAACTACGCTGAAATGGCGAAGCCATTGACAGACCTTCTTAAGAAGGATGTTGATTGGTGTTGGGAAACCGAACACCAAAACGCTTTTGAAGCGGTTAAGGGGAGCTTGTTGAAAGATCCCGTTCTTGCTCTCCAATATCCTGGGAAGCGATTTAGTGTCGTCTGCGACGCCTCCGATTTCGCAATCGGATGTGATTTTTTACAAGCAGACGATGCAGGAAGGGAACGCGTAATTTCGTTTGAGTCGAGGCAGCTTAAAGATGCGGAACGGAATTATCCCGTTCATGACAAGGAGATACTTTCAATGAAGTATGCTCTTGTCAAATTTAGGGTTCACCTACTCGGCTCAAATACGTTCGTGGTTTATACTGACCACGCGTCCTTACTGACAGCGACAAAGTCGCCTCATCTCTCGCAACGAATGGCCCGTTGGCTCTCCTTCTTTGCAGAGTACAACTTTGAGGTTAATTATAAACCTGGCAAGCAGAAAGTGCTTGCAGATGCGTTGTCGCGTCGTCCCGATTACGAACTCGCTCACGCGACATTCGTCACCACATCTGTGGTGGATCTCATACGCCAGGCGTATGAGAAAGACCGACAATGTACGGCGCTTATCAGCGCGTTAGGTGAAAAGGGACTTGGCTCGTCTGAGCCAACACTGCCAAGTCGAGCTAAAGCTCGTTTACACCGTTACAGGTACTGTGACGGTTTGCTATATTATAGCAAGAGCGCGGAGGACACTCCGCGGGTGGTAGTTCCTCATGATGAGGAAATGAAGTATATAGTCCTTTTTGAGGCACATGACTCCCCTACCGGGGCTCATTTAGGTCGAGATAAGACCTACAGCGCTTTAAGCGCTTTGCATTGGTGGACCAACATGTATAGTGGGTCGGTGTGTATATACGCACCTGTGAAACGTGTCAGAGGGTCAAACCCTCTGCAGAGTCAGCTGCGCCTTTGGCGAGCTTATCCGTTCCTACGGAGTGTTGGAAATCCATTAGCATGGATTTTATCTTCGGTTTTCGAAGGATAAGGCCGGTAACACCGGCATATTGGTCTTTGTAGACCATTTAAGCAAGATGGCTCACCTGGAGGCGGTGCCAGAGTCCATTGATGAACAAGGAACAGCAAAAGTGTTCCTAGACCGTGTCGTTCGACAGCATGGTCTACCGGACTCCGTTGTATCAGATTGGGATCCCCGTTTTACGGGACAGTTTGGGGGCAAGCTGTTTAAGGTGCTAGGCGCCAAGCTCCATGTCCTCATGTCCACTGCGGATCCTCCGCAGACGGACGGTCAGACGGAACGCGTTAATCGCGTTGTGGAGGATATTCTACGGAGTTTATGTCCGGATTCTCCAAATAGTTGGAGTTAGATGCTTCCTATGGCCGAATTGGCTATAAACAATTCGGCCCATGCATCTACGGGGTTTACCCTGTTTTACGTGAACGGATTAGTGAATCCGAGGGTTCCGTTAACGCCGCGTGTGTGTGGCCCAGGGCTTAAGGGGGGAGGATTCCCTGATATAAGCCATGTATCTGTGCGAAAGCACATCGATAAGTTCTTATCGACGCGCCTTAGTGTCTTCCGACACGTCTGCGATGCCATGGCGGAAAGCTAAGACTAGCAGAAGGAGCAGGCTGCCGCAAGGGGCGGCGCAACGAAAAGGTGTACAAAGTAGGAGAAATTGTTTTATTAAACGCTAAGAATCTTCCTACACATGCATTTTCCAACGTGTTACGGAACAAACTGCGCCCCAGGTTTGTGGGGTCTTTCAAGGTGCTAGCCCGAAAGGGCCTGGTGTATACCTTGGATATCCCGAAGGCGATGCGAACGCATCTAAACTTCTATGTGGGTATGCTTAAGCCATAACAGAACCCGGAGTCGGGTCCCCTCTTGGAGGAGGATGAGAAGCCGGATAGCCGAAAGACACAACAGGTCAAAATAGTGCCGACAGGGTCGAAATGCAACCATGAAACTCCGCAACGACGGACTCAAGAGAGGCAAGCCGCTTCTCGATGCGTTCATTCGCACTCCCCTCGTTGCGGAGTCCCTCCTGGACATCCTGGATGCGACGGCTGTGTCGATCACAGCGCTCGTGGAACTCACGTCGCAATAGTGCGACCTCCTGCCCCAGTTCTCGATACGGCGGGTATTTCACATTACCATGTGGAGTGCCTGATGTCGCGACGCCATCATCGGGGTGAGACCCAATATCAGGTGAAGTGGAAAGGTTATCCACATTCACAGTTCGTGGGAGTCTGAGACTCCCCTGAGGCAGGATTGCCGTGACGTCGTTGACGCTTTCGAGCGGGAGAACCCCGCTGCGAGTCAACGACCAAAGGGGCGGAAGAATCCCCTTCACTACCAGTAGCTGGGAGTTTTCCTGAGGCAGATGCAGAGTTTGCATTGCTCTCCGGAACCACACCGAAGGCAGGAGCGCTAACAGGTTGCGTGCAATAAGGGGCAGGTAATTTCCCCAGAGCTTTGGCTTGGGCAAAAGCCAAGCGCAACGCCTCTCTATACGAACATCACGTTCGGAATAGCTGTTGTACAGCTCGTCAAATTTAGGGAGACGCTTCTCCCCTTCCGCCCAAGCGCGGAATGTCCGCTCTGCCTCCTCGATATCTTCGCCTCGTAGGAGAAAGAAGGGAACCTCGCGGAGGGTCTCAACGACGACACCCCGTGCCTGTTTCCTGAGGCGCGATCGGTACGAGTTGACAGTGAACTGCCTCGGTGTTAGCAGTTTTGCCCGGAGTTGTCTCCGGCGCTCGATTTCACGCGGCAGTACAGCAGCAGGGCCAGGGACATGGGAGACTAATCCCCTCTTCCCCTCGTTTTTAACCTTCTTTTGAGGGTCACGAGGACCCTTTCGTGCCGGTACGGCACTCGGGCATTCTTGAGCCGTGTCCGGCTCATCGTTGATGGTCGCCTTGGGCGACCCGGATGCATCATCCGCAGTTGGGAGAGGTGGCGCACGAGTTAGTGCATTTCCCCACGTGTGGGGAACGGATTGGACTGCCGACATCGCCGTTCTGCGTTGTCGGAGCGGTCAGCCTTTGGGGAAGATATCCCCAAGGGCATCCACCTCCGGGTTATCGGAATAGTTTCCATCCTCTTTCCGAGGGGAATATTCAGCACCACTAAAGGTGCTCATGTTAAGCCAGAAGTTCTGTCAGTTGGAGTTCTCCAACTATAATTGATTATTGCGTAAGCAATAATCTTGATGGGGGAGGATGTAACAGGGTTACATTTGGTTACATTTGGGTATGTTGTGTACATAAGTACACTACGGTTGAGGTAAGTATTGACCGGTACGAAAGGTTTGGACCCATTGGTTTTTTTAACCAATCAGGGCACGATCCCTTGGTGGGGCGTGGCAGCCTACCACGTGTTGGTACACAGGTGGCATACATTACATTTCGGCTAGGTATTAATTGAGTAAGTTCTACTTAGTATTACATATAGTTTACATTAGTTTAATTTAATTAGGCAAATTACATGTTAAATATACATTCACTTTACAAATCACACTAAGAGTGCTAGGCGCACGGCCTCGACCGGTCGCGCGCGCAGTAAGTGTAGTAGTGAAAGGGAATACGTTCCCTTAACTACTCCCTTTCTAATAGAAGACTTGTTTCAAGGCATTAGTTAATTCTAACCAGTAAACTAAGGGGGATCTTGGACCCGAGTAAGAGAGCAATCTCTTACTAAGCCCTTTTATAAGGGCGTATCGGCTAATTAGCGGCATATCGCCACTTTAGGAAAGTCTTCCTCTGTGCGCTAGCCGCACCGTGCGTATACGCACCTGCTACACCCTGGCCATCCTTTAGACAGTGTCGTAGGCCAGGTGACCCGAGCGCACGTGAAAATGGTGGAGACTACCGGCGTGCACGTCAGGGCCGACGTCTTCCAGCACACTGCCTACCACCATGCTCTCGAAATCCCTTGAAAATCATCGTATTTTTCAGCCTTCAATTTTGCAATGAAAACAGATCCGTGGGTCACCACATCGAACAATATTTCATTCCTTAACGTCACCCAAAGCTTTTGGCCGTCGTCGACAATGGCGTAGCCCTTTTCACGCAATCTGGCAAGTGATATCAAATTTTTGGCTACTTGCGGTACGAAGTATTCTTCGGTCAAGACAACGACCGTTTAACTTCCGTCGCACGTGCGCAACTTAAGCTTACCAAACTTGGTAGCTTTCAAGGTGCCGCCATTAAGAAGTGGGATGTGTCCCTAGGACCGCACTCTTTTGCATCTCTAACAAATTAGCGTTCGACACCAAGTGTATACTTGCTCCAAAGTCAATAATCTAGATATTTGCATTAGCATTATCACTTCCACATGCATTTACATCTGCATCTAATGTGGTATCCATGGTAGATAGCACGAAACGCCTTGATGACTTATAGCTTGCACTTCGATTCACCACTTGGTTGCTACTGTGTGGAGAAGCACATGGAAGATTTTGTGTTCAACTGTTGTGAACATGGACAGGCCATCCGGAGCAGAAGTGACGCAAGGTACAGGTACATGATGGTAAGAGACAGACGGATGATGTATCAGGTTGATTGGTCGATGATGCATATCAGGATGGGTAGAGTTGATTGGTCGATATTAGGTAATTGTTTGATTTTAGGATATAAGGATAAAAAAAGGTCTCTTTTTGCGTCCGATCAACACGATTATCGATTGGGACGGCGTGATAACTTCGCGTCTCCCTTTCATTGCATACGCATCTTACACGTCCCGGGCGGAAGCACGTAGTGCACGTTTTGGCCCACCGGCAGACGTAAAGTTACTGTGAACTCGTCCTCAACTCCGTCCGCTGTGTCAGCGGATCTTTTTTGGAAAGGCTACTGGGAGGGTGATCGACCAAGTGTTCTCACCTCTTCCACCATTGGTTTAAACCTATCCTCTAGAAGTTCGGCTGCTTTAGCGACCCTTGGGAACTCTAGGTGGAGTTTTGTAAAATCCGACGATCTGCACATAGAAAATGCAGATCGACCCCCTTCCTCTTAAGTTGTTAGGCTTAAGAGGCTCGACAATCAAGTTTTGAAGACTTCCACCACGTGATCAAGTACCCCTTCGCTGATTTCAACTAGATCGACACCGTCGATCTGCGATCATCGATATGCGATCTGCGATCTACAGATCCGCAATCTCGCCAATCCGCACAAGATCAACTGGTTCGATCTGCGATCATCGATCTGCGATCAATAGATCTGCAATCTCGCCAATTCACACTAGATCAAATGAGTCGATCTGCGATCTGCGATCTTCGACCCCCTTTTCCCCGGGATCTCGAATTTGCGATTTTCCATCAGATCTACACATGTTGATTTGCTACGAATTCCCTTGATCTGCAGCGGAATTGCACTGATCTGCGTCCCGAGTCAGCTGGAGTGCGACCTACGCCCAAAACCGTCAGGTACACAAGGTGATCAAGACATAGGCCTGTCACAGGACATCCGGAGGACCCCCTTCGTTAGTCGGTAGTCTGGGCACTGAGGGAAAGACTGTCCAAGCCTCAAAATTTGGCCAGCCGCTCCACCACAATGGTGCGCGTGCCCGGATCTCTGGGAGACTCGGGATATCACCGCGATTCCCTGCAAGATGGCGCTAACGCGGACGTGAAAACTGAAGCGGTAGCAGAAATGAAGATTAAAATGAAAAGGAGGAGGTGGTTGTGACGATGGAAGGCAGTTCGCCGTCGCCACTTCTGAAGAAGAAAGGAAATGCTGATCATCAGGACTTGGGGAGGTATCCTGATGACATAAAGATGGAAAAGCTTCGATAACCTCCTAAGGCTCCTTCGGGATCCCCCACGGATCACAACGCAAGTTGTGATCCGCCTTTTTCATATGTATATGATTATCTGGATTGGAAGCCGGTGGTGAAGTACTACAAGTCTGTCCAACCGAAGGCGTTGCTGAAGGAGCCTGGTTCGGAGAGAGACGAAAGTCGTTTAAGTATGGCGCCATCGGAATCCGATATGGTGAGGTCGTTTTAAATGAAGGAACTGGAAAATTTCTTATGGATGGATTCGATCATGAGCCTACTCGAGGTCACGATCAGAGGAAAGCTGAATGGACCATTCGATCAGCCAGTGACGGATGGGGAGGACAAGCTTTAGATGATGTTAGGGCTGACGCGCATGATCAAGTAAGTTGGTCTGACGACGGGCGCCTACGATGCTGGAGAAGTGTTCGATCCGGACCCTAAAGATGTTGCGACCGCTACCCAGCGGCTGTTTGATCTGTTGGTGCCTATAGTGGGTCGATCTACTAAGGTGGAACCCCTCGCTCTCCGCTGAAAATTGAAGGGGGGCCGTCGATCAACGCGACAGAACACACGGGATCATCCTGTTACGAATCTGCTCCTTCCGAGGTCGTTGTGTCTGAAGTGGATTAGAGCAGTGCCGGAAGCATAGAACCCAAGATTACCAGGATGATGATCTGCCAGAAGGATGAAGCCAAGTTTTCAGTTGTCAAGAAGGAACCTCAATCATTCAATGCAAAAATGATCAATCATCGCAAGACCCACGGCTGCAAAAAAAAATTTGATAAGGCTATGGGGCGGTTTTTGACTGAGGAAAGAAGCAAGGCGACATCAGAAGTGGTACGCACGAAAAGTCACCAGCCAAAGCCAGGAAGCGCTCCGACAGTCAAGGATGTTGAAATGGAGTCCGTGTATTCGCTCCGTGATCATCGTTCAAAGCCAGAAAGATCGGCGACGGTTGAGGATGTCGACATGGAATCGGTATATTCGTTCCATTATCACCAATACCGGCGTGATTATATCGATCCAGACGAGCTGATTACGCTGTCTCGACAAGCCACAGTTGCGTCAGCATACACTGGAATGCCTGATCAACAGCCGATTCCCAGGATTCGGATGTCTGCGATCAGTGATTTAAAAGATTTCTCAGGGAAGGAAGTGGATGAAAATCAAGCGCGGAATAGGATTAGTCGTCTTAAGTCAGCAATTATGCGTGATCAAGCCTCCGATCATGAGAAGTGTTTGATCATGGATGATCTGCTAAAAGGACCGGCGCGCAATTGGCATCGCCAGCTGGGCAGATCTACTCGTGCAAGCTGAAAAAGTCTCGTGGATGAGTTTGAAGCTCAGTACTGTGGAAGTGGCCAATCGGCATCTCGCCAATATTACTACACGAAGCAACGATCGGATGAAACTCCCATTGAGTACCTTCACCGGTTGAATGTTCCAGGAATTCGAGCCAAGTTGTCGATCAAGGACGGACCGCCTACGATCTTGCGTGAAATTGTGCAACATTTTCTCGTCACTTTGACCAAACGCAAATTCGCTGATCAACTATAACTTCTGTGTTTGGATAATGTTACGGATTTGGAAGAGACGCTACTGGCTTATGCACGCAATAAGTTATACCAACCTCAGGCGGCGGTAGGTGCTAGCCGCATCCGTCAGCAATTTGGCGATGATCGACACCTTCCCCCAGCGCGAAAGCCTAAAGCAGTGCGCGCGATCAAGATGATGTCTGGAAGTAAAGAATCAAGCTCCGATGACAGTGGAAGTGATGGTGATCAGCTTCGTTACATGGTTGCTGCTATGCGTGATCAATAAGTAACGCACGATCAACCTAGTGAGCCTCGATCTGGTAATCGAAGTGAACCAAGTGCAGTTGATCAAGGGTTAACGAAGAAGTGCATTCATTTTGGATCGATAAATCACGACAATTTACTTTGCTGAAGTGCCTTACCTGTCTGAAGTGTGGCAAGAAATGTCACCCGACTGATCACTGTTTGTATGTCTGCCGAGCATGTGGCGAAATTCATGATGCGAGAAAGTGCCCTATGGAGAAATTTTACAATCGCATTCGCCAGTGGTACAACCCTACCAAGCATGCCGGAATGTTGCCCAACGAATCCGAAGACATGTTAAACTAAGACGCTCACCAGGTTAGAATAGGGTACGAGAAGAGCATTCTGGTTTGTGTATTTTTGCATATGTGGATAAGAATAGGGTTGATCAAGCAGAAGAAAGAGATAACAAAAAATGTGATCAGCCTGATTTACCACGTTTGGCTATTTCCGTATTGATGAGTTTTCTCGGTCCCCGGTGATCATGGAGGTTGATCTAATTCCGGGGGAATCACGTGGATATTGGATGTACCACTCGCCCAAGAAATGGTTTAAACAATCCAAAGCGAGTGGTAAAATTAATAACGAACGTGCCACGTTGTTATTTGATTCTGGTGCCGAAGTGTCGATCATCGACTCAACCTTTGCTCGTAAGGTGGGTTGTCAGATCGACACGAGCCAAACACAATAATATGTTGGTATCGGAGAATGTGCATACCTCACAGAAGGGCGTACTAGAATCAAGGTGACGTTAGCGGGCTCTTTGGTTTGAGCTATTTGGTTTTTTACTTCCATGCATGGGTGGGAAAACTCGTTGGTCAAGATGTTATATTGGGAACGGATTTTATGATCCCAGCTGGTGTTAGATTGGAGGTCTCCCACGGCGCACTAAGTTTGCCTGATGAATTGATCATCCCATTGGAAGGGCGTCAGCGGTTGTATGGATCAAGTGGAAACTTTATGAAACTTGATCGGTATGAGCAGATCCGAGTAAGTCGATCTGCTGAGGTTCGGATTCGTGGTCAACGATCTCGGAAATTTTGGATTACTCGCGGAAATAATTGGGTCTCCAATGTGATTAGGGGCGTGGGTAATCTACGGTATTTGCGTATTACCAACGTTTCTGATCATCCGATCATCCTACAAGACGATAATATTTTAGGTATCTGGATGACCAAGGACGACGTGCCCGTCGCCCTGGATTTATTTCGGTGGGGTATAATCGTTATAAGGAGTGGCAGAATCTCGCGTATCAAGCTTCTAACGGTTCTGTGCATGACGATCAAGAAAGTGTCGATCAAGGTCCTTTGGTCGAGAAAAAGGAGTATCCTATTCCTCAAGGAATTTTGGTACGACCTGCGGACTCTATCACGGCATCTGTGGCATTAGTAACCGGATAATCACAGAAGGTGCAAGAAGTGCAAGAGAAGTGCGATCTAGAACCGAGTGTGAAGAGTCCGACACTTGATCATGAAGCTGAACGATCTGTTGTAAGAGATGAGCCTGATCAAGATATGCGTGATCACCCCGTCTCAGTCGATCATAGTGAATTTGGTGTGATTCCTACCGCTGATCAAGTGTGCTACCATGAAGGAGGAGATTTGTTCGTGGAAGAGTTGGAGAAACAGCTTGCCACGATGCCTGAGGTGTCAGCAAGTACCGAAGAAGTGATCAAGGGCGATCTGCAAATTGGTGATCCATTGATCAACACAGCAGAGGAAATTTATCAGCTTCGCGATATAATTTGGGCGAAGAAACATCTGTTGATGGGGAAAGGAAACGCGTTATCTCCTGCTTCACGCGGAGTTGTTTGTGATATTGACGTAGGTAATGCGCGCCCGATCGCTCAAAAGTGTCGGAAGGTCGTTCCACAATTTCGCGAGAAGTTATCAGCCTTGATCAGGGGGATTCTGGTAACGAAGATCATCCAACCATCTACTTCACCATGGGCATCACCTATAGTGATCATCATGAAGAAGAATGGTGTTGACATTCGATTATGTATCGATTATCGCGCGGTGAATCATCTCACGTGCTTGATGGTGTACACAATGCTCTGATCCCTGATCTGCTCGAAGATTTGGATAAAACGTTGTGGTTTTGCTCTTTGGATATGGCAAGCGGTTTTTTTTTGGGTCGTGTCTATGACCGATCGAGCACGTCAGATTTCGGCTTCTGTTATCCCGTTTGGATTGTTTGAATGGAATCGTATGCCCTTTGGCTTAAAGAATACTCCGCAGATCTACCAGCGGTTGATCGATAATTCATTGTATGGGTATCTCAAGGTTTAGGACGGTGTTGATCATGCCAAGTTAACTGATGTATTTTCTACGGGAGATCCCGATCAAGCACAAGACCGGTATGGGTTGCAAGGACGATCATATATCGATGATTTTTATCCCTGCACCTACATGGACAATCTTGTGTGATAAAGTGCAAAATCTATTGGAAAAGTGCGACCAGTGGAACTTGGCAATCATCGTGGCTAAATCATATGGGGGTGGAGTGAAGTTCCTTATTTAAGACATCATGTATCTAGCCGTGGTTTAGAAACAAATCCGAAGAATTTGGTTGATCCGATCGATTTATCTTTTCCTGTTACTTTGCGTGCTATGCAATCGTTTTTGGGGAGTCTGAATTACTACCGTCGATTTATTGAAGACTTCGCGATCTATTCTGCTGCACTCTATGAATTACGAGAAAAGGACTATCAAGAATTAAAGGGTAGATCATCGATCAATGAGAGTCCGGATCGCGAAGATGATCGATTGTTCAAGGCGCGAGTGGCATTCAGTATGCTGAAAGCGAAGATTGCTTCACTACCAACACTACGACATTTTGATCAAGCCAAAACGTCGGTGATCGTGGTCTATGCTAGCAAGTGGGCAGTGTCTGCCGCGCTAGTGCAAGAGCATGATCAAGTATAGTGCCCCATCGCATTTGGTAGCCGAACACTAAAGAGCGTTGAGTTGAATTATAGCCCCGTCGAAAAGGAATTGTTGGCTCTCCTTCGAATTCTGGACGTCTACTTTACGATGTTGGTCAGAAAGGTGATCACTGTCCTGTCACGTCGATCTACGTTGAAGTGGTTGTTAACATCCAACGGGATAGACGAACGATTGGGGAAATGGGCTGCGATCTTGTCACAATGGGACTTGGAGATCAAGAAATGTGTGCATGGAGAAGAGGAGGTACTAGGGGCGTTAGAAGCAAGTATCACCCCTCGCACCGAAATTTTTGAAGCCATGATCACGATCGCACCGAAAAATCAACCTCGGCAGATGATTTAAGTGCCACCTCCCACGGTTGAGAAAGGCGAAGATCTATACGTGATCAGTTTCGATGATCTGCTAATGTTAAGTGATGTGTTGATGCGTTTGGTGATATCGTGAGGAAATTGCAGGAGTGGAAGATCATGATCGCGGTTGCTGATCATGCACCTAACATCACGATGAATGAAGCCGAAAATCGTGGATTGCTTTTAAGTTTATATCTACTGTCGCTATATCCCAAAGGAAGGGTGATCGTGTGTGGAGACTCGAATTTGGTGATCAGGCAAATGTGTGTCGAAATAGAGTGCAAAGCACCGCGGCTACAAGTATTGCAGCAGCGTGCCTTGAAACTCCTTAGCAAATGGCCTGATCACGATCTGCTACACGTAAAAAGGTAGTGGAACAAGATTGCCGATCACATCACGGCCAAGCGGGATGGAACACGGTATGAAATTGTCGACGATCATCAACTGGACAATTAGATGATCTCAATAGATTGTCTGAGGTGATAACTTGGAAGGAATATCCCAATGTCCCGCAAGTGCTGGTGACGACGCGATCACGTCATCTTCGTCAAACGCGGCCGTCAACGTGGCCCGAAGTATCCATAGAAGGGATAAGGGCGGAACGTGTTAAAAAGGCGGAAGACGAAGAGAGGTGGATTTGTGATTTGCGATGTTACTTGCATGGTAACGTTTCACAATTGAGCATAGACGAGGTGAAAGATTGCGCGAAAATCGCCGACAACTATGATGAGGATTATCAAAGGTTATTGATCTACTGTGGAAATCTGGATAAAGGAAAAACAGGCTGTGATCAAGATGGTCGAGATGATCGACACTCTTTAATCAAGCTGGTTTTACCTGAGACCCTACATGCGGATTTCCTCCACGATTGTCATGTGAGTTTAGAAGGATGACATCAGGGTATAGGGCCTACATATCAGCGGATCAGGCGACATTTTCATTGGCGTGGTTTATTTCGCAGCGTGAAACAATTTGTTGGGCAATGCGTAGATTGTGAGACGGGAAAGGGCCAGCCTACAACCAAGGGTATGTCGCCGGCAAACATTAAAGCTACGTACCTATTTCAAGTGGCATCTATGGATCATATCCCGTCGTTGCCCCGATCAACTGATGAGCATACGGAACTGCTGATCTGGACTGATCTGTTCACGGGTATGGTGATCGCGAAAGCTGGATAATCTCGTACAGCTCAGAAAGTCACCGAAAATTACGAAGAGTGTGTATTTCGTCGATTTGGAGCTAGCGAGGTGATTAGGCATGATCGAGAACCCGGTTTTATGTCAGAAGTATTTCGTGCGTTCAACAAGATCGTGGGACAACGACAGAGTCCCACTATGGCGTATCGTCCACAAGAGAACGGCAAGGCGGAAAGAACGGTGCAAACAATCACAAGGGCGATCAAGATGTATGTATCTGACGTTGGTCAGAAGTATTGGAGCTGGTATGCAGAACGATTGGTATTTGCACTAAATTCGACCCCTGATCGGATACGTGGAGATACCCCATTTTACTTAGCATATTGGTGGCATCAGAAATCATCGTTGGAATTAACGCTGCAACTTGGTGGAATTCGGCGCAAAGATCTTGATGCTCGTCAGTGGATATATAGGCTGCAGAAAGACTACCGTTACGCCCGTGATCAAGTGAGTGCTCGATTGCACCAAGCCATGGCTGATAGAGCTGAAAAGCATAATGATCAAGTGTCACCGCACAAGAACGAAGCCGGATCGAGGGTTTAGTTATACCTCGATCGGGTGAAAGAAGGGTTCGCAAAGAAACTGGCGCATATGTGGCATGACTTTTCAGAGTTGATGAGGTGATCGGTGGTCATGCTGCATGATTGATTACGGCCGGCACCGACTATCGCATATTTCCAGTGGTATATCTATCCAAGTTGAAATTGGTCAAAGAATTCCCAGATGGACCTACTGCTGTGCTAGCAGCTGGGGTAGAAGATCGTTTTGATTTCGATGGAGATTTACTACCCGAAGCCAGCTAGGAAAGGAACCAAGAGCCGGATTAATTTGAAGTTGATCGTATCACCGATGTCCGATCTGGTTGAAAGTCTAGGTATGGCAGAACGTTACGCGAGTATCAAGTTTACTGGAAGGGTTACGATGAGCCATCATGGTAGACGAGGCAGATCTAAATTGTGATGCTCTGATCAAAGATTTCAAAAGGAAGATGATCAACCGACATCGGTTCGACGTGATGAAAATGGACGAAGAGTCCAATTAACGCATGATCGACGAATCGACTATTGAAATTGCGACTGACGAACCCTCCATTAGAGAAAATCGTTTGATGAAATCACGATTAATGGAGAAGTGGAGATTGACTTGAAGTGGTGAATGTACGATGGATATTGCGAGATATGGTAATGGAGCAACGACAGATGAGCCAATGGAAGATCAATTTATGTATATGCATGAAAAGTGACGAATCAACAATTGAGAATGGTGTGATAAAGAATGTTTATTGATTGAGGAAGAACTGATCAACCAGCTATCCTGATCCACAAAACTTACGGTGAAGGCGAGGGATGTTATGGCCGGGATCATCATCAAGGGAAAGGCGATACTGGATCCGCCAAGGTTCCTCGGCGTCAACTTTACGTTGCGCATCCTGCAAGGTCCGAGGTGGTGGATCTGATAGGTACCCTAGGTACCATGATCCACCATCAGCTGGAGTATACTTCAAGGGGAGGTTCCGGGCGCAGTGCGAGATCGACGGTTCCAGGAAAATGTCAAGATCACATACTCCGTCGATCATGCCCTGCAACACGAACTCCACTAGCTTCTTCCACAATGCTCCGGCACGACTCTTACGCTTCCGTCAGCTCTCGTAGTAATCATGGAAGAAGGTATCACGCTCCCTGAGGTCTCGATCTATCGGGAGATGATTAGTCGACTCCCAGATCGCTTGTGAATGATGATCGAGGAATGTCTGGTACCTTGCTCGAAGTCAGCACCAGCCGACCGAGCGGAAAGATATGGGTGGCAGCATATGTTTGGCGTCGTGCATACAGTAACTCCACTCCAGACCGGGTGATCAGGTGACTACACCACTGATCAGTCGCAGGGGCGTCCATAGGAACTGGAAACAACCATCCCACGGGGCGTGTCAAGTTATCGCAGATCACGCGTGCTGAGATGTTATCCAGATCGAAGCCGTTGAGTTGATCTGGGGTCCACGGCAAGATGTCCACATCTTGCGCACCATCAGGCACCAAGATCAGCGATATGGATGCACCCGTGCGAGGGTAGATAAACCCAGCAGAGTCTTGATCGAGCGAATCTTCACTCTCGAGCTCGCTGATTGCAGGGCTGGACAAATTCTCGTGCTGACCGATGGAGAAGTGTTACAACCGCCTTGATCATCATCCGGCTGATCGGGACTGGAAAGACCATACCCCATATCTTGGACTGACTGAATGGAAGAAACTCTAAACAGACGATCATCATCCGACGATCCATTTTCCTCTGGAATAGAAGGAACTCGACGTTGCCGCTTGGACAGAGGCGTATATCGTGATCGCCGAGCACGGTTCTTGAGCGAAGAAGTTGGCCGGATGAAGGCACTTTTAGATGAATCGCCCTAAAGATCAGCAGGCGAGCTTGCGGCCTGATCAGGATCTGCACAAGGGGCATCTGTACTCGGGTCGATCTGCATGTGTAACTCCGCACCTGCCAGAACGGATTGGACGTAAGAATGTTGTGATCGCAATTGCGTAGCTTCGTTCTGAGCGCGTTGAAACTCGTCGCGTAGTGTGACACGATCTGCTGATATCGACTGAAGATCACGTAACTGAGAAGATTGGTGACTGAGGCGGCGCAGTTCCGTCAAACCTTCCGCCTGCAACTTTGAATTCTGGGCACGTAGATTCTCCAGGTCGACATGCTGATCGATACCTCATCTAGGCGTACAGATAGCTCTTCAACCGGGGCTTTGGCAGCGACGAATTCATTCATCTTGACAAGATTAGCTTCACTGTCCGCCCGGATGCGATCTCGTTGGTCTTTACGCTTACTTGATTTAGAGGCCAGCTTGATCACATTCTCGGTTAAGTGCTTGGTTTCCAAGATGTCATGATCGCGCTCCTTATGTACCATTCCCAAGCGTTTTCGCAGTTGATCGATCGTCGCTCGATCTTGGATTGCCGTCGATCGTGCGATATTGATATTGGACTCGTAGAGCTACTCCTCAAGGCGCGAGATCTCCTGAGGTTGATGTTCGATGGTCTCCGCTTGGACTGATAACCGATATCGATCTTGATCATGACCATAATCTAGATCGCGGATCCGATCGTATTGCTCTAATATGGTTTCCTCGGCGGTCTTCAGTTGTTTTATCACTTTAGACTCAATGGACTAAGGCTTGTTGACAGTGTCAAAAATATGATCGCGTAAAGACGCATCCTTTTCGCAGAACCACTCGATCTGTTGCTCACGATCAGCGAGTTTTCTGGAAACGCGTGCTCTTGACCTCTGAAGAATCTTGACAGAGTCTTCAAACATCGACAGAGATTTTTTCAGCATGTCTATCTACTCTTGTTGCGTGCAGGCTTGGTTGATCATCGAGATCATATCGTCAGCCTAAATCGAACAAGGGATGATTTGGCGTCCATGATCGAAATCATGATCGACTTGTTGTAAATGTACTAATGGAAATTGATGATCATGACGGACATGATAGATGATGACCTGATGGGTGAGAGGGATGAACGACGGTTGGCAACGACCAGATCGAATCAGGCCCCAACCGCTGTACGGCTGGGATGAGGCTCAGGGGCATCTGTGCAGAAGCGCATAGAAGATTTTTGGCCAACTGACATGAACATGGAAGGGACATCCGGAGAAAAAGCGACGCAGGGTACAGGTACATGATGGTAAGCGACAGACGATGATATATCAGGATGATTGGTCGAGGATGCATATCAGGATGGGTAGAGTTGATTGATCGATATCAGGCATTTGGTTGATTATAGGATATAAGGATAAGAAAGTTCTCTTTTTGCGTCCGATCAACTAGATCATCGATTTGGACGGCGTGATAACTTCTCGCCCCCTTTTATTGCATACGCATCTTACACGTCCCGGGCGGGAGCACATAGTGCACGTTTTGGCCCACCGGCAGACGTAAAATTACTTTGAACTCGTCCTCAACTCCGTCCGCTGTGTCAGCGGATCTTTTTTGGAAAGGATACTGGGAGGGTGATCGACCAAGTGTTCTCACCTCTTCCACCATTGGTTTAAACCTATCCTCTAGAAGTTCGGCTGCTTTAAGCGCCCCTTGGGAACTCTAGGTGGATTTTTGTAAAATCCGATGATCTACAAATAGAAAGTGCAGATCGAACCCCTTACTCTTCAGTTTTTAGGCTTAAGAGGCTCGACGATCAAGTGGTGAAGACTTCCGACACGTGATCAAGTACCCCTTCTCTGATTTCCACTAGATCGACACCGTCTATCTACGATCATCGATCTGCGATCTGCAATCAACAGACCCGCAAACTTGCCGATTCGTACTAGATCAACTGGGTCGATCTGCGATCTGCGATCCGCGATCATCGATCTGCGATCTTCGACCCCCAGTTTCTTACCGGTATCTCGAATCTGCTATTTTCCACCAGATCTACACCTGTCGATCTGCTACGAATTCGCCTGATCTGCATCTGAATTGCACTGATCTACGTCCCCATCCACCTGGAGAGCAACCGACGCCCAAACCGTTGGGTACACAAGGTGAGCAAGACATAGGCCTGTCACAGGACACCGGAGGACCCCCTTCATTAGTCGGTAGTATGGGCACTGTGGGAACGACTATCCAAGCCTCAACATTTGGCCATCCGCTCCACCACAATTCCACTAAACCTAACGATATGGATGTCAGGAAACAAAACGGTATGAATAATGTTTTTTTGGGGTACTACTGAGTTGGTTGCAAACAAGAATGGAAACAAAAACGTTGAACTTGAAATACCAAGACGAAGATGCAAGTCTACTTCCTTTTTATACTGACAAACTCGACGATACCGATAGAGCAGTGTCATTTTCCGCGATTCAAAGCGCGGATCAACTAGCAGAATACTTGTTCAAAATTGCAGAGCGACGACCAATCCAGCTAAATGTAAATTGCCATGCGCGCAGTGACGAAGTACGCAATTTGCTGCTTCGAAGTTTTCACCTCTGGCCAGAAAGGAAGATATCACATTCTATTGAGCTATTTCAAAGCATAGTGTGACAGACTGGAAAACAATGTCAAGACCAGGTTCAGTTGTACATTCGTGAACTTCGAGGGAAGATGATGGCCGGTGCAAAAGCTTTGTTTTGGCTGGATGAATTTCATCCAATGCTTCATCCAGCGCCCATACCACGATAGGAAGTCCGGGAAAATCTGTTGATGTTATTGGAGGATTTCAAAAGTTTCGATGGACTCTATAAACAATTGATTATGAGAAATAACCGCATTTGGGACGTGGTGACCTTGCCTATCAATTTTGAACCGGCGTTTCTAGGTGGAAGGTTGACGCAGTTTGGTCACGAAGGTACTTGCAATGAGATGTTTCGGATGGTCACTGAGCAATATGCGTCATTTTGAAAGCGAAAAAAGCGCTCTAAAGGCTTTGGTTTATCCATCATCAAAATTGAAGCCGCTGGTGGTGAAAGTGGTGGCATTGGCAGCTCATTAGGCGGTGGAGCTGCAGGTGGATCCGCCGGTTGAGCTGCTGTTGAAGCTGCGGTTGGCCTCTCTGGTGGTGCAAGCGGTAGAATCGGTGCATCTGGCGCAACTCATGGAGGCATTGGTGGCGGTATTCGTTCTACTTAATGATTCAGAAAAAATAATATCATTTTTTGTTCATCACGGTGCCATAAAATCTGTATACTTTACGTATAGTACGGTGTCTACTTTAATGCCACAAAAAAATTAACGAAAAAACTGAATTACTAAGCTTAGATACATAACTGGTCATGTGTCGCACACCACTACTTATACGACTACGGTAAAAACGCACCCGCAAAAAACTGTCTTTCTTTGTGGTTTCAAAGTAAATGAAGTTATACTGTAGTATAAATGAAATTTCAATGAAGCAGTTCGTCGAAACGACGGGTACCATCCCCTAGTTTCTCATAACTAACATTGTGTACCCTTTAAAATATCAAAACCGTCCTCTCTATTAGAGCTCTGCCTCAACAATCGTGTAACGGGATTACATTTGGTTACATTGGTGTACGTAAGTACACAACGGTTAAGGTCAAGTATTGACCAGTCCGAAACGTTCGGACTTACTGGTTTTATTAACCAATAATGGCAAGAGCCCTTCGTGAAGTCGTGGCAGCATGCCACGTGTTAGTACACATGTGGTGGAACGGCTGATGAAAGTTTTTGACGCTTGATCAGGCGGTAACACGGCGCCCGGACTGCCGACTAACGAAGGGGGTCCTCCGGTTGTCCTTGACTTCTTGTGTTTCTGCTCACCTTGTGTACCCGACGGCTTAGGCGTGGGTCGCTCTCCAGGTGGCGGGGATGTAAACACGGCAATTCCTTGATGCAAGATTGGGGAACTTGTAATGAGTTGCTCGAGGTGCTGATCAGGCGTGATCAGGTATAATCGAGCTCAAATCAGGTGCGAACAGGCTTGATCACAGTGATCAGGTTTGGGCAGGCACCGAAAGTCGTTGATCAGCTGTAATCAGACTTGATCAGGCTTGATCAGGCACTAAAGGTAGTCGATCAGCTGAGATCAGACTTGACCAGGCTTGATCAGGCACTAAAAGTAGTTGATCAGCTGAGATCAGACTTGATCAGGTGCCAAAAGTCGCTCAGGTACAAGTTGGTGCGATCTGCGAGTTGTTGATCGCGGGTCACGAGTTGCAGAGTGTCGATCAGGTGTTTATCGGTGAAGGGGGTACTTGATCAGGAAGTGGAAGTCTTCACTGCCTGATCACGGAGCCTCTGGAGTCTTCAACAGCTAAAAGAACACCCAAGTATCTGTATTCCTTGCCTAGTCCTACGAGGGGGGGGGGATTTCACTTAATCCACCTAGAGTTCCCGTGGGGCGCTTATAGCAGCCGAACACTAGGGGCCAAACGCGAACCAAACGTGGAGAGGTGAGAGCACTGCTCAATCGCACTCCCAAAAAACAAAAACCTTTACGGTGTAGCCGCTGAAACAGCGGGAGGAGTTGCGGGGTGAGTTCTTGACATTCTACGTCTGCCGGTGGGCCGAAAATGCACCAGGTGCTCCCGCCCGGGACGTAGAGATGCGTAGAGGTAGGGGAGGCGCAAAGGTGCCGTACCTGCAGTGTCCAAAGGGGTTGAACGCAAAAGGATAACTTTATTATTGCTTAAATCCTAAGAACTACCAATTTCCTAATATCCACCAATCAGAACTACCCGTTCCAGCGTCCTCCGTCGACCAGTCGACCTGATTTGTCCGTCGTCCGTCGCTGTTCTTCGTTGTTCGCTGAGTACCTGTACGTAATCGTCCCATCTTCCTATGCCCTTTCTATGTCCCGACTATGTGCACCACTGTTGTACACGCAACTGTATACGCCGTGGTACCCACAATCGTATACGATTACGTACCCGATTTTTGTCCGTAATCGGGCGCCCTAAATTATGCCCTATAATAAGGCCCTATAATAAGGCCCGTTATTGGGCCCAATTATAACACGCTTTACGACAGCCTCCCCTGATCCTCGTTCCAGCCGTACAGCGGTTGGGGCGAGGGTTGATCATGCCGTTAGATATCGTGGATCATGTTACCTTTGGTCGGCTTGTCCACCATGACGTCATCGGCCAGGTGATAATAACTCATCAATCTGCCTGCCCCTTCTCCAGCCAATCAGGTCCCGTTCTGTCAGGCTGTTACCGTTAGTGGTACGTCCCTCGCGACTCAACTTTCGCCCTTCACCAACCGTGTCATCTGCGATCAAACTGTCTCGATCAGGCATTCCTTCATTTCCATCATGCAAGCGCTAACAGACATCACCCCGGCAAACACCACCGACACTCCTGCTCTGGATCGGTCCACAGCTGATCAGGCGATCGCTGCTATCAATCGGGCTTACTTTCTTAGTTTTCAAGAGGCTCTACACGCGCGTGATGATCAGATCGCCACGTTATCTGACTCGCTCGCGATGAGTGAAGACACTGTCACAATGCTTCGGCAGAAGCTCGCTCGTGCCAAACGCGCCGTGGTGGAGCGAGATGTTGCGATCAAGTGGGACGCCTTCAAACAGATCAATCCATTGCGTGATTTCGTCGACACCCCAGTCAATGATCTCCAGAACAAGTTGAAGACCATCGAAAGCGCTATGGACGATCAAGAAAAACTCATGGTCGATCAACGCGCACAGATCCGGGATCTGGAAGGCCGTCATGTCCGTTATAGGTATCTGCGATCGGTGCATGAAGACACCATCGCTGATCAAACGCGGGAGATGGGTCAACTTCAACAGCGCCTGCACAAGCTACAAGAAGAACACGATCGGGCTGCTTCTGGGAATCAGCGCTTGTTCGAACAGGTGCTCAGGCTCACCGCCGAGATCGATAGGCGCAAACGCCAGTATAATCGCCTCCAGAAGAAGAAGAAGTCCAATTGCATGAAGATGGACGAATACACCGCCATCATGGCCCAGACGCAGGAAATATCTGATCGGGTCGAGGGAGTGTCTGACCTCCAAGCTGAGCTGAGTGATTTACACACCGCATATTCTCAGCTAGAGAAGGAGCTTTGCACCGTGCAATGCCGCTTCGATCAAGTTTCCTTAGAACGCGACACGCTACGCAATCAACTGCAACAGGTTCAAGACGAAGTCATGCAGTTGCGCTCGTTTTACTCGGACCTTCAGTCCCAGTTGGCTGGTATGTCGTTGCGGATGCAAATCGCACCAGCTATCCGCACCCCTTCGGCGGGTTCTGATCAAGCTACACCGCCAGCTGGCCTTACTGCTCCTCCTGACGGATCGATCATCCGCGCCGTCCCTTTGCCTGAAAGGCGTACTCAGAGTTCTCTATCCTCCTCTTGGTTGAAGCGGACACGCCTCCTTTCTCCTATTTCGGAGGCAAAGACGGAAGACGATGACCCCCCAAGTCCTGATCAGGACGACGAAGGCGGATTTCCTGTCCCGATCGCTTCTATTCCTTCCACACCTACCATTAGCGAGTTCGGGAGCGAGGATCTACCTGATCAAGTCACTGCCGGGTCTCTTTTCCGCGTACGGGTGATTTCCGGACGTTGATCGCGGTATCTGATGTTGCCAGTGACGCCGACATCCTGCCGTGGACTCCGGATCAGCTTGGCGGGTTTGATCTGCGTAACGTCAAGGCCAAAGTGGTCTTTTACTACTTGACCAGCCCCTCCGGCTGATTCATGGTCCAGTCATTTAATCACCCAACCGGAAGTGGATATGCTATATTCTCAATGCCCTTGGGGCGTTTTCATGACCATGTTGCCGCCCCTTTCTTTTCGATCAGTCGGCTGCTTCTCCGACTTCGATACAAAGTATCGGTTGTTTCTCGAACATCACGCGCTGGCGATCTGGGAGTCGACACATTATCTCCCTATCGCGAAAGGCCTTCGCGAGACAGATGAATTCTTCCGGAGTTACTACAACAGTCGCCGCCAACGCAGAAGTCGTGCCGGAGCGACCTGGAAGAGGGTCGTGGATTTCGTCCTGCGGGGGATGATCGACAGAAGATGTGATCTCGACATTTTCCTGGACCCGTTGATCACCCATTGTGCTCGCAACCGTCCTTTGAAGTATGCCCCGGCCGACGATGGGGCGTGGTACCCAGGGTTCCTTTCGGACCCGCCACCCCGTACCCTATTGGACGCGTTGAAGGAGATTGATACCTTTGAACCTTGGCGGGTTTAATATAGTTCCTCCCCTGAAAGCCACCCTGGCCGTAAAATCCCTCGTATTCGTCGCAAGTTCTTTGGGTCTAGTTAATCAGTTGTTCGTTCCGCCCTTAATCAATAAGCAGTCTTGATCATGCCATTTCCACTGTGCTTCTACTTCCCCATTCATGATAAAAACCGGTATTCTGTCGTCTTATCTTTCGTTACTTCATCGCCTTGTCTCGCAATATCCATCGTAAACAAATCACCTCAAACCATTTATCACTTCTTCATCAATTGTGAGTTTCGTCAATCGTTTTTCTTCAATCTGAGGTTCTTCGATCGTAGTTCCATGATCAGTCCGCTGGCCACGCATTAGTTGGACTCTTCGTCCACTTGCATTACGTCAAACCGATGTCTGTTGATCCTCTTTTTTTCGAAGTCCTTGATCATAGCATCGCAGTTTAGATCTGCCTCGTCTACCCACGACTGCTCGGCATAACCTTTCCAGTAGACTAGATATTCGCGTAACGTCATTCCATACCTGGTATTTCAACCAGATAGGACATCGGTGATACAATCAACTTCAAATTAATCTGGATCTAGCGTCCTTTACCAGCTGTCTTCGGGTAACAAAGCTTCATCGAAGTCAAAACGATATTCTACCCCAGCTGCTAGCACAGTAGTGGGGCGATCTGGAAATTCCTTGACCAATTTCAACTTGGACAGGTGTACCACTGGGAATATGCGATAGTCGGTGCCAGCTGTAACCAGTCTCGCTGCATGAACACCGATCACCTCATCGACTCTGAAGAGTCCATGCCCCATATGCGCCAGTTTCTTCGCGAACCCTTCTTTCACCCGATCAAGGTATAACCAGACCCTTGATCCAGCTTCGATCTTGTGTGGTGTCACTTGATCATTGTGCTTCTCAGCTCGCTCAACCATCGCTAGATGCAATGGAGCGCTCACTTGATCACGGGCGTAATGATAGTCCTTTTGCAGCTTATATCTCTACCGGCGAGCATCCCGGTCTTTACGCCGAATTCCGCCCAGTTGCAATGTCGATTCCAACGATGATCGTGGGTCCCACCCATACGCCAAATAAAATGGTTTTTCACCACGAATGCGATCGGGGTCGTGTTCAGCGCGAATACCAGCCGATCTGCATACAAGCTCCAATATTTCGGGCCGGCATCTGCTACATACATCTTGATTGCTCGCGTGATCGTCTGCACCGTCCTCTCCGCCTTGCCATTCGCCTGTGGACGGTATGCCATAGTGGCACTCTGACGTTGTCTCACGATTTTGTTGAACGCGCGAAATGCTTCCGACATAAGACCTGGTTCACGATCGTGCCGGATCACTTCGCTAGCCCCGAATCGTCGAAACACACACTCTTCATAATTTTCGGCAACTTTCTGCGCTGTGCGAGACGATCCAGCTTTCGCGATCACCATACCCGTGAACATATCCGTTCAAATCAGCAGTTCAGTATGTACATCCGTCGATCTAGGTAGTGACGGGATATGATCCATGGATATCACTTGGAATGGGTACGTAGCCTCGATATTTCCCGGCGACATGCCCTTGATCGTAGGTTTGCCTTTTCCCGTCTCGCAATCTACGCATTGTCCGACAAACCTTTGTACGCTTCGGAATAGACCACGCCAATGGAAGTATCGTCTGATCATCTGATATGTACGCCCTATGCCTTGGTGTCCTCCTTCCAAGCTCACATGATAGTGGTGGAGGACATCTGCATGTAGAGTCTCGGGTAAGACCAGCTTAATCGAAAGGTGCCGATCGTCTTGATCATCTTTGTCATCGTTGGCTTTTATTTTAGCCATGTTTTCACAGTAGATCAGCAATCCTTGTTCATCGACATCGTAGCTGTCAGCAATTTTCGCGCAGTCCTTAACCTCGTCTGCGCTCAATTGTGAGACGTCACCATACAGATAACTTCGCAAATCATGAATCCTTTTCTCTTCGTCATGTGCCTTTTTCACCCGTTCCGCCCTTATCCCGGCTATAGATATATCGGGCCACGTTGATGGTCGCGGCTGATGTAGGTTACGTGATCGTGTCATCACTAGTACTTGCGGGGCAGTGGGATATTCACTCCACGTGATCACTTCCGGCAACCTGTTAAGATCGGTCAATTCCTCCAGCTGTTTCACGTCATCGATTTAAAATCTTGTTCCACCCTGCATAGCCCTAGTGGTGATGTGATCTGCACTCTTATTCCACTCTCTTTTGACATGCACTAGATCATGATCAGCCCATTTGCGAAGGAGGTTAACGCACGCTGTTGCAACACTTGCAATCGCAGAGCTTTACATTCTATTTCACCGCGCATTTGCCGGATTACCAAATTCGAATCTCCACACACGATCATCCTTACTTTGAGATATCTGGACAGTAGGTCCAAACATAAAAGCAATCCATGGTATTCCGCTTCGTTCAACGTGATATCATGTGCATCGTCTACCGCGGTCATAATCTTCCACTCCGGCAATTTCCATACGATAGCGCCAAACGCACCTACACGTCGCTTGACGCTTGCAGATACATCGAAAATAATCACGTAGAGTTCTTCGCCTTTCTCAACCGTAGGAGGTGGTACTTCAATCATCTGCCGCGGATGCGTTTTCGGTGCGATCGCAATCAGTGCTTCATCGATTTCAGTGCGAGGGGTGATACTCGCAGCTAACGCCCCCAGTACCTCCTCTTCTCCCTGTACACATTTCTTGATCTCGAGGTCCCATTGTGATAAGATCGCAGCCCATCTGCCCAGCCGTCTGTCCAACCCGTTGGATGTTAGTAACCATCTCAGCGTGGATAAATGCGACAAGACAGTGATCGTCTTTCCGACCAGCATCGTGAAATAAATATCCAAAACCCGTGGAAGCGCCAGAACTTCCTTTTCTACGGGGCTGTAGTTCATCTCACCGTTCTTGAATGTTCGGCTGGCGAATGCGACGGGAAAATACACTTGATCATGTTCTTGTACCAGCGCGGCGGATACCGCGCATTTGCTGGCGTAAACCACGATCACTGGCGTTTTGTTCTGATCAAAGTGGCGCAGGGTTGGAGCTGACGCAATCTTCGCCTTCAGCATGCCGAATGCTACTTTTGCCCTGATTAATCGATCACCCTCCTGATCCATATTCTCCTTGCTCAACGATCGGCCCTTTAACTCTTGATAATCCATTTCCCTTAATTAGTAGAGCACAGCGGCATAGATTGCGAAACCTTCGATAAACCGGCGGTAGTAGTTCAAACTCCCCAAAAACGATTGCACGGCCCGTAAGGTGCCAGTGAAAGGAAAATCAATCAGATCATCCATTTTTTCGGATTTGTTTCCAAACCTCGGCAAGAGACATGATGCCCTAAATAGGGAACTTCGTTTCGCTCCCAGTACGATTTGGCCACGTTGATCGACAAATTCCATTGATCGCACTTCTTCAACAAACGATGCACCTTGTCAAACAGGATAGTCCATGTAGGTGCAGGGATCAAAATATCATCGATATATGATCGCCGCTGCAGTACAGACGGGCCCGGTGTTTGGTCGGGATCTCTTACAATAAATACATCCGCCTATTCGACAGCATCGTCCTTAACCATGATATACCCATATAATGCGTTATCAATCAACCGCTGGTAGATTCGCGGATCATTCTTTAGGCCAAAAGGCATCCTATTCCATTCGAAAAATCCAAACGGAGTGACAAACGCCGAAATCTGACGCGCTCGATTGGTCATAGACACGACCCAAAAACCGCTCGCCATATCCAAAGAGCAAAACCATAGCGCTTTATCCAAATCTTCGAGTAGATCAGAGATAAGGGGCATTGGATATACCATCAGGCGCGTGAGTTGATTCACCGCGCGATAGTCGATACATAGACGAATATCAACCCCGTTCTTTTTCACAATGATCACTATAGGTGATGCCCAGGGTGACGTAGACGGTTGATTGATCTTGGTAGCCAATAGCCTTTTGATCAAAGCCGATAACTTCTCGCGAAATTGTGGATCCACCTTCTGACACTTTTGAGCGATCGGGCGAGCATTGCCTACATCGATATCGCAAACAACTCCACGTGCATCAGGAGATAGTGCGTTCCCCTTTCCGATAAACAGATGTTTCTTCGCCCAAATTATATCGCGAAGTTGATTAATTTCTTCTGGCGTGTTGAGCAAGGGGTCTCCGACTAGCAAATCGCCCCTAGTTACTTCTTCGGTGCTTGCAGATACTTCGAGCAACGTAGCAAGCTGCTTCTCTAGTTCTTCCACATACAGATCCCCACCTTCATGGTAACAAACTTGATCATCGATAAGGATTACACCAACTTCGCTAGGATCGGCTGAGATAGGATGATCGCGCGTGTCTTGAATAGATATATCTCTCGCATTAGGTTGTTTAACTTCGTGATCCGGGGTCGGACCTTTCATCTCCGGCTCCTGATTGCACCGCTCTTGCACCTCTTGCACCTTTTGCAGCCCTCCGGTTACCAATGCCACAGATGTGGCGGTCGGGTCCGTAGGGCGTACTAAAATACTTCGAGGAGTAGGATACTCCTTCTTCTCGACTAGGGGACCTTGGTCGACACTTTCTTGATCGTAATTCACGCAATCGGTAGACACTTAATACGCGAGATTTTGCCACTCCTTGTAACGATTAGACCCTATCGAAACAAATCCAGGGCGATGGGGCACATCATCTTTGTTCATCCACATGCCTAAAATCGTCTCATCTTGCACGATGATCGGATGATCAAAAACGTTCGTAACACGCAGGTATCGCAAATTGCCCACGCCCCTACTAATATTGGGGACCCAATCTTTTCCACGAGTAATCCACAACCATCGAGATCGCTGTTCATAAATTCGAACCTCGGCAGATCAACCTACTGGGATCTGTTCGTACTGATTGAGTTTCATATAATTACTACTCGATCCATACAACTGTCGGCGCCCCGCCAATGGTATGATCACCTCATCAGAAAACTTAGCGCACCGTGGGCGATGTCTAATCGAACACCAGCTGGTATCATAAAATCCATACCCAGTATATCATCTTGACCAACAAGACTGCCCACCCATGCATGGAAATAATATACCAACGAGCCTGCTAACGTAATCTTGATTTTAGTGCGCCCTTCCGTGAGGTATGCACTTTCTCCAATGCCGACACATTCTTGCGTTTGACCCGTGTCGATCTGACAACCCACCTTACGAGCAAAGGTTGAGTCGATGATCGACACTTCATCACCAGAATCAAATAATAGCGTGGCACGTTCGTTATTGATTTTACCACTCGCCTTGGCTTGTTTAAAACATTTCTCTGTCTAGTGGTATTTCCAATATCTGCGCGATTCACCTGGAAGTAGATCAACCTACATGATCACCGGGGACCGAGAAACTCATCGATATGGAAATTAGCCAAGCGTGGTAAATCAGGCTGATCACATTTATCATTATCTCTTTCTGCTGCTTGATCAACCCTATTCTTATCCATATATGCAAAAATACACAAACCAGAACGCTCTTCTCGTACCCTATTCCAACCTGGCGAGCGTCCTAGTTTAACAAATCTTCAGCTTCCTTGGGAAGCATTCCAACATGCTTAGTGTGATTGTACCACTGGCGGATGCGGATGTAAAACTCTTCCATAGGGCACTTGCCCGCATCGTGAACTTCGCCGCAGGCTCGACAGACGTATAAACAATGATCGGTCGGATGTCCCTTCTTGCCACACTTGAGAAAGGTCAGGCGCTTCCAGCAACGAAGATTATCGTGCCTGATCGACCCACAATGACTGCATTTCTTCACCGCCACTTGATCGACTGCACTTGAATCACTTCGATTACCCGATCGGGACTCGCTAGGCTGATCGAGCTCCCCTGGGTGGTCGCGTATAGCGGCAATCATGTTGCGGCGCCGATCTCCATTTCTTCCACTGTCGTCGGCACTTGATTCTTCACTTCCAGATGACACCTTGATCGCTCGTACTGCCTTGGGCTTTCGCGCTGGGGCAGGTGCCCGATCATCGCCGAATTTTTGGCGGAACCGGCTGGTTCCTACGGCCACTGTTGGCTGGTACCACCTATTACGTGCATACGCCCGCAATGTCTCTTCCAGGTCTGCCGCGGTGTCCAACTTCAAAAGCGCCAGTTGATTAGTGAGCTCGCGATTGGCCAATGTATCCAAGAAATGTTGTACATGTTCACGTAAAGTCGTAGGCGATCCATCCCTGATCTGCAACTTGGCTCGCAATCCCGACACATTCAACCGGTGCAGATATTTGATTGGGCTTTCATCCGACCGCTGCTTCGTATAATAGTATTGGCGGGATGCCGATTGTCCACTTCCACAATATTGAACTTCAAACTCATCCACAAGATTTTTCCAACTTGATCGAGTGCTTCTACTCAGCTGACGATGCCAATTGCGCGCTGGTCCTTTTAGTAGATCGCCTAGGATCAGACACTTTTCAGGATCAGAAGCTTGATCCCGCATAAATGCTGACTTGAGGCGACTAATCCAATTCCGCGCTTGATCTTCATCCACTTCCTTTCCCGAAAATTCTTTTAGATCACTGATCGCAGACATTCGAATCCTGGGGATCGACTGTTGATCAGGCATCCCAGTATATGCGGACGCAACGGTGGCCCGTCGTGGTAGTATGATCGGCTCATCTGGGTCAATATACTCCCTCTGGGATCGTTGATCATGGAACGAATATACTGATTCCATGTCAACGTCCTTGATCGTTGCTGATCTTTATGGCTTCGAGTGATGCTGACAAAGTGAATGCACAGATTCCTTGTCAACGTCGTTGATCGACGCCGCTCTTCCTATCTTTAGCTGGCGGGTTTTCCCGCCGACAACCCCAGGTGTCATCTTGCGTCTTTCTTCATCCAGAAACTTATCCATAGCCTTATCAAAGAATGTCTGCAGCTGTGGACTTTGCGATACCTGATCATCTTCTGCTTTGATCGATTGATGTTCCATTTTTATAGCCGAAAACTTGGATTTATCCTTCTGGCAAACTGTCATCATGGTGGTCTTGGGCTCTATACTCCCGGCACTACTCGACTCCGCTTCAAATTCATCGCCTTCAGAAGGGGCAGATTTGTAGCACGATGATCCCGTGTGTTCTGCTGCGTTGTTTGACGGACCTGCGCCAATCTTCAACGGAGAGTGCGAGGGTTCCAACTTAGTGGTTTGACCCACGATAGGTAGCAATAGATGAAACAACTGCTGCGTAGCTTCTGACAGATCTTCTGGATCCTGATCAAACACCCCTTCAGCATCGTAGGCGCCTGTCGTCAGACCTGCCTACTTGATCAGGCGTGTTAGCCTCAGTACGATCGTAAGCTTGTCCCTCCCATCCGTAACTGGCTGATCGACCGGTCCGTTCAGCTTCCTGCTGATCATGACCCCAAGTAGGCTCATGATCAAATTCGTCAATAAGAAATCTCCCGGTTTTCCTTTATAAACCTTTCGGTAAAACGTTCTCACCAGATCGGCTTCCGTTGGTGGTGTACTTGATCGACTTTCGTCGCTCTCCGACCCAGGCGCCTTCATCAACACCTTCGGCTGGTCGGTCTTGTAATACTTCGCCACCAAATCCCAATCCGGATCATTATACACACATACTTTTGGCGGATCATAGCTTGCGTTATGATCTTCATGGGCTCCCGAAGGAGCCTCGGGAGGTGGTTGAGGCTTCTCCTCCTTTATTTCATCAAGATTCCTCCCCAGGTCCTGATGATCAGCATTTCCTTTCTTCTTCAGGCATGACGACGGAGAACTGCCTTCCATCGTCACAACCTCCTCCTACATTTCCACCTTTATCTTCACTTCTGCTTCCGCTTCCGTTTTCACTTCCACATCAGCGCCATCTTGCGTAATATCGCGGTGATATCCCACGTCGACCAACGATCCGGGCACGCGCACGATTGTGGTGGAGCGGCCGATCAAAGTTTTTGACGCTTGATCAGGCGGTAACACGGCGCCCGGACTGCCGACTAACGAAGGGGGTCCTCCGGTTGTCCTGTGACTGCTTGTGTTTCTGCTCACCTTGTGTACCCGACGGCTTAGGCGTGGGTCGCTCTCCAGGTGGCGGGGATGTAAACACGGCAATTCCTTGATGCAAGATTGGGGAACTTGTAATGAGTTGCTCGAGGTGCTGATCAGGCGTGATCAGGTATAATCGAGCTCAAATCAGGTGCGAACAGGCTTGATCACAGTGATCAGGTTTGGGCAGGCACCGAAAGTCGTTGATCAGCTGTAATCAGACTTGATCAGGCTTGATCAGGCACTAAAGGTAGTCGATCAGCTGAGATCAGACTTGACCAGGCTTGATAAGGCACTAAAAGTAGTTGATCAGCTGAGATCAGACTTGATCAGGTGCCAAAAGTCGCTCAGGTACAAGTTGGTGCGATCTGCGAGTTGTTGATCGCGGGTCACGAGTTGCAGAGTGTCGATCAGGTGTTTATTGGCGAAGGGGGTACTTGATCAGGAAGTGGAAGTCTTCACTGCCTGATCACGGAGCCTCTGGAGTCTTCAACAGCTAAAAGAACACCCAAGTATCTGTATTCCTTGCCTAGTCCTACGAGGGGGGGGGGATTTCACTTAATCCACCTAGAGTTCCCGTGGGGCGTATACGGCAGCCGAACTCTAGGGACCAAACGCGAACCAAACGTGGAGAGGTGAGAGCACTGCTCAATCACACTCCCAAAAAAATAAAATCTTTACGGTGTAACCGCTGAAACAGCGGGCGGAGTTGCGGGGTGAGTTCTTGACACTCTACGCCTGCCGGTGGGCCAAAAATGCACTAGTTGCTCCCGACCGGGACGTAGAGATGCGTAGAGGTAGGGGAGGCGCAAAGGTGCCGTACCTGTAGTGTCCAAAGGGGTTGAACGCAAAAGGATAACTTTATTATTGCTTAAATCCTAAGAACTACCAATTTCCTAATATCCACCAATCAGAACTACCCGTTCCAGCGTCCTCCGTCGACCAGTCGACCTGATTTGTCCGTCGTCCGTCGCTGTTCTTCGTTGTTCGCTGAGTACCTGTACGTAATCGTCCCGTCTTCCTATGCCCTTTCTATGTCCCGACTATGTGCACCACGGTTGTACACGCAACTGTATACGCCGTGGTACCCACAATTGTATACGATTACGTACCCGATTTTTGTCCGTAGTCGGCCCCCTAAATTAGGTCCTATAATAAGGCCCTATAATAAGGCCCGTTATTGGGACCAATTATAATACGCTTTACAACATTATTGCTTAAAGCCTTAGATCTACAATTTTCCTAATTTCAGCCAATCAGAACCGTCCATTCCAGCGTCCTCCGTCCACCAGTCCACCTGATTCCTCCGTCGTTCGTCGGTGTTTGTCGGTGTTCGCTGAGTACCTGTACGTAATCGTCCCATCTTCTCATGCCCTGTCTATGTGCACCACGGTTGTACACGCAACTGTATACACCGTGGCACACACAATCGTATACGATTACGTACCCAATTTGTGCCCGCAATCAGACCCCTAATTAGGCCCAATTATAGCACGCTTTACGACAGTTAGATTTGGTTACATTTGTTTATGCTATGTACGTAAGTACACTACGGTTGAGCGCAGTATTGGCCGGTCCGAAATGTAACAAGGTTACATTCGAGTCACATTTAGTAGGTGGTGTATGTGATTACACTACGGTTGGGGTCAGTATTGACCGGTTCGAAAGGTTTTGAACCATTGGTTATTTTAACCAATCAGGGCAGGAGACCTTGGGGGTGGCGTGTCCGCCATCCACGTGCCGGTACACAGGTGGTGTACACTACATTTAAGCTAGGTACGAATTCGGTATGTTCTACTTAGTATTACATATAGTTTACATTAGTTTAAATTAATTTAGGCTAATTATATATTAAATATACATTCAGTTTACATTTCACTCAACGACTACTAGACGCTCGACCTCGACCGGTCGCGCGTAGTGAGTGCAGTAGTGTAAGGGAAGTTCGTCCATTAGCTACACCCTTAGTAAGGGAGCCTTGCCGTTAAGGCAGTAGCGAAGGCTACAGTAAACCAACCCGGGAATCTTGGCCCCGAGTAGGAGAGCTCTCTCCTACTAAGCCTTTATAAGGGCGTAACGGCTAAGTAGCTGCGAACGCCGCTTTAAGGAATGTCTTCCTCTGTGCGCTAGCCGCACCGTGCGTATACGCACCGGCTACATCTGGTAGCACTTGTATTCAGTCCAACACCTGTGTTGGTGGGCTAAGACATCCTCTGCAAAGGATGAATCAGGACGATTGGGGTAGGTTGACCCTCGTCCAGCAGGAAGCCTTTAACAGGCTTTTATCCTTAATGGGTGTTGAGGGTATGCAGCTCCTAGTGGAGCAGGGCCTCGAGGCCGTAATGGCAAGGGTCAATGCCCTCATCGCTCATGGGGCGAGTTAAGGAGGAAGTCGTTCCACGGGGGTGCGTCCCCCATTGTCATTTAAGATAAAGGAGTTCACCGGGGGAGAAGAGTGACAACCTTTATGTGTAGCTGCGAGAGGTCGAAACGGCCTTCGCCACGGCGAACGTGATCGCTGATCACTTGAAAGTGGGACTTGCACTGACCCATCTTAGGGGTAAAGCCCGTGCATGGGCGTTTACGTGTTCGGACTCGGTCACAAACGTGTTCCCTACCTAGGAGGTCCTTAAGCAGAATCTTATGGACATGTATGCAACGCCTGATCTGTTTTTCAGAATATGCTGGCGTTTCTAAGGTGCCGTCAGGGCACGAGGGACTTGGAAACATATATCCAAGAACTTAAGACCCTGTTGGCAGGGATGTACGCGAAATCGTATTCGGACGATGTGTCCATCCCCGTATTCATGGGAGGCCTGAGAGAAGGGCCAGCACGTTCGGAGCTATTCCGATGCCGTCCCCAATCCCTGGGTGAGGCGTTCAAGATGGCGTTCAACGCCTAGAGGAACTTTCGTTCGTCTAAGGTGGGTCCGGAAACCATGGACCTGAGTCAGGTCGAAGCGGAAGAGAAACCTCACGCTAAGAGTCAATCTGACTCTACCTCACAGAGCTTCGAGTCGGAGCTCCTTACAATGCTGCAGTGGCATGAGCTGCTAAAATGCTTCCTGTGTGGAAGCACGGATCATCTGAGGAACAGATGTCCGCGGAGCCCCCAGCGAGATACTCGCTATAAGGGGCAAAGGGTGGGGAAAAAGTCCTTGCCCAAGCCTTCGGGAAACGACGTCTCCCAGTAGGTGCGGGGCGCCCTACTGGGGGGACCCCTCAGTGCTGTTAAGCCCCAGGGTAGGGAACTACAGCACAAATCCCCGAGGGAAGCGGTGCTTTCTAGCACCGAGTTGATGTACCAGCCAGGTTTGCTGGTGGTCCTTGCAGACGTGAAAGGCTTTGATAAGCCTTGGAGAGTCTTGATAGAATCTAGAGCGTCTGACAATTATGTCAGACGGGCTTCTGTGGAGAAGAGTCGGCTGTATGCCGAGGCCCTAGAGGCACGTTCTCGTGACGTTTTCACAGTCCGTCTTGTGACGGGTGTACAAGTTTCTGTATCCAAGGTCTCGATTGACCGTAATCTGAAGTTTGCGGACTTCGATAACTCCGAAAGTTGCCTAGTCCTGGATTTGGACTCGAGGTATGACCTCATTCTGGGCATGAAGTGGCTGGAACGCCACGAGCCATGGATAGACTGGAAGTCTAAGTACATTGGCTCAACGCACCCGCAATCGGGTGAAGCATTGGCGAGTCATGAACCCACCTTTGCTAGATCGCAAAAGCGATACTGGCGTGCTATCCTAATGAGGCCAAGGAAGTGTTCCTTGACGAGGGGGACTCGGCGGTTAATCCCCACGCCGATATAGGCGAGACTGGTTAGTCGCCAGTGATAGAGGTGGATTCCTCTGAGGTTAAGCGTGAGGCGCTTATAGAAGAGACCCGAAGCTCGTCTCTTCTGCAGATCGGAACTTTTTTCGACCACGCCGTGTTCGGCGAACAAGTTGCGACTCCAGTGGTAGGGGTAGAGACACCTGTGGTTAAGCGCGAGGCGCTTCCAAGCGAAGAGACACGAAATTTGTCTCTTTCGCACGTCGGAAATGATTCCGATTACGCCGTTTTAGGTGCGACCGGCAAGTCACCGGTGGTAGAGGTAGAGACCTCTGTGGATAGGCGCGATTCCAATAGATGGGGCAATTGACTCCCCCAATCTGGCTCCCGGGATTAGTGCTGAGGCCAGTACTCAGCAGTCCTATCGGATGCTGAATAGTGTGACAGGTATTGTCACAGAAGGCGTAAGCCTTGAACGGTTGCCTGGGGTAGGCGAACTGTTGTCGTTGGAGGACATGTCCTTCAACGAGTTTGAAACGGCTTTGAAAGCAGATGAAATCGACGAGGTTGTCGTATTACGTCCGGAAGAGGAGTTGAACTCCTCATCCACGATAGAAGAGTAAGTTTTGGTGCAAACAAAACAGGCATTGAATGCCCGTAGCGGTCTCAAGATCCTCGCGGATCCTGAGGACCCTTACCATTCCTTACTAACGGAATTCGGAGATATCATTAGTGACAACCCGCCGATGGGGTTACCACCGTATCGGGGAGTCCGAAATGAAATTGATTTGGTTCCTGGAACCAGATACTGCGTCACTAGGCAGTGGCCTCTCCCCAAGGAGCAATGCGTCGTTATCGACGTATTCTTCAAGGGTAACGAAGAGGCAGGGATGGTACGGGAGAGTAAATCTCCCTATTCATCACCTACTTTTTGTGTTCGTAAACCTAACGGGAAGTAGCACATTGTGCATGCGTACAACAAGCTGAATGCAGCTACTGTACCCATGCAGACTCCGATTCCTCGTAAGGATCTCCTCCAGAACAATATGGCGGCTGTACTGTGCACAGTGCCTTAGATCTGGTGGACGGGTATTATCAGGTGCTCATGCGAGCGTCCGATATTCCGCTGACAGCGGTTAGCACGCCTAGTGGCATGCTGTGGGAGTGGCTTGTTATGCCACAGGGGATTTAGAATGCACCAGCGACTTTTATATGCTTGGTGACTCAACTCTTCCGCCCTCATAGAAAGTACGCTCGGACGTACTTCGACGATATATTTGTTCATAGTTGTGCGGAAGGCGAGTCTTCTGATGTTCAGACGCATCTGATACACCTTCGATCTGTGCTCGAAAGTATGCGAGAGCATAAGTTATATGCGAACGCATCCAAATGTATCTTTGGTGCTGAGGAAATTCCTTTCCTCGGATGCTTCATCCGTAAGGATGGAGTGCGGGCGGATCCCGTGAAGGTGAAAACCATTGTGGAGTGGCCTTCGCCTGTAAATCTTAGAGATTTACGTAATTGGCTTGGATTAGCCAATTATCTCCACAAATACAGCGAGAACTACGCTGAAATGGCGAAGCCATTGACGGACCTTCTTAAGAAGGATGTTGATTGGTGTTGGGAAACCAACACCAAACGCTTTTGAAGCGGTTAAGGTGACCTTGTTAAAATCTCCCGTTCTTGCTCTCCCAGACTCTGGGAAACCTTTTAGCGTCGTCCGGACGCCTCCGATTTCGCAATCGGATGTGCTTTGTTACAAGCAGACGAAGCGGGACGAGAACGCGTGATTGCGTTTGAGTTGAGGCAGCTTAAAGCTGTGGAAGGAATTATCCCGTTCATGACAAGGAGCTACTTGCAATGAAGTATTCTCTTGTCAAAATTTAGGGTTCACCTACTCGGCTCAAAGCCGTTCGTGGTTTATACTGACCACGCGTCCTTTCGGACAGCGACAAAGTCGCCTAATCTATCGCAACGGATGGCCCGTTGGCTCTCCTTCTTTCTGGAGTACAACTTTTAGGTTAAGTATAAACCTGGCAAGCAGAACGTGCTTGAAGACGCGTTGTCGCGTCGTCCCGATTACGAGCTCGCTCACGCGACATTCGTCACTCGTCTGTGGTGGATCTCATACGCCAGGCGTATGAGAAACCCCACAGTGTACGGCCCTTTTCAGCGCGTTGGGTGGAAAGGGACTTGGCTCGTCTGATCCAACCCTGTCAAGTCGATCTAAAGCTCGTTTACACCGTTACAGGTACTGTGATGGTTTGCTATCTTATAGCACGAGCGCGGAGGACACTTCGCGGGTGGTAGTTCCTCATGATGAGGAACTGAAGTATAGAGTCCTTTTTGAGGCACATGACGCCCCTACCGGGGGTCATTTAGGTCGGGATAAGACCTACAACGCTTTAAGTGCTTTGTATTGGTGGCCCAACATGTATAAGTGGGTCGGTGCGTATATACGCACCTGTGAGACGTGTCAGAGGGTTAAACCCTCTGCAAGTTCAGCTGAGCCTTTGGCGAGCTTATCCGTTCCGACGGAGTGTTGGAAATTCATTAGCATGGATTTTATCTTTTGTTTTCCGAAAGATAAGGCCGGGAACACAGGTATTTTGGTCTTTGTAGACCGTTTGAGCAGGATGGCTCACCTGGAGGCGGTGCCAGAGTCCATTGATGGACAAGGAACAGCAAAAGTGTTCCTAGATCTTGCCTTTCTACAGCATGGTCTACCCGATTCCGTTGTGTCGGATCGGGACCCCCGCTTTACGAGACAGTTTTGGGGAGCGTTGTTTAAGGTGCTAGGCACCAAGCTCCTCATGTCCACTGCGGATCATCCGCAGACGGACGGTCAGACGGAACGCGTTAATCGCGTTGTTGAGGATATTCTCCGGAGTTTATGTCCTGATTCTCCAAAGGGTTGGAGTGAGATGCTTCATATGGCCGAATATGCTATAAACAATTCGGTCCATGCATCTACGGAGTTTACCCCGTTTTAAGTGAACGGATTAGTGAATCCGAGGGTTCCGTTGACGCCACGTGTGCGTGGCCCGGGGCTTGAAGGGGTGGATTCTTGATGTCAGCCCTGTATCTGTGCAAAAGCACATAGATAAGTTTTTATCGACGCGACTTAGTGTCTTACGGCACGTCTGCGATGCCATGGCGGAAAGCCAAGACAAGCAGAAGGATCAAGCTGACCGCAAGGGGCGGCGTAACGAAAAAGTGTACAAAGTAGGAGAAAGTGTTTTATTAAACGCTAAAAATCTTCCTACACATGCAGTTTCTAACGTATTGATGAATAAGCTGCACCCCAGGTTTGTGGGTCCCTTTAAGGTACTAGCTCGAAAGGGCTTGTCGTGTACCTTAGACATCCCGAAGGCGATGCGTACGCATCCAACCTTCTATGTGGGTATGATTAAGCCACACCAGAACCCGGAGGCGGGTCCCCTCTTGGAGGAGGGTGAGAAGTTGGATAGCCGAAAGGCACGACAGGTCGGAACATCTCCGACAGGATCGAAAAACGACCCTGAAACTCCGCAACGAGAGACTCGAGGGAGGCAAGCCTCCCCTCGACGCGTTCATTCGTATCCCCTCGTTGCGGAGTCCCTCCTGGGCATCTTGGATGCGACGGCTGTGTCGGTCACAGCGCTCGTGGAACTCACGTCGCAAAAGCGCGACCCCCTCCTCCAGTCCTCGATACGGAGGGTACTCCACATTAACATGTGGAACGCCTGATGGCACGACGCCATCACCGGGGTGAGACCCAGTACCTGGTGAAGTTGAAAGGGTATCCACATTCCCAGAACTCGTGGGAGTCCGAGACTCCCCTGTGGCAGGTTTTCCGTGACATCGTTGACGCTTTCGAGCGGGAGACTCCCACTGAGAGTCAGCGACCAAAGGGGCGGAAGAATCCCCTTCACTCCCAGTAGCTGGGAGTTCGCCGGAGGCAGATGCTGTGTTTGCATTGCTTTCCGGTACCACATCGAGAGCGGAGCGTGTGTAATAAGAGGCAGGTAATTGCTCTTGCGCTTTTGTCTGGGCATAGGCCAAGCGTAGCGCCGTCTCTACCCGAACGTCGTGTTCGGAAAAGCTGTTATACAGCGTATCGAAACTAGGGAGGCGTTTCTCCCCTTCCGCCCAGGCGCGGAATGCCTGTTCTGCGTCTTCGACGCTTTTGTCCCTCAAGAGAACAAAGGGAATCTCGCGGATGATATCCACGAGGACACCGCGTGCCTGCATCCCGAGGCGCGTCCGGTAGGACTTAACGGTATAATGTTTGGGCGTTAGTAGTCGGGTCCGGAGTTGGTTCCAACGCCCAATTTCACGCGGCAGTATAGCCGCTGGACCAGGGGTATAGGAGGCTAGACCCCTCTTGACCGCCTGCTTAGCCCTCTTTTGAGGGTCGCGAGGTCCCTTCCGTGCCCGTACGGCACGTCGGGCCTCTTGAACCAAGGACGGTTCATTGGTCGTGGTCGCCTGTGGCAACCGGGAGGTATCACCCCTAGCGGGTAACGGTGGCGCACGAGTTAGTGCGTTTTCACCACGCGTGGAAAATGGGTTGGATGACCGACAGCGGCGAACGGCGCTGTCGGAGTGGTCAGCCGTTGGGGAGATCTCCCCAAGGGCATCCACTTCCGAGTTATCGGAATAGTATTCTTCCATAGCACCACTAAAGGTGCTCATGGTCAGCCAGGGGTTCTGGCAGTTGGAGTTCTCCAACAAGATTTTGTTTATTGCGTAAGCAATAGTATTGATTGGGGAGGATGTAACAGGGTTACATTCGAGTCACATTTAGTAGGTGGTGTACGTGAGTACACTACGGTTGGGGTCAGTATTGACCGGTTCGAAAGATTTTGAACCATTGGTTATTTTAACCAATCAGGGCTGGAGACCTTGGGGTGGCGTGTCAGCCATCCACGTGTTGGTACACAGGTGGTGTACACTACATTTTAGCTAGGTACGAATTTGGTAAGTTCTGCTTAGTATTACATATAGTTTACATTAGTTTAAATTAATTTAGGCTAATCATATATGAAATATACATTCAGTTTACATTTTCACTCAACGACTACAGACGCACGACGCACGACCTCGACCGGTCGCGCGTGTAGTGAGTGTAGTTGCGTAAAGGGAGCCCTCCCTTTAGCTTCACCCTTAGTAAGGGAGCCTTACATTAAGGCATTAGCGAAAGCTAATTGTAAACCAAAGTGGTAATCTTGTCCCCGAGTAGAAGAGCTCTCTCCTACTCAGCCCTTTTATAAGGGCGTATCGGCTTAGTAGCGGCGAAGGCCGCTTAAAGGAAAGTCTTCCTCTGTGCGCTATCCGCACCGTGCGTATACGCACCGGCTACATATGAGCTTTAATGTATTTAGCTCAAAAATTACGTTTTTCAGCCATTCAGAATCGAGAGAGTGAGAATATTTTTTTAGGGGCGTACTAGGTGCACCACCCCATTTGCTACGTGCACACACACACCATTCCCCCTTTTACGCTCTACATAAATTTGCGACAGTTCTATTCCGCCATGTGGTAAAGAAAAAAATCGGAGATAAAAAACTCCAGTTTACAAGACAGAACTGCTATCAATCTCATTTTTTATTATTATTATTCATTGTCTCCCGCTGCTCGTGGCTAGCTTTGCGCTCGTAACTCCAAGTACGTGTCTGATTCTTAGCGTTATGATAAGTAACGAATGGACATTAATATTATAATTATGACGCTGTAAAACATTATCTGAGGAGTTGAGCACTCAAGATGTTCGTAAACGGACTGGAGAAGAGATGAACGTTTCTGCGATTAGTTATACCCCGGTGAGGTATCGGCAGAGGATGAAGAGCGATCGACTAGCGCGTGGTCTTCTTCTATGGGAACAGTACCAATCGATAGTCCAGTAATAGTGGTTCCAACGACGCCATTCGACGGTGGCATGAAAACCTACAAACGCAGCAATGTGGCGTTCCGATCTGGTGCTCGAATGACCCGAGAGAGCGCTGTGTTCGTCGTAAAAGCCGGAGGAACACTCAGCAAGTGATTATTGCTGGTGGAGGCAGAGTGTTTCGTGAGTTGCACAATTGTGCGTTCGTGAATGTCTAGTTTAGAGATTCAGTTCAAGGGTCTATTCACGTGAATGATTGCACGGGTATTACGACGATTACAGGTGTAGGGGCTAGAAACGTCGCACGTCGTATAACCTTCGGTCAAGACTACGGTTGTTGTTGGCGGTCATTTTTTAAATGATAAACTCCGGTAGGCTGTTTGAGTCTTGTGGTACATGCGGCCCTGTTAAACGCGGTATTATCGTGGACGGAGCAGTGAGTGTGAATCCGACGGCTGAGTTGATTCGTATAAATAGCAACTACAATGACAGAGGAGCCGTCTCGCGAGCGACTATTACGACGACAAACTCCAACTATCCGATCTTCTTGCGCTTCAACGGAGGAATACCCGCTGAACAAATTGGATTTGGAGACGATCCTCCTGTTTGGTAGTTCAGTAGGTCTACTGTCAGGATCTGGCCAGCTGCGCGATCCTAAGGCAGACAGCAGGGACTTCGTTGAGTCTATTTGATGATTTATCGTCTGCATTCTTATCCTCAATCCTCAAAATTATTGCATTTCTTACATTTTGCGAAAAGCAATTGCATGTTTCTTGCTCAGCAATAGCGTGTAGTAGAATACGAAGACCTCTGTGCATAAGTTTCATCGTCATCATCGCGTTAGTGTTCTAGCAGTTGAGTTTCAACGCAACAAGAAGCGCGACGTCATAAATGTTTCGATGTAACACATTCCTTGTTAATTGTGTACGCAGCGCTGCACTATTGAGGGACCAGAATTTTACACGTTCCTCAATTTCACGACTGTTACGTCATCGACATTATTTGTGACAGGTGTTGCAGAGAGCAACGTGCTAAAACATGTCCGTCTCGCTGCCGTACAGAGCCAACAGTGAAATTTGACTGATGTTACACAACTGCGCGTACCAGCGAATCCTAAGCTCATATATGACGTATCGATTCAACCACGGGCTGATATGAGAAAAAGGTGGAGGTGATGATGGAGATGAGAAGGTATTGAGTTCGACCGTCAATCCTCGACGTAGATAGTTGTACGGTTCCTGCTCTATGTTGTATGGATAAAGTGTAGGGAATTGGTAAATCCACGTACATTTTTGGTAAATCCACGTACTGAAACATTCCAATATTTAATATGGGGGGTGCATGGTAAGCCCAAAATTCACTGATAAAACCTTAAATCCACTGATAAAACCCAAAATCCACTGATCATGTGATCATGATCACGTGATCATTCTTAACCGATTTGGAATCATTAGTCGTAAAGACTGCCCAGGTCCAAAGCGACATCTCTTTATTCTTACGATGCCGGTTCTCTTTTTGAGACGGCTAATGGCCACGCACTTTTTTATGTGCACGATGAAGCCATGTTGGCAAGTGCTGATGATGTGTTCAAGCACTTGTCTATTCGTATCTTAATAATTAAATACATAACCGGTTCTTTCCCAACACTCATAGCACTATTGTTCTTCGCACGCTTGATCTGCGACGGTCGATGAAAAATCTGTCGCTCTTCAAGAGTCAGTTCAGCAAACTGGTTTACTTTCAGATGATACGGTAGCCTCTATAGCAGGTTTGCAATTATTCAGGTCAGTCAATCATAGCTAACTGTTTTGTGTTAAAAAGGTCCTACCTTGCCGTTCTCTGTGTTGATAAAGCAATGATTGTGATGAATTTTGCACGACGCTGAGCAACCTCTGTGTCGTCCTTGTACACCTCTCGATGCTTCGCGGGAAAGATATCGAAAACCGACTTTTTATTGCTAGTCCATGCGGCATGAGCATATGAATCTATCCACCACAACAAGCAGTGTACATTTTAGACAGGTATACAAGAAACAGGAAAAACAACTTAGTACATCTTGCTTTGGGAGAGCGGGGCGGACTCCCGTCATTTCCAGACATTTTGGTGCAATCCATCTACGCCGGCAGCGAGGAAAACACATCCTCATCCACGGGGCCTTCACGGACGTGTATGTGGTGAAGTGTACCACAAACTTGGTCACTTTTGGTCAAGGCAGTTGGTCGAGTTTACGATTGGTCTAAACAAGGGGGGGCTTCTTAGCCTATCAGATTCAAGGAGTATCAAGAACGCAGG
>CM047587.1:19231105-19243744 GCA_026184515.1 Peronosclerospora sorghi | reverse complement strand
ACCATGCGTTCCGCCGATCCATTTGCTTGCGGACGATATGCCATCGTCGCACTCTGTTTCTGGCCCAGCATGTTATTGAACGACCGGAACACCTCGGCCATAAAACCGGGTTCCCGATCGTGCCTGATGACCTCGATGGCGCCTAATCTTCGGAACACACATTCTTCGTAGCTCTGGGCGATCTGCTCCGCAGATCGAGATGCACTTGCCTTCGCAATAACTAGACCAGTGAACAGGTCTACCCAGATCAGCATCTCAGTGTTGCCGCGCGTAGATCTAGGCAGTGACGGTATGTGGTCCATCGCTATGACCTGGAAAGGGTAGGTAGCTTCGATATTTCCGGGCGATCGCCCCTTGATTACCGGTCTACCCTTTCCGGTCTCGCAATCCGTGCAACAGTCCACATATTTCTGCACGCTTCGGAAAAGACCTCTCCAGTGGAAGTGGGACCTGATCTTGTGATAGGTCCTGCCTATACACTGATGTCCCCCTTCTAGACTCACGTGATAGTGATGAAGGACATCCGGCTGCAGCAACTCGGGGATCACTAATTTCGCCAGTCGGTCCCGGTCTGCACTGTCTTGGTCGGCATCGCGGCAGTAATACAATAATCCATTATCATCCACTTCGTAGCTATCCGCGATCTTGATGCACTCTTTCGCTTGATCGTTCGTCAACTTGGACAGTTCACCACGCAGGTAGGTCTTCAGGTTTATAATCCATTCTTCTTCGTCCTGGGCCTTGAGGATCCGTTCCATCCTTAACTGTTGCACTGCATATTCGTTCAAACTTTCCTTCGGGAACGGTCGGCGAGACTTCTGAGCTTTCGATCTAGTCGCGATCATCACATGCACCTGGGCTAGGGCGTTCTTGGGTCCGATCACCTCTGGGAGCCTGTTTATATTCACCAATTCATCCAGAACGGCCTTCTAGGTGATCGTAGCCCCGGTCTGGTCTTGCATGGCCTTGGTTGCGAGGTAGTCGGCGCTTCTGTTCCAGTCCCGTTTCACGTGCAATAGCTCGTGGTTGGGGTGTTCCTTCAATGCCTTCATTACTCGGTCATTTAGCGTCCTTAGTCGTGGAGCCTTGCAGTAGATCTCTCCGGTGATCTGCCTGATCACTAGGTTGGAGTCACCACATATGATGATTCGCCCCTTCTCTTGCGACGACAGCAGGTCCAGACATAGAAGTAGACCTCGGTACTCCGCCTCGCTAACAGTAATATCCGGCGTGAAATCGGCAGCGGCTGCAACTATAGACCATTGTGGCAACTTCCACAATATGGCACTATAGGCGCCTACCTTCTTCTTCACGCTTTCCGATCCGTCAAAACTTAAGACCAAGAGCTCTTCATCATAGTCGACGGTCGGTGGCGGTCTCGAAACTGACTGCCGAGGTTGCTTCCTCGGGGCAATCGCTATTAATGCCTCGTCCACTTCAGACCGAGGGGTGATACTGGCAGCTAATGTGCCCAATATCTCTTCTTCGCCCCCGGTGCATTTAACGACATCGAGGGTCCACTGCGACAAGACCGCCGACCATCTGCCTAGACGTCCGTCCATCCCATTGGCTGATAGTAGCCAGGTCAAAGTAGACCGTCTTGACAGGACCTTTATAGGTCGGCCGACCAGCAGGTTGTAACACACATCCAGAATTTGTAGCAACGCCAGAACTTCTTTCTCGACAATTCCATAGTTCACTTCGTTTGGTTTTAGCGTCCGGCTCGTAAACGTGACTGGATGATACACACCATCGTGATCTTGCATTAAAGTGGCCGAGATAGCCCACTTACTGGCATACACAATAATGGTCGGCACTTTTTCGGGAACGAAATGTTTGAGGATCGGTGCCGTCACCATCTTAACCTTCAACATACCAAAGGTAAACTGTGCACGCTTCCTTTGATCTTCGGCCTCCACTTGCGGACAAACTGCAGCAAGACAAGAGTCGGCGCCCTCCTGTAAAATTGCCCGATCTCCTTCGCGCAACATAGGATAGTCAACTTCCCGGAGCTCGTACAGCACAGCCGCGTAGATAGCAAAGTCTTCAATGAATCGGCTATAATAATTCAAGCTTCCCAGGGAGGAATGCATTCCCTTCAGCGATCTGGGGAACGGGAGATAACTCAGCGAATCCAGGTCCTTGGGATTAGCCTCTAGACCATTGTTCGAGACCATATGGCCTAAATAGGCGACCTTGGACATACCCCAAAAACTTTTCACGGCACTGATAGACAGGTTCCAGCGGTCGCATGTCTCCAACAATCGTTCAACCTTCTCGCACAGATCGTTCCATGACGAGGCAGGTATCAGAATGTCGTCGATGTACGACCGCCTCCCTAGAACGGACGGTCTTCTTTTCCGATCGGGTTCACCCTCTATAAACACATCATAATTTTCAACAGGGTCCCGATTGGTCTTGATCTTGAAGTGTCCGTACAATGCGTTGTCTATCAGCCTTTGATAGATCTGGGGCGCGTTCTTCAGACCGAACGGCATACGATTCCACTCGAAAAGACCAAACGGCGTCACAAATGCGGAAATCTCACGGGCTCGATCAGTCATCGAGACCACCCAAAATCCACTTGCCATATCTAGCGAACAATACCACAAGGTCTTATCGAGGTCTTCCAACAGATCATTAATCAGCGGCATCGGGGACACCATGAGTTTATTCAACCGATTTACCAGCCGATAGTCGATGCACAGTCTAATGTCAACGCCGTTCTTCTTGATAACAATTACGATCGGCGAGGCCCATCGCGAGATCGACGGTCTACTAATCTTGGTGACCAGAAGTCCTTTAATGAGATCAGAAGCTTTTCACGGTACTGTGGCGCCACGCGTCGACATCGCTGGGCAATCGGCTTGGCATCTCCAACGTCAATATCGCAAATCGCACCACGGGATGCAGGTGGTAAGGCGTTGCCCTTTCCGATCAGCAGATGTCTTTTCTTCCATATGATATTCTTCAACTGCTTGATCTGGTCTGGACTGTTAAGGTCTTGATCACCCACTTGTAAATCATCCGTTGTAGCTTCAGGCGAGTCGACAGACACTTCAGGGAGGACTGCCATTTGGCTTTCCAGCTCCTGAATGTACTGTTCCCCGCCTTCATGTATACAGACTTGTTCATCTTCTGGGGCGATATCACCTGGACCATCTGGACCGTTTGAACGCCCCTGGTCTTGATCGACGGGCTGTCCTTCACTGATATCGGTCTGATTAGGAATACCGTCATGGTCCGACCTAACAATTTCATGTTCCCCTTCTTCCGTTTCTTGCTCCGCTGTCGCCTGGTCTTGTGCTGACACCACGTTGACTAGCCTTGGCTCGTCTACTTGATGGTCCACCGTTACTGGTGACTGCGGCGCCTTTCTTCGGACCAACATATTTTTGGGGGTGAAATAACTTGGTCTTTCCACTAAAGGTGAGGTATCCTCTTCCACCGACCCATCATCGCTGATAATATCGGTGGTCGATTGGTACGCCAGGTTTTGCCACTCGACATACCGCCTCGATCCAATTGAGACGAACCCCATCTTCCTTGGTACCTTCCCTTCTGCTAACCACATACCTACAACAGTGTTATTGTCCAGTGTCAGCGGCTTGTCACCGATATTGGTAACACGGACACAATCACGTCGACCAGCACTCTTTACGAAGGTCGGGACACCCCGATCGCCCCTGGTCAACCATAACTTCCTCGAACGAAAACCTTTCTCGACCGGGGTATCGGCAGACCGAACGACTGGGATAGTGAGGTCTTGGTCCCACCGGACCAGATCGGTATACGAACCATACAGAGGTCTTCGACCATCCAACTGGACCTAGACCTCATCCGGGAGTGTAAGCACCCAATGTGACAGGTCTAGGCGAATACCAGCTGGACCATGAAATCCATACCTAGTAAAGCGTCCTGACCAGCCAACTTGCCAACCCAAGCGCTGAAAAAGTAGACCAGCGATCCCGACAAAGTAATTTTCACACGCATTCTTCCTTCGGTCATATAAGAGTTTTCACCGATCCCGACGCATTCTTGTCTCTGGGTATCGTCTATACGACATCCGACCTTACGAGCAAAGGCGGAGTCGATTATCGAGACTTCAGCTCCAGAGTCGAACAACATCGTCGCTTTCTGGTTATTAATCTTCCCACAGGCTTTCGCCTGCTTGAACCATTTATCAGGCGCGTGATACTTCCAGTATCCGCGGGATTCTCCAGGCAGCAAGTCCAACTACATAACCACCTTGGTCCGGGAGTACTCATCGGTCTTAAGACTGTAGACCGGATGGTCCCGGTCGACGCAATTTGGAATAGAACGTGTATTGTAGGTCTTATCCTCCTTGCCGACATATGCATAGATGTGAACCGTAGAACGCTCGGCTCGATTCAGTTTCCAACCTGGCGAGCGTTCTAGTCTAACATCTTTTCTGCGTCCGGCGGCAGCATCCTCGCGTGCTTGTCTGGCACGTACCACTTGCGTATCATGTTAAAAAATTCTTCAATCTTTCAGTGGCCGGCCTCGTGGATCTCTCCACATGACTTGCACACGAAAAGGCAGTGGTCAGTCGGGTGGCCGCGTCTCTCGCACTTCTTGCACACCATCTTCTTCCAGCAGTTTGGACCATCATGTTTGCTCGACCCACAGTGGGAGCACTTCTGACGAGGTCGGTCCGGATCGGACTTGCTTCCGTTCGTTCCCTTCCGGTCTACCTGGTCGGACTTCGACCTGGTCTTCAGGGCAGGACCCGCAACATAGACGTAACGATACTGGTCTTCATCCGATGACTCTTGGCTGGATCGACTTCCACTTTCCCCTTCCGATCCCGTGCTGTCTTCGGCTACGATCGCCTGTACCGCTCGGGTCGGTCTGGTCCAGGGTCTCTTGACCGGATCGGTCTGGGTCTGGGTCTTGGATCGGTAGCGACCTGATCCACCATCACTCTTCTCCCTCATGCTACACGACTGATGTAGCGTCCGTAGAGTCTGTTCAACCTCACCCGCGTCCCTAAGACGCAGCAGAGTAAGCTGGTCAGCCAGTTCTTGATCGTCCAGGGTACTAATGTAGTGACCCACATGTTCCAGAGCAGCACCGTTCGGCGGGTTATTCTCTTTAATTGATATGCCGGCACGAAGTGCAGCCACGTTCAACCGATGCAAATACTCGATCGGTGTCTCGTCGCTCCGCTTCTGCATATGGTGATACTTGCGGGCACTCGAAAATCCGGAGTTACAATATTGCCCTTCAAACTCTGCACATAGCTGGTCCCAGTAAGACGGGACATCCCGACCTAACTGTTGGATCCAGATGGCAGCCGGTCCTTTCAACAAATCCCGGAAGATCAGAAACTTTTCACTTTTCGGGGTCTGGTCTCGCAGGAACGCAGACTTGACCCGACCGAACCAAGACCGGGCCTGGTCTTCATCAGTATCCTTGCCAGTGAAGTTCTTGAGGTCGGTCGTCGCGGCCATACGAATGCGCGGAATCGCAGCAGATCCAAAGTCGTAAGCAATAGTGGAGGCTAGGTTAGCCTTGCGTGGCTTGCCAGCGCCCGTACCGTCTGACCCACAGTGGTCGTCAAGACCGCCGACTGACTCCATGTCACAGTCACTTGTATTGCTTGGTCTACGCGGTCTGGCCGGTTGCGGATTGCGCTTCCCTTTGCCGACTTGCTTATCACTTCGAGTGGGCTTGTCCACAGATGTTACCGATTCCATATCCACATCGCGGCAAACATTGGCACTTTTCTGGGTAGACTGGTCTTGGACATGTGGGCGCAGATGTGGTCTAACCCGGTCTTCCATGAAACGCTCCATCATCGTCTCAAACATGGCTTGGACGTTAGCTGGAGTCATGGGCAACGTGTTGATACCCTCCTTTATCGGAACTGAGGCCTGTGGGGTCGCTGGAGCCCCGACTGGCAAGTAGCCCTTTGCTGCCGCACGTCCTTTTTTTGTTCCGGCTGGGCATGGTCCACCCCCATGATCATCCGCTCGACACCAGTCTCCAACTCTGATGAGCTGTTAAAGGCCGGTGGAGATTGATACCGATTCGTCATCAGAACCAATGTCAACAAGCGCTGTGGAGACTTCAGCGACCTTCACTGCTGCGGTGGGGGTTGGGCGGCGAACCGCCCCCACCAGTGGGACCAAATGGTCGTGGAAGGTCGACATCGACGATTTCAGCCTCCAAGTCTCAAATTCAAATAGTTTTTGGACATCGGCGGGGTTCTGCATTTTAATGCCAACCTCCGCCAACATCGCCACCAAGTTCTTCACCAACAGTAATGGGCGATCACTCTGGATCGGCTCGGTAGTGGGACCGAGAAGGTGGTCGGGGATATGGAGGTCCTACACCCGAAAGACCACGTCAAAGCGAACAAATCGTTTCAGCTCAAAAATGTAATACATCTTGTTTAGGCTTTCTTCAGTGATGCCTCCATCTCCGACCTGCGACTTTTCTTCAAGGTCGTCTTCGTCGGCCGGCATTCCCAACCCTTTCTTGGGAATCTTGGGGACCTTGGGGACCTTGGGGAGGTTGGTCTGATCGTTCTGATCATCCTCCAAGTATTTTTCGTCTTTTGATTTTCCATCAACTTTTTTATGCACATACATAGGATCAGGACCAAGGTCCTGATCCTTTCCGGGACAATAGCAGGGCTTGCTATAGTCCCGATCGGCTACGGTGGGAGCCTTTTGGGGAGGAAAAAAATATAATCCCGATCTGGTCCTCCACCAGGCCAGACCGGACATCGCCATCTTTATCGAGAACGAAGGCGTAAGGTGATAGCCTTTCCTTACGCCCTCTCCAGAACGATTCCAAATTCAAATCTTTAAATTCAATCTTTGATGACACCTCGCGGTGTATATCCACGATCACCAAGTGATCCTGGCACGCGCACCATTGTGATGGAGTCAAGTTCGAAATCGAATACATTTGTATCGACAACCTGACCACCGCCATCGTGCCCAGCCTTCCAACTTACGGGGGGGGGTACCCCGCGGACCTCCACTCGAAATCTGGTCCGATCGTCCGCTGCTGGCAGACGACCGGTAATCATCCAAAGACACTTGGTCCGATTCACTTAAGTTCATCTCACCTTGTGTACCCGATGGAATGGGCTAGTTACACACTCGGTGGATCGGGATCTCAGATCGATCTGATTCTGTCTTTAATATCGGAGACCGTGCTGGCTAGGTGTTCCTAGGGCGGAACTCTTCACCCCAGGTACTTACAGACCAGAAACACTTCCAAAAGATAAATTCCAATAGGTCGATCGTCCAAACGATCTAGACCTGACCAATATGAAATAATAGAGGGTAGACCAATCAACCGGTCTAGCCCCTGACCAATATGAGAGAAGACCAAAACCGGTCTAAACTCCAACCAATGTTACAATAAGCCAAATGTCCACGTAAAGACCCAATATGCCCGTGAAAATCCACAACGATATCTCCACGTAAAGACCAATCCAGTGAATAGCACGTTCCAAACGTACTTGAGTCAAAGTGTCGAGATCGCCAAATCGTACTCCCGTCGAGGAACTTCCGGTGGCCAAAGTGCGCGTGCGGAGCGTCCAGACCGGGTATAATAGGCGAGAGGGGATAATTCAACCCTCTTCCCCCAAACACTCCGCGGCGGGCGGAGGCGACTAGTGTACGTGAAAAGAATAACGACGACCCCTTGCTGCGGTGTAGACCAAGACCAGAAGAGGTTTTGCCACTTATTCCTAGACCAAAAACCTTTACTTGGAAAATCCGTAACCAAAAGACTCTTACTTGGAAAAACCACAACCAAAAGACTTCTACTTGGAAAAATCGCAACTAACCAATAATACTACCTCCCTATGGTCCCTAATGTACCCACACAAAATTATGTAAAATACCCAATGTCAGGTGACTCACCCAAGACCTGCGTTCTTGATACTCCTTGAATCTGATAGGCTAAAAAGCCCCCCTTGTTTAGACCAATCGGAAACTCGACCAACTGCCTTGACCAAAAGTGACCAAATTTGTGGTACACTTCACCACAGCCGCCCCTGAGTACGACCGTGTTTCACAACGATAACGGTCTGACTCACCCATCACTCGACCAACTGGACCTTGGTCACTCACACTTCTTCCCCATGGATCAAACATCTTTGACACCTGCGTCAGGTACTGCCTTTGCTGCACTTGATCTTCTTATGCTTCCCTTTGACGCTTGTTCTTGTTGTTCTTGCAGAAACTCTATGCGCCGAGTCGCCCCACCTTGTTCGCCTGTCCGGTCGGCTCGGTCTGACAGCCCACGTAACTCTCGTGCACTTCAAACATTGGAAGGGCGTCAGACTGAAGCCGACACGCAGATTCAGGATATGCTTGCAGAAAACATGCGTCTCAGGACCCAGGTGGTCCACCAGGCAACACGAGGTGCGCATCTTTGGTCTTCGTCTTGTACTTGTCTTGACCTTCGTTTGTCTTCCGCTCTCATCCCTCCCAGCGTCGTCAAGGCAATAGGTGCCTTGCTTGAAGCCGAGCGGTAGTCCGACGATCATGTTGACCAGCTTCGACCAATTTTGGAGGGGCTGGTAAGCGCGCGTCATGAGCTGTCCCGTCTGGAGGCTCATCAGTCCCATCTCCGGGATCAACTTGCACTTGTTCTCCGGCAGCAGCTGGACGGACAGTTCGACGCGACTTCACTGCGCATGCAAGGCGACGACTTCGCGCGCCGCATTGCCGAGCTTCAGATTTCAATTCAAGACCATACCGGGAAGGTCCGGTCTTATCAAGACAAGTCAGACGCTAGAGTCGGGTCTTCGTCAGGTGGCACTAGACCAGTGCCGCCAGCGCTTGATGAAGTTGCTGCATCCGTGTTCGGCTGCTTCCTCCAGCATATATTGGTCTGCGTCGGCAACCTTAGTCGCCTCGGAGCAAGACCAAGACTGCTTTCAGCAGGACCAAGACCGACATCGTTCATTGGCTGATATTCAGCAGCCCGAAATGGCACAAAAATCGAAGAAGCGCGCGGACGGGCCGGGTAGCTCGAGGGCGCGGGGCACTGTGCGCGAACCCAGACTCGAGGGGAAGCGTGGAGTGCCTCATAAGCGAGCCAAGACACAGGCGCTTCTTATGGACTCGGACTCGGACATGGACGAGATCTACAGCCCCTCGGAAAGTCGAGCGCTCTCGCGCCGTACTGCAAATCGCACCAAGCACACAAGGGTCTCGTCCGAGGAGGACTCCAGCGAAGGGTCTTGTGATTCCGAGTTTATGGTCGCCATCCAGTCCAAGTCACGAACGAAGTACGTGAAAGTTTCTTCCAAGTGGCGTCGACATTGGGGTCAGAACAGAAGACCGGTTTGCCAAGTGACGCCACACCAGTATCGACATCAGCGAAGGAGGCGCCTTCGTGTCTCCCCAGGAACTTCCGAGCTTCGCAAGTACGCTCTACTGAAGAACATGGCGGTTGACACCAGCTCCCTTCCGCCGCGGACGTTTGAAGTCACTTTGCCGTGGTCGTCGGGGTAAATCGGCTGTTTGCGCCGGTCTACACTGACCAAGCAGCTTCTGGCCCGGTCTTTCTCTCGCACGGACCCCTGGCTTTTTCCACCGGCCAAGAAAACCCCTGCCGCGTCTGCATAGAGGGCGGACTTGATTACGTCGGCGCAGATATCCCGCCTATACGGTGATGAACCATGGAAAATTTTCGAACACCCCAAGACAGGAGTTGTGTTCCACTTGACTCCGTGGATCGGCACTTTGCTCGGCCGGGTGAAGAATTTCAACAAGATCCACAGCCAAGCAATTTGGGAAGCGTCCCACTACTTGGTGCCCCCCCCCTACCGGGTGCGACAAGATCCGGGCCTGGCGACGTTCCAGAGCAAGCGCAAGCGACGTCGAATTCGGGCGGGCGAGGCTTGGCAGTCCCTGCGCCAGTACATTTTGGACGGGATGCGAGCCCGCGAGTGTGACGTTGACGTATTCTTGTACCCGGTGTTCCTCCACATGCCGAGGCGTCGCGTTGAGAAGACCAGACTGCTGGCTGACGACGGCATATGGTACCCCGGTCTTGATTGCGCTGAGCCGGTCGCGGATCTCAAGGATGCTTTGGTCCAACTTGACCGGAAGAACCCCTGGCGTAACCAGTTTCAGGATCAAGTGAAAAATCATCCGTCGATGGTCATCGGCCGTCTGTGGGGCGATTGCAAGTGAAGTCGCAGGTAGTCGACCAGATAACTCGTAATACATGTCATCATTTCTTTTTCATATGTCCGATCGTCAAATCACTTGAACTAATTTTACCACTCTCTCCATAGTTGCACCGAACACGTTATCGTAAACAGTTCCACCCCCATCACGAAAAATAGTCATCACATTCGTCATTCCTCTACTCCAATTCGTCACAGTTCATCACAATTTCACATCAACTCCGGACCTTCCACATCTTCACACCGGTCTAGACCGACCGATGCTACTGCGTGTCTTGGTCTTGGTCTTCATAAGTCTGCATCACTGCGAAGCGATTACGACTGACTCGTTCTCGTTCGAACTCTCGTAGAAGAGCCCCACAATTCAAATCGAGCCCGTCGACCCAAGTTGATTCATCATGGTACTTCCATCGGACCAGGTACTCTCGGTGAGTCCGACCGAACCTGGTCTTGGTCGACCGAACATCTAAGAACTTCTCCACTTCAAACTCGTCTTCCTCTAATGGTCGTTCCCAACTGTCCTCCGGCAGTAACGCTTCATCGAAATCAAATCTTTTTTCTTCGTCTACCAGACAGGGAGTTTTGGGTCGATCAGGAAATTCTCGGACCATCTTCAACTTGGACACATGCACGATCAGGAAGACCTTGTAATCTGTACCAGTTGTTACTAGACGGGCAGCGTGTTCACCGATCAGCTCGGCAACACGGAAAGGGCCGTGTCACATGTGAGCCAGCTTCTTCGCATATCCCTCTTTCACTCGGTCTAGGTATAGCCATACCTTCGCCCCTGGTCTATACCGTGGGGTCGGACCTGGTCATTGGTCCGGTCTGCCCGGTCTTGTGTGGCCTGACGCAGCTTTTCGTTGACGACTTCTTTTGCATGCTGGTAGTGTTTCTGGACCTGCATGCGCCAGCGTCGAGCATCGCGATCGCGGGTCCGGGTGCAACCGATAGGTATCGCAGCTTCCAGTGTCGACCGAGGGTCCCATCCATATGTCAGATAAAAAGGCGTTTCTCCTCGGACCCGATCGGTCGACGAGTTGAGTGCAAACACCAGCTTTTCTGCATACTCGTCCCAATCTCGCTGGTCTGGGTCAGCAACGTACATCTTGATCACCCTCGTTATGGTCTGTACCATGCGTTCCGCCGATCCATTTGCTTGCGGACGATATGCCATCGTCGCACTCTGTTTCTGGCCCAGCATGTTATTGAACGACCGGAACACCTCGGCCATAAAACCGGGTTCCCGATCGTGCCTGATGACCTCGATGGCGCCTAATCTTCGGAACACACATTCTTCGTAGCTCTGGGCGATCTGCTCCGCAGATCGAGATGCACTTGCCTTCGCAATAACTAGACCAGTGAACAGGTCTACCCAGATCAGCATCTCAGTGTTGCCGCGCGTAGATCTAGGCAGTGACGGTATGTGGTCCATCGCTATGACCTGGAAAGGGTAGGTAGCTTCGATATTTCCGGGCGATCGCCCCTTGATTACCGGTCTACCCTTTCCGGTCTCGCAATCCGTGCAACAGTCCACATATTTCTGCACGCTTCGGAAAAGACCTCTCCAGTGGAAGTGGGACCTGATCTTGTGATAGGTCCTGCCTATACACTGATGTCCCCCTTCTAGACTCACGTGATAGTGATGAAGGACATCCGGCTGCAGCAACTCGGGGATCACTAATTTCGCCAGTCGGTCCCGGTCTGCACTGTCTTGGTCGGCATCGCGGCAGTAATACAATAATCCATTATCATCCACTTCGTAGCTATCCGCGATCTTGATGCACTCTTTCGCTTGATCGTTCGTCAACTTGGACAGTTCACCACGCAGGTAGGTCTTCAGGTTTATAATCCATTCTTCTTCGTCCTGGGCCTTGAGGATCCGTTCCATCCTTAACTGTTGCACTGCATATTCGTTCAAACTTTCCTTCGGGAACGGTCGGCGAGACTTCTGAGCTTTCGATCTAGTCGCGATCATCACATGCACCTGGGCTAGGGCGTTCTTGGGTCCGATCACCTCTGGGAGCCTGTTTATATTCACCAATTCATCCAGAACGGCCTTCTAGGTGATCGTAGCCCCGGTCTGGTCTTGCATGGCCTTGGTTGCGAGGTAGTCGGCGCTTCTGTTCCAGTCCCGTTTCACGTGCAATAGCTCGTGGTTGGGGTGTTCCTTCAATGCCTTCATTACTCGGTCATTTAGCGTCCTTAGTCGTGGAGCCTTGCAGTAGATCTCTCCGGTGATCTGCCTGATCACTAGGTTGGAGTCACCACATATGATGATTCGCCCCTTCTCTTGCGACGACAGCAGGTCCAGACATAGAAGTAGACCTCGGTACTCCGCCTCGCTAACAGTAATATCCGGCGTGAAATCGGCAGCGGCTGCAACTATAGACCATTGTGGCAACTTCCACAATATGGCACTATAGGCGCCTACCTTCTTCTTCACGCTT
>CM047587.1:19196417-19207468 GCA_026184515.1 Peronosclerospora sorghi | reverse complement strand
ATGATTCCGACCACGCCTTTATAGTCGAGACTGGCGAGTCGCCATTGGTAGAGGTAGATTCCTCTGAGGCGACTCCAGTGGGAGGGGTAGAGACCCCTGTGGTTAAGCGCGAGGAGATTCCAAGCGAAGAGACACGAAATTTGTCTCTTTCGCACGTCGGAAATGATTCTGATTACGCTGTTTTAGGTGAGACCGGCGAGTCACCGGTGGTAGAGGTAGAAACCTCTGTGGATAGGCGCGTGGCGCTAACAATAGATGGGGCAATTGACTTACCCCATCTGGGTGTCGGGATGAGTCCCGAAGCCAGTGGTCAGCAGCCCTATTGGATGATGAATAGTGTGATAGGTGTTGTCACAGAAGGCGTAAGCCTTGAACGGTTGCCTGGGGTAGGCGAACTGTTGTGGTTGGAGGAGATGTCCTTCAACGAGTTTGAGACTTCTTTGAAAGCAGGTGAAATCGACGAGGTCGTCGTGTTGCGTCCGGAAGAGGAGTTGAACTCCTCATCTACTATGGACGAGTCAGTTGTGGTGAAAACCAAACAGACATTAAATGCCCGAAGCGGTCTCAAGATCCTTGCGTATCCTGAGGACCCTTACCATTCCTTACTAAAGGAATTTGGAGATGTCATTAGTGACAACCCGCCGATGGGGTTACCACCGGATCGGGGAGTCCGACATGAAATTGATTTAGTTCCTGGAACCAAATACTGCGTCACGAGGCAGTGGCCTCTCCCCAAGGAGCAATGCGACGTCATAGACGCATTCTTCAAGGGGAAAGAAGAGGCAAGGATGGTACGAGAGAGCAAGTCTCCCCACTCATCTCCCACTTTTGTGTTCGGAAACCGAACGGAAAGTGGCGCATTGTGCATGCGTACAACAAGCTGAATGCAGCTACTGTACCCATGCAGACTCCGATTCCTCGGAAGGATCTCCTCCAGAACAATATGGCGGCTGTACTGTGCACAGTGCCTTAGATCTGGTGGACGGGTATTATCAGGTGCTCATGCGAGCGTCCGATATTCCGCTGACAGCGGTTAGCACGCCTAGTGGCATGCTGTGGGAGTGGCTTGTTATGCCACAGGGGATTTAGAATGCACCAGCGACTTTTATATGCTTGGTGACTCAACTCTTCCGCCCTCATAGAAAGTACGCTCAGACGTACTTCGACGATATAGTTGTTCATAGTTGTGCGGAAGGCGAGTCTTCTGATGTTCAGACGCATCTGATACACCTTCGATCTGTGCTCGAAAGTATGCGAGAGCATAAGTTATATGCGAACGCATCCAAATGTATCTTTGGTGCTGAGGAAATTCCTTTCCTCGGATGCTTCATCCGTAAGGATGGAGTGCGGGCGGATCCCGTGAAGGTGAAAACCATTGTGGAGTGGCCTTCGCCTGTAAATCTTAGAGATTTACGTAATTGGCTTGGATTAGCCAATTATCTCCACAAATACAGCGAGAACTACGCTGAAATGGCGAAGCCATTGACGGACCTTCTTAAGAAGGATGTTGATTGGTGTTGGGAAACCAACACCAAACGCTTTTGAAGCGGTTAAGGTGACCTTGTTAAAATCTCCCGTTCTTGCTCTCCCAGACTCTGGGAAACCTTTTAGCGTCGTCCGGACGCCTCCGATTTCGCAATCGGATGTGCTTTGTTACAAGCAGACGAAGCGGGACGAGAACGCGTGATTGCGTTTGAGTTGAGGCAGCTTAAAGCTGCGGAAGGAATTATCCCGTTCATGACAAGGAGCTACTTGCAATGAAGTATTCTCTTGTCAAAATTTAGGGTTCACCTACTCGGCTCAAAGCCGTTCGTGGTTTATACTGACCACGCGTCCTTTCGGACAGCGACAAAGTCGCCTAATCTATCGCAACGGATGGCCCGTTGGCTCTCCTTCTTTCTGGAGTACAACTTTTAGGTTAAGTATAAACCTGGCAAGCAGAACGTGCTTGCAGGCGCGTTGTGGCGTCTTCCCGATTACGAGCTCGCTCACGCGACATCCATCACCTCGTCTGTGGTGGATCTCATACGCCAGGCGTATGAGAAAGACCCACAGTGTACGGCGCTTATCAGCGCGTTGGGTGGAAGGGACTTGGCTCGTCTGAGCCAACCCTGTCAAGTCGAGCTGAAGCTCGTTTACACCGTTACAGGTACTGTGACGGTTTGCTATATTATATCACGAGCGTGGAGGACACTCCGCGGGTGGTTGTTCCTCATGATGAGGAACTGAAGTATAAAGTCCTCTTTGAGACACATGACGCCCCTACCGGGGGTCATTTAGGTCGGGATAAGACCTACGGTGCTTTAAGCGCTTTGTATTGGTGGCCCAACATGTACAAGTGGGTCGGTGCGTATATTCGCACTTGTGAGTCGTGCTAGAGTGTCAAACCCTCTAAAAATTCAGCTGCTATAAGAAACAGTTGGAAAATGCCAACTGATCGTGTTGACCAAGTCAACCTATAGCATATAATTTGAAATTGCTAATTGTTCGTGTGGGTCAAGTCCGTCTATAAATTTGAAGGTGAGGACTTAAGGAGTAGCCGTTCCAACGGCGTGTTGAAATTCCATTAGTATGGATTTTATCTTCGGTTTTTCCGAAGGCCGGTTTCACCGGCATTTTGGTCTTTGTAGACCGTTTGAGCAAGATGCTCACCTGGCAGCGGTGCCAGAGTCCATTGATGGACAAGACGGAACGCGTTAATCACGTTGCTGAGGATATTATCCGGAGCTTATGTCCGGATGCTCCAAGAGTTGGAGTGAGATGCTTCCTATGGCCGAATTTGCCATAAACAAGTCGGTGAATGCATCTACGGGGTTTACCCCGTTTAATGTGAACGGATTAGTAAATTCGCGGATTATGTTGACGCCACGTGTGTGTGACCCAGGGCTTGAGGGGGGAGGAGTCCCCGATGTCATCCCTGTATGCTCCTGTCCGTTTGTTTGGCCTACCCGGCACGGCGGCCGGCAGGCTGCCCGACCGGGTGCAGCTCGAGTCCGCGCTTGTAGCCGCCACGTCTCGCGCACTGGGTGCCTTCCACGGCCCCAGCGGCCTAGAAGAATCTATTTTTTGTTTGTTGGACCTACCCGGCAGGGAGGGGCGGAGCGTCTTATGGCGCGAAGCCATCATCGGGGTCAAACCTAGTATTTTGTGATGTGGAAGGGTTATCCACATTCACAGAGTTCGTGGGAGTCCGAGACTCCCCTGCGGCAGGCTTGCCGTGACGTCGTTGACGCTTTCAAGCGGTAGAATCCCGCTGTGAGTCAACGACCAAAGGGGAGGGGTAAGCCCCTTCACTCCCAGTAGTTTGGAGCCCTCCGGAGGCAGATGCGGAACCCGCACTGTGCTCCGGCACCGCAGTGAGGTCACGGGCGCTAGCATAGCGCATGTGATAAGGGGCACGTAACTGCCCCATGGCTTTGGCTCTGGCAAACGCCAAGCGCAATTCCCTCTCTATCCAAACGTCACGTTCGGAATAGCTGCTGTACAGCTTTAAAAACTTGGGGAGACGTTTTTCCCCTCCGCCCAAGCTCGGAACTTCTGCCCCGACTCTTTGGCATGTTCACCTTGCAGGAGAACGAAGGGAACCTCGCGGAGGTGCCCAACAAAGGCACCCTGAGCCTGTTTCTCGAGGCGCTCTCGATATGAGGTAGCAGTGAACTGCTTCTGCGTGAGCAGTTTTTCCCGGAGTTGATTCCGGCGTGTGATGTGTTGCGGCTGTACAGCCGCGAGGCCAGGGGTATAGAAGACTAAACCCTTCTTACCTCATTATTGGCCCACGTTGGGAGGTCACGAGGACCTCCAAAACGATATGCCGCCCGTGGAGGGCGCATGGGAGCGTGCAAGGAAGCTTGTAATGCCTGTGCGGCATTTTGAGCCTCTTGAGCTGCGTCCAGTTCAGTAGTGGTGATCGCCTTCGGCGATCCGGATTTGTCATCCGAGGTTGGTAATAGTTGCGCACGAGTTAGCGCATTTTCCCCACGTGTGGGGAATGGATGGGATGACCTACACCGCCGTTCGGCGCTGTCGGGGTGATCAGCCGTTGGGGAGATATCCCCAAGGGCATCCACCTCCGAGTTATCGGAATATTTTTCTTCCATAGCACCACTAATGGTGCTGATGGTTAGCCAGAGGATCTGGCAGTTGGGGTTCTCCAACTAAAATTGATTTATTGCTTAAGCAATAGTCTTGATGGGGGAGGATGTAACAGTGTTACATTCAGGTCACGTTTAGTAGGTGGTGTACGTGAGTACACTACAGTTGGGGTTAGTATTGACCGGTCCGAAAGGTTTTGAACCATTGGTTATTTTAACCAATCAGGGCAGGAGCCCTTGGTGGTGGCGTGGCAGCCAGCCACGTGTTTGTACACAGGTGGTTTACCTTACATTTTAGCTAGGTACGAATTTAGTAAGTTATACTTAGTATTACATACAGTTTACATTAGTTTAAATTAATTTAGGCTAATTATATATTAAATATACATTCAGTTTACAAAAATACTTAAGACTGCTAGGCACGCAAACACGCCCGGTCGCGCGCGCAGTCAGTATTGTAGTCTAATGGAGTTCTTCCTTACGCTACCTTCCTTTATAAGGGAAGCCTGGTTACAAGGGGTTAGCGAAATCTATCTGTGAACCACCCCGGGAATCTTGGCCCCGAGTAGGAGAGCTCTCTCCTACTAAGCCCTTTATAAGGGCGTATCGGCTAAGTAGCGGCGAGCTCCGCTTAGAGGAAAGTCTTCCTCTGTGCGCTAGCCGCACCGTGCGTGTACGCACCCGGCTCCACAACGCCTCTGATCTCTTATATGCTCGAAGATTTGGATAAAGCGTTGTGGTTTTGCTCTTTGGATATGGCAAGCGGTTTTTTGGGTCGTGTCTATGACCGATCGAGCACGTCAGATTTCGGCTTTTGTTACCCCGTTTGGATTTTTTGAATGGAATCGTATGCCCTTTGGATTAAAGAATGCTCCGCAGATATACCAGCGGTTGATCGATAATGCATTATATGGGTATGTCAAGGTTGAGGACGGTGCCGATATAACCAAGTCAACTGTTGTATTTTCTACGGGAGAGCCCGATAAAGCACAAGGCCGGTCTGGGTTGCAACGACAATCGTATATCAATGATATTTTGATCCCTGCACCTACATGGATGATCTTGTGTGATAAAGTGCATAATCTATTGAAAAAGTGCGACCAGTAGAACTTGGCAATCAGCGTGGCTAAATCGTATGGGGCGGAGTGAAGTTCTTAATTTTGGACATCACGTCCCTATCCGTGGTTTAGAAACAAATCCGAAGAATTTGGATGATCTAATCGATTTACCTTTTCCTGTTACTTTGCGTGCTATGCAATCGTTTTTGGGGAGTCTGAATTACTCCCGTCGATTTATTGAAGACTTCGAGATCTATGCTGATGTACTCTATGAGTTACGAGAGACAAACTATCAGGAATTAAAGGGTCGATCATCGATCAATGAGAGTCCGGATCGCGAAGACGACCGAGTAATCAGGGCGGGAGTGCCATTCAGTATGCTGAAAACGAAGATTGCGTCAGCCCCAACCCTACGCCATTTCGATCAAGCCAAAACACAGGTGATCGTGGTTTATGCTAGCAAGTGGGCAGTGTCTGCCGCGCTAGTGCAAGAGCATGATCAATTATATTGCCCCGTCGCATTTGCTAGCCGGAAACTGAAGAGCGGTGAGCTGAATTACAGCCTCGTCAAAATGGAAGTGTTGGCTCTTCTGCGAATTCCGTACGTCTATTTCACGATGTTGGTCGGAAGGGCGATCACTATCCTGTCACATCGGTCTACGTTGAAGTGGTTATTAACATCCAACGGGCTAGACGGACGATTGGGGAATGGGCTGCGATCTTGTCGCAATGGGACTTGGAGATTAAGAAATGTGTGCATGTAGAAGAGGAGGTACTAAGGGCGTTAGCTGCAAGTATCAACCCTAGCACCGAAATTGATGAAGCACTGATCACGATCTCACCGAAAAAGCAACCTCGGCAGATGATTGAAGTGCCACCTCCCACGGTTGAGAAAGGCAAAGATCTATACGTGATCAGTTTCGATGATCTGCTAGTGTTAAGCGATGTGTTGGTGCGTATGGTGCTATTGTGAGGAAATTGCAGGAGTGGAATGATCTCGGTTGCCGATCATACACCTGACATCACGGTGAATGAAGCCGAGTATCATGGATTGCTTCTAAGCTTGGATATACTGTCTCTATATCCAAAGGAAGGGTGATCGTGTGTGGAGATTCGAATTTGGTGATCAGGCAAATGAGTGGCGAAATAGAGTGCAAAGCACCGCGGCTACAAGTATTGCAGCAGCGTGCCTTAAAACCCCTTCAACAATGGCCTGATCACGATCTGCTGCACGTAAAAAAGGAGTGGAACAAGAGTGACGATCACATAACGAGTACGGCCATGCGGGATGGAACACGATGTGAGATTGTCGACGATCACCAACTGAAAGCGTTACCTGATCTCAACCGATTGTCTGAGGTGATCACTTGGAAGGAAGATCCCACTGTCCCAAAAGTGCTGCTGACGACGCGATCACGTCATATTCGTCAAACGCGGCCGTCAACGTTGCCGGAAGTATCTATAGAAGGGATAACGGCGGAATGTGTTAAAAAGGCGCAAGACGAAGAGAAGGGGTTTTGTGATTTGCGATGTTATTTCCATGGTAAGCGTTTCACAATTGAGCGTAGACGAGGTAAAAGAGTGTGCGAAAATCGCCGACAACTATGATTTGGATGATCAAGGGTTGTTGATCTACTGTGGAAATATGGCTAAAGGAAAAACAAGATGTGATCAAGATGATTGAGATGATCGACACTCAAGCTGGTTTTAGCTGAGACCCTACATGCGGATGTTCTCCACCATTATCATGCGAGTTTGGAAGGATGACACCAATGTATAGGGCGTACATATCAGCGGATCAGACGACATTTTAATTGGCGTTGTTTATTTCGCAGCGTGCAACGATTTGTTGGGCAATGCGTAGACTGTGAGACGGGGAAGGTCCAGCCTACGATCAAGGGTATGTCGCCGGGAAATATTGAAGCTACGTACCCATTTCAAGTGATAGCCATGGATCATATCCCGTCGTTTCCCCGATCAACTGATCGGCATACGGAATTGTTGATCTGGACGGATCTGTTCACGGGTATGGTGATCGCGAAAGCTGGGTCATCTCGTACAGCTCAGAAATTCACCGAAAAGTATGAAGAATGTGTATTTCGTCGATTTGGAGCTAGCGAGGTGATCAGGCATGATCGAGAACCCGTTTTATGTCCGAAGTATTTCGTGCGTACAACAAGATCGTGGGACAGCGACAGAGTGTCACTATGGCGTACCGTCCACAGGCGAATGACAAGGCAGAAAGAACGGTGCAAACAATTAAACGGGCAATCAAGATGTATGTATCAGATGTTGGTCAGAAGGATTGGAGCTCGTATGCAGAACGACTGGTAGTTGCGCTAAATTCGACCACTGATCGGATCCGTGGAGATACCCCAGTTTACTTAGAATATGGGTGGGATCCAAAATCATCTTTGGAATCAACGCTGAAACTTGGTGGAATTCGGCGCAAAGATCTTGATGCTCGTCGGTGGAGATATAACCTGCAGAAAGACTACCGTTACGCCCGTGATCAAGGGAGTGATCGATTGCACCAAGCCATGGCTGACCGAGCTGAAAGGCATAATGATCAAGTGTCACCGCAAAAGATCAAAGCCGGATCGATGGTTTGGTTATACCTCGATCGGGTGAAAGAAGGGTTCGCGAAGAAACTGGCGCACATGCGGCATGGACCCTTCAGAGTCGATGAGGTGATCGGTGATCATGCGGCAAGGTTGATTAGGGCCGGCACCGACTATCGCATATTTCCAGTGGTACACCTGGCCAAGTTTAATTGGTCAAAGAATTCCCAGATCGAACTACTGCTGATCTAGCAGCTGGGGTAGAAGATCGTTTTGATTTTGATGAAGCGTTACTACCTGAGGACAGCTGGGAAAGGACTCTCGAACCGGGCGAATTTGAAGTTGATCGTGTCACCGCTGTCCGATCTGGTCGAAAGACTAGATATGGCAGAACGTTACGCGAATATCAAGTTTACTGGAAAGGGTGCGATGAGACATCATGGGTAGACGAGGCAGATCTAAATTGTGATGCTCTGATCAAGGATTTCGAAAGGAAGATGATTAACAGACATCGGTTTGACGTGATGTAAGTGGACGAAGAGTCCAACTAGCGCATGGTCGATGAATTGACTATTGAAATTGTGACTGTTGAACCCTTGATTAGAAAAAATCGATTGATGAAATCACGATTAATGGAGATGTAAAGATTGACTTGAAGTGGTGAATGTACGGTGATTATTGCGAGATATGGTGATGGAACAACGGCAGATGAGCCGATGGAAGATCGATTTATGCATGCATGAAAAGTGACGAACCAACAATGGGAATTGTGATGATCAAGAATGTATATTGATTGAGGAAGAAGTGATCAACTAGCTAGTCAGGTCCATAAAACTTACGGCGAAGATGAGGGATGTGAAGGCCAGGATGATCATCAAGGGAAATACGATACTGGATCCGCCAAGGTTAATCAGCGTCGATTTCACGTAGCGCATCCTGCAAGGTCCGAGGTGGTGGATCTGATAGGTACCCCGGGTAACATGATCCATCACCAGCTGGAGAATACTTCAGGGGAGGGTTCCGGGCGCAGTGCGAGATCGACGGGTCCAAGAGAATGCCGAGATCGCACATCCCGTCGATCATACCCTGCAATACGAACTCGACCTGCTTCTTCCACAATGCTCCGGCGCGACTCCTACGCTGACGTCGACCTTTGTAGTACTCACGAAAGAAGGCGTCGCGCTCCTAGAGGTCCCACTCTATCGGGAGATGATGCGTCGACTCCCAGATCGCTTGCGCATGATGGTTCAGGAACGTCGGGTACTTTGCTTCGCAGTCAGCATACCAGCCGACTAAGCGGAAAGAGATGGGTGACAGCATACGTTTGAAGAACTCCTAGGGACGTCGCGCATATATCAGCTCCACTTCCGACTGGGTGATCAGGTGATTACACCACCGATCAGTCGTAGGGGCGTCTACGGCAGCTGGAAACAACCATCCCACGGGGCGTGTCAAATAATCACAGACCACGCGTACTGAGACGTTGCCCAGATCGAAGCTGTCAAGTTGATATGGGGTCCACGGCAAGATCTCCGCATCTTGTGCACCATCAAGCACCTAGATCAGCGACTTCTACGAGACCGTGGAAGGGAAGAGAAATCCAGCAGAGTCTTGATCGAGCGAACCTTCACTCTAGAGCTCGCTGATCGTGGGGCTGGATAAAATCTGTGTGCGGATCGATGCAGAAGAGGAGCCTTGATCGTCATTCGGCTGATCGTGTAGCCGGTGCGTACACGCACGGTGCGGCTAGCGCACAGAGGAAGACTTTCCTAAAGCGGCGATGTGCCGCTACTTAGCCGATACGCCCTTATAAAAGGGCTTAGTAAGAGAGAAATCTCTTACTCGGGGCCAAGATTCCACTTTGGTTTACCAGTTAGCACAAGCTAACGCCTTAACACAAGGATCCCTTAATAAGGGTGTAGCTAAGGGAAGAACTTCCCTTACGCTACTACACTAACTGCGCGCGCGACCGGTCGAGGTCGTGCGTCCTGCAGTCTTTTGAGTGAAATGTAAACTGAATGTATATTTAATATATAATTAGCCTAAATTAATTTAAACTAAAGTAAACTATATGTAATACTAACTAAATTCGTACCTAGCTAAAATGTAGTGTACACCACCTGTGTACTAACACGTGGCTGGCTGTCATGCCACCACCAAGGGCTCCTGCCCTGATTGGTTAAAATAACCAATATGTCCAAACCTTTCGGACCGGTCAATACTGACCCCAACCGTAGTGTACTCACGTACACCACATACTAAATGTAACCAGAATGTAACCCTGTTACATCCTCCCCATCAAGACTATTGCTAACGCAATAAATCAATTTTAGTTGGAGAACCCCAACTGCCAGAACCTCTGGCTAACCATGAGCACCATGCTGTGGATTCTCCTCAAGAAGAGGAGGTAGACTATTCCAAGAATTTGGAGGTGGATGCCCTTGGGAATATCTACCAAAAGGCTGACCGCTCCGAAAACGCCGAACGGCGATGTCGGCAGACTAATCCGTTCCCCACACGTGGGGAAAATGCACTAACTAGTGCGCCAACCCTGCCAATGTCGGATGATATATCCGGATCGCCGAAGGCGATCATCACCAATGAGCTGGACGCAGCTCATGAAAGCCAACTTGCCGCACAGGCACTAAGGGCTGCGTTACGCGGCCCCAAACGCCCGCCACGGGCGGCATATAATTTTGAAGGTCCTCGTGACCTCCCAAAGTGGGCCAGGACTATGGTAAGGAATGGGTTAGCATTCTATACTCCTGGCCTTGCGGCTGAACAGCCGTATCAATGCGAACGCCGGGAGAAACTCCGGCAACCACTGCTCACGCAAAAGCAGTTCACTAGCGCCTCGACAGGAAGGCACAGGGTGACCCTGTGAGAACCTCTGTGGTGGAGTCAAGTTACAAATCGAATACATTTGTATCGACAACCTGACCACCACCATCGTGCCCAGCCTTCCAACTTACGGGGGGGGGGTACCCCGCGGACCTCCACTCGAAATCTGGTCCGATCGTCCGCTGCTGGCAGACGACCGGTCATCATCCAAAGACACTTGTTCCGATTCACTTAAGTTCATCTCACCTTGTGTACCCGATGGAATGGGCTAGTTACACACTCGGTGGATCGGGATCTCAGATCGATCTGATTCTGTCTTGAATATCGGAGACCGTGCTGGCTAGGTGTACCTAGGGCGGAACTCTTCACCCCAGCTACGTACAGACCAGAAACACTTCCAAAAGATAAATTCTAATAGGTCGATCGTCCAAACGATCTAGACCTGACCAATACGAAATAATAGAGGGTAGACCAATCAACCGGTCTAGCCCCTGACCAAT
>CM047587.1:19175123-19186417 GCA_026184515.1 Peronosclerospora sorghi | reverse complement strand
ACCAACTGCCTTGACCAAAAGTGACCAAATTTGTGGTACACTTCACCGCACCTCCGCGAGGTTCCTATCATTCTCTCTCCGGGAGAAAATATCGAAGATGCAAAAAAGAAATTCAGCGCTTGGGCCGATGGGGAGAAGCTCCTCCCCAGCTTTAATGAGCTACACAACAGCTATTCCCGTCGTGACGTTTGGTTGTAGAGGGCGTTGCGCATGACATTCGCCAGAGCCAAAGCGATGGAGCTATTACGTGCCCCTTATCGCACGCGGTACGCCAGCGCCCCTTTCCCCACCCGCGGAGCCAGAGGACAGTGTGAGCACCACATCTGCTTCCGGCGAACTCCCAAATACTGGGAGTGAAGGGGCTTCTCGCGCCCTTTGGTCGTTGAGATTCCCCCGCTCGAAAGCGTCAAAGACGTCACGGCAATCCTGCCGTAAGGGAGTCTCGGACTCCCACAAACTCTTCGAGTGTGGATAACCCTTCCACTTCACCAGTCACTGGGATGGGCCCGATGATGTCGTCGCGCCATCAGACGCTCCACATGATAATGTGGAGTACCCTCCGCATCGAGCATTGGAGGAGGAGGTCGCGCAATTGCGACAGGAGATTCGTGAGCGCTGTGATCGACACAGCCGTCACATCCATGATGTCCACGAGGGACTCCGCGATAAGTGGGATGCCACTGAACGCTTCGAGAGGCGGCTTGTCTCTCTCGAGACGACCGTTGCGCAACTTCGTGGTCGCATTTTAGCCCTGTCGGACTTCCTATGCCCTGCCGTGTCTTACGGCTCTTATGGCTATTCGCCTTACCAACCCCCTCCAAGAGGGGACCCGCCTCCGGGTCCTGGTATGGCTTAAGCATACCCACATAGAAGGTTGGATGCGTACGCATCGCCTTCGGGATGTCCAAGGTATACGACAAACACTTTCGGTCTAGTACCTTAAAAGGTCCCACAAACCTGGGGCGCAGTTTATTCCGCAACACGTTGGAAACTTCATGTGTAGGAAGATTTTTAGCGTTTAATAAGACACTTTCTCCTACTTTGTACACCTTTTCGTTACGCCGCCCCTTGTGGTCAGCCTGTTCATTCTGCTTGTCTTGGCTTTCCGCTATGGCATCGCAGACGTGTCGTAAGACACTAAGGCGCGTCGATAAGAACTTATCGATGTGCTTTCGCACAGATAGGGCTGACATCAGGGAATCCTCCCGCCTCAAGCGCTAGTGTCGTGAAAGGGTTGAAAATTATTATAAATCCACTTAATTAACAATACAAAGATGTAATAAGCCAGTCCTTCTTGTTTTACTTCCCGGGTACTTAATACTTCCGTCCGAACCAACAAATCAGTCAAACACACTTGGGGTTTACTTCCTAAGGCTGTTCCGGGCTTCCCCCAACACTAGCCCACTTCAAATGGCTGCTTCTCCACTCACTAGGGCGTGCGCTCACCGACTTCCTTGTGTTACACTTGGTTTTTGAATTGAATCAAAAAAGAAGGTTTTTGAGGGGTGCCAGAGATCTTCATAATTCAAGGAAATTTCGTTCTATTAAGTATTACTACCTCCTAAATTAACGTCAATCACTTTTTTCACCCACTACTTTTTGGTTACTTCAGCGCTGACTTCAATACGTGGCAGTTACCGCTGAGTCCCTCTGTAACCTGATTGATCATCCTTGAGAGCTACCACTGATTCCCTCTGTAACCCGATTGATCATCCTTGAGAGCTACCACTGATTCCCTCTGTTACCTGCTTGATCATCCTTGAGTGCTACCACTGATTCCCTCTGTAACCTGATTGATCATCCTTGACAGTTACTTCAGAAACCCTTTGTAATCTGATTGAGCGAGGTGGCCGTCGCATGTCACTCCTGATTGGTCAAAAATTCCACTTATTTTTCCACATTCCTACCAATCACAAACAAATTAGCCGTGAGGTGGCCGTCGCGAGGTGGCCGTCGCAGGTCGCCTCTGATTGGCTGAAAATATATTTTCCACAATAAAAGACTTAACCACTTGAAAACGATTGAGAACACCCAAGCCGATCAACTGGAGCAGCCGAGGGCGCATAACCTTTCGTTGGCTTCGCTGCTATGAACGGACCCGCCGTTGTGCTGGTAAGTTTCGCCTATGTCTTGACTCCCTTATGCAATGCTGACAGTTCGTCTTCACAGTCTGGTAACCTGGTTATTTGATGTGCCTTAGTGCACCTAGTTGTTGGACCTCGAATTAGACAGTTATGAAGCTGAAGACGCTCAACTTAGCGTTTAGCGTCACTGCCATGATGCTCGATCTAAAGCAACTGTGTCGTAACATTGTAAAATATGGGAAGAATCACTTGGCACTAGTAATGAATTGAAGCATCTTGCTAGAAGACAGAAGCTTCGCACTACTAAAATCGTGTTACACTAAGTGTTCGTATTGTTCACCTGTTGAAGGCATGACACAATCTTTGTCACTAATATTCAGTGTTTGAAGGAATCACCAGCGTAGAAAACGTCATCGTGCTAGTATGTAGAGTTTGGCGAGATAAAATATACCAAGCATTGATAACTACCATAGTCCATCTTTTATATACTGTAAATATAGCTTCCACTTCACCACAATCTCCCCTTGCGTAACTTCAGCGTATGCGAGCACACACATAGTTCTTAGTAATCATACTTCAGATATTTACGTGCTTCATTTTCATCCATAGGTGTCGTGAAAACTGGAACCTCATCTTCCTTGCATACGTTAATCACCCCTTTCCAAGTACTCTCGCATTCAAAACTTAACGCGACGCAACTATGATGAGGTAATCACGGGCTCTGCTAAGTGTCACTAATGATCTTGATGAGTATCCGTCAAGGAATCCCAGCGTTTGTGATCGAACCATAGATACAATAAGGACATTTGCTTCACGACCCTGACTAGAGTCGGTCGTAGCCACCTCAATATCTAAATATGCGTCATTCACATAACCCATGTACTTTAATTGCCTTCGTATATCCTTGTCTTGATTTTAATATGGCGAAATAATTAACAATGATTTCCTCACATCTATTCTTGTTCTCCGCGTCTCGCTTTCCAGCATACCGTAAATCTTCCCCAATAAGTATATGACCATTGCTAGCTCAATAATATTAGTATGCCTGAACTCTTGACGTTCCATCTCTCTCACCCACTCTTGGCAACTAATCCAAATAACTCGATCACTCTTGAGACTTCGCTTTCCCGAAAGATTGCGATCAACTGGTTTAACCCAACCAACCACGTCCAGGCTATTGAAACGCATACCACTCAAATAATCCTTCTATATGGCTGCTCTATCTCGGATTTTATACGGGTAAAATACTGGTAACAAACTCGTGATTTTAGGGAGACTTCTAAATTCTGCATTCATTGTGACTCCGGGGAACACTGGTAATAACTGATGAGTAGCGCGAAAATGTTCTATAGAATGCAACAACCCCCAGGTAATTTTATGACGACGGGCTCCACTGTGAAACCGGTGTCTTAACTTTTCTTATGGGAGAGTACGCAAAAAGCTGATAGGGATCACCTACAGATACCAGAGCTTCAACTTTTGGTCTGATATCTTGTAATAACGCTACCTCTGCCGTTTGAGCTCCTTTATCATTAATGATTACATTGTAAGATATCGTGCGGTAGTCTGGTCGCCCTAATTGGGCCAAAGTAGCAATAATTACATGCGCTTGCTCCAATGTCTCCACCTCCTTCATTCTCAATCTTGCAGAAATATCTTTGCGAACCACACTGCCTTCCTTCCAATGAACGTCGCTCTCGTTGTAATATTTCCGAAAGAAACCTCCGCCGATAATGTTCAGCTTCTGGTAATGCTATCTTACCCTTTATCTCACGAAACCGTACTATATCGTGCTCCGGTATCACCTTGGAATCCATCAACCTCTTAAGATATTCATCAATGGCTGCATTAGTTTCTGAGACGATAACAATGCGACCCCGTGGAAACACCGCTAGTAGAGTTAACACAATCGCAGTAATTGTAGATGTTTTTTTACATCCGTAAGGCACGAGCTAGAACAATTCCTTTTGTCTCCACAGCTGCTCGTACTACTTTCAATTGGTCCATATGTAGCGTATATTGAAATTACTTATACACATGCGTCTGTTCCATCTCTGACATTACTGATTCAGACCCCAGCGACTCAATAGTCTGTCTTTTGGTCATTAATTGTAGTAATGGAGATGCCGGTTCTCTAGTCAGTTTATCGATTGTGCTGAATCTTTTGACATAATTTATAATATTTACCACGGGTAACCATCGCAGTTTGTAGATGTTCCTGCGTATATCCCCCACATTAGAGGTGGTTATAATTATGTATCGGAATCCAACTGAGCACACTATTCCCCAGTCCAGAAAACTCAATTCGTGATATCGCACGACGCATAGTCTTCCATAATCACATCTCTTTAGGCTGACTTGATCCGCATTTATACACTCAGTCCTAAAATCTCCAGTTACTTGTAAATATAACACTCCTCTCATTAACGGCATGAAATGATCGGGACCGTGATCATTGTCGTATGTCTTCCATCTTTTAGCTAAACATTGCCCCACTCCATAAAATGTCATATGAAGATCTATTGTTGACGTAACATCCTTTGGATCCCATTCATACTTGTACTGAATCAGATCGGTAACACTACGTGCTTCCAAGTGTGTTATTAAGCACATAGTGAGGAGATAGTCACTCACTGACGTGAAGTTATCCATATACACCTCCCTCAATTTGAAGTACAACCAATGCCTGCAAGTTCCATGATAGTTAAACTGTGGTATTGTGACATCATACAATAGACAGCACAATTCATCTCTACATGGTCCATAACCTCCACCCCAACATTCCCGAAGGAAAACTGCCAGAGACTCCGAATTTCTTAATAATAGCGTGACCACGAATAATACATTTCTTGCATCTTCTGGATTGATGGCTCTGAGTTGTTGCTTTCCACCAAGTTCTCGATGAAAGTCCAAAGCTTTTGCCACACTAATAATAATTCATGCCTTGCGGTTGACCCTGGTTGACACTTATTTTCCACAATAATTGTGGTTGGTCTATTGGAACCAAAATATTACTGAATGTGTATTTCCGATACTCATCTGCCCTCTGAGTCACTGTTTGAGTTATTTCTGCATCCACATCAGTCATCGGGGAGAGGTGACTCAAGACTTCTCCGTATGATTTTTCATTTTCAATATCTCCGGTTGTAGATACATCAAAACCCCTCGTGGTACCTTCATCTTTCTCTTCCACTTTTCCACATTCTATATTACCGTGCGTCTCATCTTCTCCCAAGAACAAGTCCACTTCATCCCTATTAATTGCACTGGACTACGAATCCTCTGTCGACTCAGATCAATCACTAGTGGAGAAGCTGGCTTCTCTTCTTCATCAAATTCTATAGTGTGCCCAGATTTATCACCATCTAATGAAGCTTCTATTGTCTGTCCACGACTAGGATCCATTTCTTGGGATTCCATTGTGGGATACTCCCTATCTGCATAGGTTACGTTCTCATCCTCATTCGCTATTGTATATCGTTCAGTTGGCTGTGGGATCTAGTCGACTGACTGTTTCTGCTTGTCTTTCTCCTCTAATCCCATTCTCTGACTCTCTGGCACTACTCGATCAACAAGTACTGAAAGGGCTGTTTTTTTCTTTTCTTCATGCTCTACAGTGCATTTGGACCTCTCATTGTCTAATGGATCTTCCATCATGTGTCCACCTATAACATCAGATTCTTGATTCACCACGTTATCATCCCTTATGCCCATGACATCCGATTGGTTTGACTTTTCTTTCTCTTCGGACTCCAATCTAGTGTTCCCAGATTTATCACCCTCTACTGGAGCTTCTATTATCTGTCCATTCCTAGAATCCATTTCCTGGGACTCCATAATGAAATGCTCCCTATCTGCATCGGTTAAGTCCTCATCCTCATGTGCTATTGGAGATCGTTCTGTTGGCTGTGGGGTGTATTCGATTGACTGTTTCTGCTTGTCCTTCTCCTCTAATCCCATTCTCTGACTCTCTGGCACTACTCGGTCAACAATTACTGGAGGGGCCAGGTTCTTCTCTTCCTCATGCTCTACAGTGCATTTGGATCCCTCATTGTCGAATGGGTCTTCTATCATGTGTCCACTCATAACATCAGATTCTTGATTCACCAAGTTAGCATCCCTTATGCCCCTGACATTCGATTGGTTTGACTTGTCTTCATGTTCGGACTCCAATCTCTGGCATTCAGACACTGTTGGATTTATATAACCTTGGTTCTCCTCGTCTCCCCAAATGCTTCCTTGATCTGATATAGATACTGACTGTGTGAGTGACTGGTTTCTATCACCCAACTTATTCTACAATCGAATGATCCTATGCCTAATTCCACTTCCTGTCCTTGGTATTATCTTATTTCCGTCCATGTCTGTGACGTCACCCAACCTTTTTGCAATAACTTTCATATCCACAGCTCCATGTCTTATCGCTTCTATCAATATGTCATCTTTTCGTTTCATCCATTTTCTGCAGTGTCCTTTGGTTATGCGTTGGTTCTCTTCTCGGTTCAGTGGTGTCTGAGTTTTACCTTTCCTAGACCGATACACCATCTCTATCCTCTTTCTTACAGCTGCTATAGTGCGTATCTTCTTCGACTTCGGGAATTTATTGGATACCGAACAACCACTTCTATGGCGGTAGACTCCTGGTCTATCATGCTTGTTAACCACTCTATCTCATCCTTGTCCCATTAATCACCCCTCTTGCGCTTGACTCCCATTCGCTCTAACTTGCTCATGACCCCTCTTTTAGTCCTCACGATCCATCCTTTGGCGTGACACTGTTGATTATACAAATCATATATATCATGCGCTGGGGTGTTTGTACTTTTGCTGGCCTGTTGTATCTTCAATAATTCTTCCTTTTCTTCCTTATTCCATGGTGAGCTAGACCTGGGTACTGATGCTGCTGTAGTTTCTGAAGCATTCGGCTCTGGGAATGTATTATCACTGAATGAAACACCTTCCTCGTTGCCCTTTGCTTCATCATCTTCTCGTACTACTGCTCTCAAACTCAAAAGGGATTCTACCATATCCGTACTGTCTATTTGAAGTTCCCGCTGAAGTCGTAATCAGTTACCAACGTTGTCTTCTTCTCTCAGTGAAATACCTTCACGTTACTCAGTCTGGATGGAATTTATACATCAGGTAGGTGCTTCACTAGCTGCTTCTGATTGGCGGAAAATCCATTTATCTCCACACGCGAGGTGGCCGTCGCAAGGTGGCCGTCGCAGGTCGCCTGTGATTGGCTGAAAATATCCATTTATATCGCCACATTCATACCAATCATAAGTCACTCCGTCGCGAGGTGGCCGTCGCGAGGTGGCCGTCGCAGGTCGCTCCTGATTGGCTGAAAATATCTTTTTAAATCTCCACATTCATACCAATCGTAAGTCAATCCATCGTGAGGTGGCCGTCGCGAGGTGGACGTCGCAGGTCTCCTCTGATTGGCCAACAAATTCTTTTTCCTTCAAAATGTCAACATCACATGCCGATTCCCAGACTGCCATATTCATTCTTCTCAGGTAATGCGTACGCTCTCTTGACTTCTAAATGAACTTCTCGCCTCCGGAGTAATCATAGTATATGCTCCCATTCCATATACATCCTACGGTCCCAGTGAGTTAACTGCTGCATCTCCTTTCGTCATATATATTGTTCTTCTCATGCAACAGGTAGTTTACTCACTGGGCTCGCCAACTTGGTGAATCCACTTGTACTGTCCGGGTCTACTCCTTCACGTCGTACGTTCTGTCTTGATCTCGTCTTATCAAATCCCAACTAACTGAATTGCAACGCGATTTCTTCTGCATCACTCTGATCACTATATAGTTGTTGCCCCTCAATCATTCAACTTAATCCCCCTTGTATAAGGTTATCAACGACATCCAGGTTTGTCGCCTCATGGCTTATTTTTTCTTAACAACATCCCGTGACTCTGCATAGAATTTGCATTGGCTAGAACTGTTTAGTCCTGTTGGGTATCTCCCGTACAGTCGTCCTCGACGCTCTGATTTTCTTCATTTTATTTTACAGTGATGTACAGGTTTGACACCTTTAGTACCCTGACAGGTTTCTCTTTGTACGATCTTTGTTGTTGTCGCACAGGTTTCACACCTTTGGTACCCTGTAAGGTTTCTCTTCGTACGCTTAGTTGTGGCCGCACAGGTTTCACACCTTTAATACCCTGATAGGTTTCTCTTCGTGCGATCTCACCCTTCTTATATAATTTCCGTGGTGGATTGACACTAGATGTGCAGGTCTCACACCTTTAATATCCTGACAGGTTTCTCTTCATACGATCTTGTCGTCGCCGTATAGGTTTCACACCTTTCGTACCCTGATAGGCTTCTCTTTGCACAATCTTGTTCTTGTTATCTTTCCTCCATATATGATTGATAATAGTTGTACAGGATTCACACCTTTTAATACCTTAGCGGTTTCTCTTCGTATCATCTTGTTGCTGCCGTACAGGTTTCACACCTTTGGGACCTTGATAGGCTTCTCTTCGTACGATCTTCATCTTATACAGATTCCACATCTTATTCTTAATTCACTGCTCACTTATAGACTTGATTTCATTATCAGTCGTCAACTTAAACACGCTGCGTCAATGAACGCTAGTTTGCAACTTATTTACTCCACATGCTCAAACAAATTCCAGTTCTCGTGTAAACATGTATCTTTGTTTTTATTTTTGTTTGCTTTTTTGCTATGCCCCCAATGCAACAAACTTGGGTCCGCATTCTACTTATCACAACCAACATGGGTCCGTGATAGGGATGTACTACATTTTCTGGGGCCTTCTCTTTATTATTCTCTCTTCTTGTCTCTTGTCATTTTCTTGAGTGTCCTGACATTTTCATCTCTTGTTTATTATCTTGGAAGGTTTCTACATTCAGCCTCACTAGTGTCCTCTTCTGTTATCTGAGCTACATAATGCCGATTCTCCCAAGCTCGCTGCGCGTCGAACTCATATAGTAAGACAGTGCGTGAAAGGTTGTCTTCTGGCTCCCAAGTCATTTCATCGGTGTCCTTCCACTTGACATAATACTCCTTTGTTCGACGTCCGTTCCTTGTTCGCTGCTTGACGCGATGGTCCACAATTCGTTCCACTTCCCACTCGTCAAATCTTGACCAGGTTCATACCATGAATCCTCAGGGAGTAACGCCTCATACAATTCAAGTGTATCCTCAAACTGAAGTCTCTCCCGAGGTCGCCTCTTCTTGTTGATATATGGCTTTAATCTGGCAATGTGTACAAGCGGGAATATTCGACTTTCACCAGTTGGTATCAGTAGCCGGTACACCATATCGTTTATCTGTTCATCAACCACATAAGGTCCATGCCACAAATGTGCCAACTTCCTGACCATACCTGGCTTAACCAAGTCATGAGACAACCAAACTAATTAACCTGATCGGTCAGCCGTTTTGGTAGTTGACCACACTTTAGATTTCACTGCGTCATCATGATGTTGGACTCTATACTTCATCACTTGCTCTTGGATAATAGCAGCCTGTGCCTGCGCTCTCATATGCTTCTCAGTTGTATCCAACCTCCACTCTAATGCACCTTGTTCTATTATTGATGTGTCTTTGGGTGGTATCATTGCTTCAAATGTATTTCTGGGTTCCCAGCCATGTACCAAGTAAAATGGAGCTTGATGATGCTGACGATCCACCGATGTATTCAATGCAAACTCCAAAGGAGCCACATATTCATCCCAATCTCTCTGCTCCGGATCCGTGATGTAACATTTGATTGCCTTGATCACTGCACAGATCTTTCCTGTTTTCCATTGGCCTGTGGTCGATATGCTAACGTAGATCTCTGCTTTTGTTTTAGCATTCGATTGAATCTTCTGAAAACCGAACTCATGAATCTTGGGTCTCTATCATGTCTCAACATTTCTTGGGCTCCAAATCTCTTATAAACTCCCACCATATACGCTTCTGCTACATCTTGCGCAGTGGTGGTGCTCATTGGAATTAGGATCACATACCCAGAGAACAGACATATAAAGCACAACAACGCTTCATGCCCCATTGCAGTTTGTGGTAATGTCAATGCGAAATCCATCGCTAAAATATGAAATGGTCTTGACGCTATGATGTTTCCACTTGTGCGCCCCTGGTATCTTGGCCTCCCTTTTGCGGTGGCACAATCTTCACACGCTGAAATATAGTTTTCAATGTGGGCATACATCCCTCGCCAATAATATTTGAGCCTCAACCGAGCATAAACCTTTTCAATTCCTTGATGTGCTCCACTTCCGATCTCCACATGATATGCATGCAATACATCCTCTTGCCCATATATGATCGGTCCACCAATCTCCACACATATTCTTCGGGTTTATCTTGAGATTTCGAGACATATTAAAGGACACCCTTATTATCCAACACGTAAGTGAGCGCATGTCGAGCTATCTTTTTCCACTCACTGGTGGAATTTATCTGATTATCATCTCCTCGTAGATACGCCATGACTTTGCTACACCACTAATCCTGTATCTGGGCTGTTCCAGTCCGTTCAATTCGGATAGCTGGGGCATTTTCATATGGATCATTATCCACTTCATCCTGAGGTTCTTCGGATCTAGCCATATCATTGTCCACTGAGTGTAAATCACCATTAGTGTCCGCGCCCTTGTCCAACAGTGACATTCTTTTGGTGTTGGGGCTGCCCATTACGAGAGTTTACCATACTTCGCGTGAGAACAAACACTTGTGGTGATGCATAATCATCGTTCACCCATATATCATTCGACTTCGATTCAATTTGCTCCCCATTATTAGAAGTGGTGCCATAATCACAGGGTGGTTTCTCAGTATGATCTTGAGCATCATCTGCAGTGGCATACAACAAGTCTGGTAGACGATTCAACAGCTGCAGATCCGTTTTTCTCTCCTCTCTGATAATTTTCCCTGCCCGCTGCTCTTTCATTGCACATTGAGTCAAAAAAACAGCTGCTTGGTTGTACTTGCGAGCCACGTGTATCAGTCTGACTGCTTCGAATTTCTCTATCAGTGAACGCACTCTGCCCAACCAAACCAACAGTGATGCATGATTGCAGCGTAGATCTCCATTAACTTGTCCAATAACCAATCTAGAATCCACACAAACAATTGCTTTCGTTACATTATGGTCTTGTGCGATCTTTGTGGTGAAGTGTACCACAAATTTGGTCACTTTTGGTCAAGGCAGTTGGT